>CALNHX010000142.1:0-474020 GCA_940337035.1 Agriotes lineatus
AAGAATAAGGTTTTTCACGTGTATGAGATTTCATGTGTGTGACAAAACTACTTTTCTGGATAGACTTATATTCACAAACTGAACAAGAATAAGGTTTTTCACCTGTATGAGATTTCATGTGTGTAACTAAACTACTTGTCTGGATAGACTTATATTATATTCACAAACTGAACAAGAATTAGGTTTTTCACCTGTATGAGATTTCATGTGTGTGACTAAACTACTTTTCTGGATAGACTTATATTATATTCACAAACTGAACAAGAATAAGGTTTTTCACCTGTATGAGATTTCATGTGTGTGACTAAACTACTTTTCTGGATAGACTTATATTATATACACAAACTGAACAAGAATAAGGTTTTTCACGTGTATGAGATTTCATGTGTGTGACAAAACTACTTTTCTGGATATACTTATCTTCACAAACTGAACAAGAATAAGGTTTTTCACCTGTATGAGATTTCATGTGTGTAACTAAACTACTTGTCTGGATAGACTTATATTATATTCACAAACTGAACAAGAATTAGGTTTTTCACCTGTATGAGATTTCATGTGTGTGACTATACTACTTTTCTGGATAGACTTATATTATATTCACAAGCTGAACAAGAATAAGGTTTTTCACGTGTATGAGATTTCATGTGTGTGACAAAACTACTTTTCTGGATAGACTTATATTCACAAACTGAACAAGAATAAGGTTTTTCACCTGTATGAGATTTCATGTGTGTAACTAAACTACTTGTCTGGATAGACTTATATTATATTCACAAACTGAACAAGAATTAGGTTTTTCACCTGTATGAGATTTCATGTGTGTGACTAAACTACTTTTCTGGATAGACTTATATTATATTCACAAACTGAACAAGAATAAGGTTTTTCACGTGTATGAGATTTCATGTGTGTGACAAAACCACTTTTCTGGATAGACTTATATTCACAAACTGAACAAGAATAAGGTTTTTCACCTATATGAGATTTCAGGTGTGTGACTAAACTACTTTGATGGTTAGATTTGTATTCACAAACTGACCAAAAATAAGGTTTTTCGCCTGTATGAGTCTTCATATGTTTAATTAAATTACCTTTGTATGCTGTTGTATATATACAAACAGCACAAGAAAACGAATTTTTGCCTGTATGAGATTTCATTGGTGTAACCAAACTACTCCTTGCTGTTGAATTTTGGGTTACATCAGTTTGGTTTTCAATTTCAAACTCACATTTAATATCAAGTTTGGAATGAATAGGTACTGATGTCATTATTGCTTTCAATGACTTCTTGTTTGACAGAACATTTCTTAATATATTCATTGCCATGTAAGTCTCTTAATACCTGCAAGGAAGTTTCTGTTGAACTATAAAACTTATTATCTGCTGTTCCTGGACTAGTGGTCATCATTGCTAGATTAATGTCTGCTTGGGAAGTAATACTTTTTTTCTCAATAATATATGATTACGGAAACCTTTGAGATTACAACACCTGGAACAAGTAGGTTTTATTAGAATTAACAAATTACAAGTAATCACATTTATTTTATTATGTAGATTTCAATATTGGCGCCTAATTTAAATTGCCATTTGTCTAATTTTAATAAACATCATTACGGGCAATTTCTAATAATCATTAAAAATGTCTCAAAAAAGTGTGTGACTAAGTGTAGTTCATATAGGTTAGAAAATGTATCTTTCCATAGCTTTCTTCCAAATATAAGTAGAATTAAATTTAAGAAGGGGAGAATCTGTATATAATCCTACTGGCATAATAACGATTAATTCAAATTTCCTTTACTGTTGGTGTAACAGCATAAATATTTCAATTTTTTTATACATAGATGTTAATCAGCTGACGGAGTATTCAGTTGTGTGCAGCCAACGTTTTGCACTTAACTGCTTTCATGTAACTAAAGAAAAACGTCCACAAATGGCGAGCAGTGAAACGTTATTGTACAAGTAGTGTAGTATTTATTTTATTTGTAAGTTTTACTGGAAGCTTATTATTATTTTATCTATGCGTTACTATCTACCTTCTATTATTTGTGTTGGTGATAAATTAAATTTTCTTAGCATAATGAATTTTACACAATTTTTAGGTACTGAAATGTAAGGAATACTGGCTACAACTAAGGATACAAATTAATAAATTTTGAAGCAGATGTTTTGAAGTTACACAAGTCGATTCATTAATTACAAATGGGGCAGTAGGTAATATAGATTGACAAGAATATAATTATTGAGTTTAATAAACTGATAAATACCTATAATAGTTTAACCATATAAAAGCGAGATTTTATGATGTTATATTTTTTTAACAACTTTCAGAATTTGCATCCGGGCAGCAATACAATATTTTCAAGAAAATATTCATAATATGCAGCTTGAATTCCCCGTACGACAGCGCCCCCTTCAAAACAGAAATAACGCCTGGAACTGCAAACGCGCCGCCCACAGTATACAGGATGGTTTTTTTTCATTTTAATCATTGGGATCTCGGAAACCATAAGACATAGAGATTCGGTTAAATGAGAAAAGAGTTGTCGTTTTAAGAGATTATACAAGATATGCTTTTATTTTTGAAAAAAAAAACAGTTTACTAGATATGAGCGAAAAACAACTTTATTGATTTTTATTTTAAACGTCGTAGAATCGTTATTATTAGGAATACAACACAATGACACGAATAAAAGTTTTAGACATTATAATGCTTATCATGATGAACATACTAATTTACTTCTCAATTTTACGGTTTTTGAGTTATAATACAAACTTTAGGTTTTTTAAATGACAGTCATAGTTGGCTTTGACATTTTGAAAAAGGACAATTTTTTTTATAACTGTATAAGGCTTGCTATATCTACTTTGATGAATAAACGCGATACAGGAATTTTCGTATTATTGAGAGGTAAATAAACTGAGTTTGCCATGGAAAACAATATCTAGTGAGATAGTTAATACTGTAACTCTAGACATTTAATATATTTGAAGGCCGTTTTGAAAATTAACTACGAAAATTAAATTAATAATCATACTCAATACACTATTAAAAGTAGATCGTATCATGCCATGGAAAACAATAAACAAACAAAATACTGCTCTGTAACTCTGTAACTTCTATAACTTAAATTAAAGATGTTTTCTAATCGCCAAAAACTTAATATGGTTGAATGTTTTATTGTTTCTAATAAATATAGTGTTCTTGCTGCCGAACGGTACCAACAATTTTATTAAAATCGACGTCAACCAACTTATACCGAAATCTGAAGCAGTTTGGTTCCTTTTCGAAACCAAAAACGGACAAAGGCGTTATTAACGAGGATATCCATATAGTGCAATGACCCTTTACGTGTAATAATTGTATGTTTATAATTAATGTAATAATTAAAAAGAGTCACCACACAATATTTGATTTAATTCTACCACTTGCTAAAATCAAACTGACTGATTAATTTATTTTGTTGGGTACGCCAAAATTGAGAATTATTCTTATGGTAGTTTTCCCTTTATCTAATCCATTAATCTGATTTAATAACTTCGCTAGCTCATTTATAAACAGAGACATGAAATTATAACTCAAAATCTCAGGTGTTGGGTTCCTCACTTTCCAAGTTAAAAATTTTACGGTACGCCTCTGAAAAGTAGGCAGATTGACCTGAAATGTAGGCGTAATGTGCCGTTGTTAAACTGAAATGTCAATTCTATCAAACCAAGTTCGAGTTACCCTCATCTCGCGTTTGAAATTGATTTATTAACAATTAAATGAAAAAATTTTTATGGTAAGATTTTGAATAATTGCCTTCAAGCGGCGTCTAGGCAATCTTTTGTTTTCCAGATCGTTATTGGTGCATTTTAAAAAAGGACGCCGTATTTGCATTTGTTTCTTGGTGCCTCCAACTGACGATTTTAATTGCAAATCCTGGGAAAACACCTCGCCATCCACGGGAACTGTTATGATTTTCGTGTTCTCCAGGTCGTAATTAAGGTATGCCCAAATTTTCACGCCGATTGCGCGAGTCGAAATTTTAAAATCCACTAACCTCACTTTCGTAGATTCGGGACCCCTTTTTATAATGATTCTGGCTAAAATCTTGCTCCCCGGGCTGCTCGTGCTGCTGTCTTGTGTTCTGGCCTGATGTGTGAAGCTGCCGGAAGAATCCTGACATCCTATGTCTTCCCACGATGCTGCAGATTGATGCTGCGGGAAATCGCCTCGAAGCCGTGTCTGCCGTCGTCGCCTCGGAACGCCAAAAACTCATATACCTGGAATCTTTTGCCTCCAATTGTGCTGGTACACAAACACGTGCTGATCACTATGGTGCTATTTATTTTTATGTACGTTTATGCCTTCTATGAAATTTTGATAATTAAAGATAGAGCAAAATTTAACCAACTTTCATAATTTATTCAGAAACAATTGCTCTCTTGTCGTTATTGACAAAACACTCTCTACAGATTTGAATTTAAGGAAATCAACCAGGTACAAAAACATAACTTATAATCTAATTTAACAAATTTTATCAGTTAATTACAAAATTCTTATGTACTAAAATTGTTGTCTTTTGTAATTGTTCATTTCTCAACGTTTTTTTAATGCGCCACTCACTTCATTTTCATAACACTTAAATGCCCATTGTTTATCACTACACTGACTAGTTTTTTAATCCACCAACATTGTCTAATTTCTTGCTTATTTGAATTCCATCTAATTTCTTGCTATTGCAATCTCTTCAAAACCCCAAGTCTTGTATTTTCATGTAATAAATGACTTGCCTGGCTTTTCTATGTTCTTTGCTTTATTCTTCTAGTCATTCTTGTTCTCACCTTTTATTAAAAATGTTCATTTGCTATCCATTCTCTAATGACTTTACTCTCTACGCTTCCATTTTTAAGCTGTGTCTAACTTGAACTTTTTGTGCCAGTTCTTAATTAATTTTAGATTCGACTTTTAGTTTGTGCAAAGCTATTATATTACGATTAAAATTATATTGCTAAATCCAATACACGGAATTTGAGCTTCCATATTTCTGTGCCTATTCAATTACAATCAATTTCATTGGCGAATTATACCAGTGTTAATATGATTTGGCAATTTATGTGAATTTTCTCAGATGCTTGCATTATTACAACTCTGTTCTTTAATGATTTAATTTGTCATTTGCTTGTACTGCAATCAGAGCCGATTTGAGGGCTAAAGACCATCGCAATAGATGTATTGGCCTACGTTGACCAGAATCCTTCTACTTCGACCCGACAAATTGCAGCTGAAGTTAGTGCATCGCAAAGGACAGTCACGAGAATTTTGAAGAAACATAAATTTCGTCCATATCACTCATCAGTAGGACAGGCACTGCATCCAGGAGACCATGCTTTAGGAATTGCCATCAATAATTGGTAAATTAATATGATTCAATAGAATCCAGAGTTTTGAAGGTACCAAAGAAAATTTTGATTTAATGTTTGGTGCAGAATCATTGGATCGGAAATTCATGGACCTTTCATCTACGACGAAAATTTGGCAGGCCAGCGTTATCTTCATTTTCTACAAAATGAATTTCAAAAATGTTAGATGGCTTAGATTTGGAAACACGACATAACTTTCGTTGCTTTCATCACGACGGTGCTTCGCCGCACAACCAACTGCAAGTAAGAGAGCACCTAAACCAACTATTTCCAAATTCTTGGATAGGTAGGAACGGGCCCGTCCTTTGTTCACCAAGATCGTCAGATCTTTCAATTGTGGATCTTTTTCTTTTCGGTATTCTAAAATATTTAGTTTGTCAGCGAACGTATACAACAAAAGAAGAACTACGTGATGCTGTGGTAAATGCCTTTCGCAGTTTAGATGGTAGGAAAATACGGAAAGGAGTAAATTCTATTGTGAAAAGATATCGCTTGTGTGTAAATAATAATGGTGAATTTTGAACATTTGCCGAGATAGATTACATTTTTTACATGTAATTACTTCAAAGTAGAAATTTAAATGTATTAATTCGTAGTTTCTTTGCGTTGTTGTTCTATTTGCCTCCCTAAAGTTTTTAGGTGAAATATAATTACCTTAAGAGGAAAGAAACGTTTTCCATGGCAAACTCTGTTTTTGCTACTCTGAATAATACAAATAGTCCTGTATCGTGTTTATTTGTCAACGTAAGTACAGAGAACCTTATATCACTGCAAACAGAAGAATTTGCGCTTTCTAAACATGTGAAAGCCAACTATGGTTGCTATTTAACAAAATGTAAGTTTGGGTTATAACTCGAAAATTATAAAAGCAGAATGGAAATTAATAAATGCATCTTAATAAGCAGAAAAATATCTATACAATTTTGGTTGTTGTCATATTTCTGTATCTCTAATATTAACGATTCTACAACATTTAAAAGAAAAAACACTAGATCAGTTTTTCGCTCATATCTAGTAAACTGCGGGTTTTCTCCAAAAAACAAGAGCATATCTTGCATAAGCTCTTAAAACGACAACTCTTCCCTCATTTAACCGAATCTCTATGTCTTATGGTTTCCGAGATCCCAATGCTTAAAATGAAAAACACTTACCCTGGATTTACACATTGTAAATCTGTAAATATATTGTGGCCCGACCGTGATACAGCACTAGTGTCATATTAATCCAGAGGCCGTGCCGTTAAAGCTCGAGTTGCAGAGTTTTTCCGGTAGGTGGCGCTACTCACTATACTCTCATATTTTGTATGGTTTTAAAGGAAAGTTATCAGGAAAATGTTTTCTAAATTGTAATTCACAAAACACGAATGGATCTTTGCAGAGAATAATGTAATAACGTCAATCGTTCAAGTACAGGTATTCACTAGCTAATTCGGATTTAAAAGAATGCTGTAATTATCAAAATAACAAATTTTAGTTCAGTATAAATTTATTTAAAATTTCTTATAATAATCGTTAGGTATATAAGACAGCAAAACCAAATTGTTAACAAACCTTAAGTAATTAAACGAAAACTTTATTGATATATTTGGGAATTGAATAAAAATAAGAAGGAAATGTGGTATTAGCAAAGAGTGTAAAATACTTTTTGGTACTAGTGTTAAAGACCTTTCTCAAGGATAACGATTTTTATTGTGTTTTTTTCTTACAATAATAATACACAATTGCTTAGAAACCAAAACATAATTTTAACTTTTAAAATTAAATATGCATACATTTCGTAAGCGAACTGTTACTTGCGGAAATTACAAACAAAGTATCAGCGTTTCTTATCAGCACTGGTCGAATGACACGGTCGACAAACTGCAATTCTGCAAACTTGCTATCTGTTTGTTATGAAATTGAACACGCAAGTGCATATGTGAGCTCAAACTGGGGCAAAATAACATGAACCTTGTAATTTACGTCATAGTTAATGTATATTGCAATGACCCTTACCTTATAATATTTGTAGGTTGTAATTAATGTAATAAATTAAAAAAAGTCACCACACAATATTTAATTTAGTTCTACCACTTGCTAAAATCAAACTGACTGATTAATTTATTTTGTTGGGTACGCCAAAATTGAGAATTACTCTTATGGTAGTTTGCCCTTTATCTAATCCATTCATCTGATTTAATAACTTCGCTAGCTCATTTATAAAACAGAGACATGAAAATAAAACTCAAAATCTCAGGTCTGGGTTCCTCAATCCTAGTTAAAATTTTATGGTACGCCACTGCAACGTAACATGTGAACTAAAATGTAGGCGTGATGTGCCGTTGGTAATGTCAAATCTATCACAACAAGTTCTAGTTATCTCAGCTCGCGTGTGAAATTGACTTATTAACAATTAAATGAACAAATTTTACGGTAAGATTTTGAATACTTGTGCTTTCAAGGAGCGTCTATTCCTTCTTTTGTTCTCCAGGTCGTATGTTATTGGTGCAATTTGAAAAGGACGCCGAATCTCGCGTTTGTTTTATGGATGTTCCACTTGACGATTTTGATTGAAAATCCTGGGAAAACACATCGCCATCCACAGGAACTGTTATGATTTTCGTGTTCTCCAGGTCGTAATTAAGGTATGCTCAAATTTTCACGTCGATCGGGCAGATCAAAATTGGACAATTCACTAACCTCACTTTGTAGTCTTGTCGGGACCCCCTTTTTTATGATGAATCTGGCTGAAATCTTGCTCCCCGGGCTGCTCGTGATGCTGGGTTGTGTTCTGGCCTGATGTGTGGAGCTGCCGGAAGAATCCTGCCACTATATGCCTTCCCACGATGCTGCTAACTGATGCTGCAGAAATTCGCCAACTGCCGCATCTGCCGAAGTCGCCTCGGAAAGCCAAAAACTCAAATACCTGGAATCTTTTGCCTCCAATGGTGCTGATACACTCGAATTCGCTGATTACTATGGTGCTATTTAATTTTTAATACATTTATGCTTTCTATTAAATTTTTATGATTAAAGATAGAGCAAAAACCAAGCACTTTCACCCATTTATTGAAAACAATCGCTATCCCTTGTCGTTATTGACAAAACACTGTCTACAGATTTGAATTTTAGGAAATCAACCAGGTACAAAAACATAACTTATAATCTAATTTGACAAATTTTATCAGTTAATTACAATCTCTTATGTACTAAAATTATTGTCTTTTGGAATTGTTCATTTCTCAACGTTTTTTAATGCGCCACTCACTTGATTTTTATAACACTTAAATGCCCATTGTTTATCACTACACTGACTAGTTTTTTAATCCACCAATATTGTTTGATTTCTTGCTTATTTGAATTCCATCTAATTTCTTGCTATTTCAATCTCTTCAAAACCCCAAGTCTTGTATTTGCATGTAATAAATGACTTGCCTGGCTTTTCTATGTTCTTTGCTTTATTCTTCTAGTCATTCTTCTTCTCACCTTTATTAAAAATGTTCATTTGCTATCCATTCTCTAATGACTTTACTTTCTACGCTTCCTATTTTAAGCTGTGTCTTGAACTTGAACTTTTTGTGCCAGTTCTTAATTAATTTAGATGCGGCTTCTAGTTTGTGCAAATCTATTATATTACGATTAAAATTACATTGCTAAACCCAATACACGGAATTTGAGCTTCCATATTTCTGTGCCTATTCAAATACAATTAATGTCCTTGGCAAATTATACCAGTGTTATTATGATTTGGCAATTTATGTGAATTTTCTCAGATGCTTGCATTATTACAACTCTGTGCTTTAGTGATTTAATTTGTTATTTGCTTGTACTGCAATCAGAGCCGATTTGTGGGCTAAATACCATCGCAATATAAATAAAAAATATTCTATTCAATAAACAATACAGTTTTAACATCTGTCTGTATTCGCCAAACCTCTGCCCAACGGATCAAAGTCTAAGAAATCATCTCGTGTGAGACTGCACGTGACCGTTGGTTCACAACCCTTTTTAATTCCTGCACCTATAAGACATATCCTGCAACTGTCCAAATTAAAATCATACAGTCCACTATAACCTCCACCCCGAACATTTGGTCCTTAGATCCATTAAAACGTTCCTGCCCCTAGCATCTGATCCTTCGAGCCTTTAAACGTTCCTGCCCCTAGCATTTGGTCCAGTAATCCCTTAAACGTACCAACCCTCTTCGAACAAGACCGTTACGACGGCGCAGCGACGGGAGATTTTCAAAGCCCAAAAAGACTTAGCAGAATCCATTCGCAGGCAGATTATCAACGCAAAGAAGGATGGCCCATCAAGAAAAAATGCAGCATATATCACCGCTAGCAGATCCACCCTAAAACAACTTTGGGAAAAATTTGAGGCCAACCACTCAGACCTGGCGAAGGAAGTGGAGGAAGAACACCCTTATTTTAAAAACAATTTTTTTTCAGCAAACCAAACACGTTTACAATGAAAGGGTTGCCCTGCTCGACAAGTACGAAGAAAATCTAGCCACACTAGGTGAAAGTTCACAGCAGCCAATAGCGTTAAAAGAGGACACGACCACAGTTGCTGAGAAGGAGGGACAGTTCCGAATAAAAAGGTTACAGATCAAGGTGGAATAGGTTGAATGAGGAATGCAGTTAAAGGTATTGTGAATACAACATTAAGAATTTTAAGGATGATTGGGATGACATCAGAGCTCTAAACGAGGAGATGCTATCCCACGGTAGCTACGACGACAAGGAGTTCCGTGAGACCAAGAAGAGGTTCAAAGTGTCAAGGAACACAGCCATGCGAATATAGTGTTGCCTACTCTCAAAATTCCAGTTTTTGAAGGGACCTACGAAGCATAGCCCAGCTTTCATGATATTTTCCGAAGAATTGTTCATGAAAATTTACGACTAAGGCAGAAAAAATGCATTACTTGAAGTCACAGTTACGAGGGGAAGCCAGCAAGTTAGTACAACACCTGGAGGCAACTGAAGCCAATTATGAGTCTGCATGGTTCATTATAAGGAACAGATACGACAACACCAGGCTGTTACTTGCGAAGTATTTGGATGACATAGTCAACCAGGCAACCCTGTCGAACGAATCTGCAGAGGGGATCAAGAAACTCCATGACACGACTGCAGAATGCCTAAGAGCAGTTGAGAACTTAGGAATTGAAACGGCCACATGGGGGCCTATCATGTGTCATATAGTGACACGGAAGTTGGACAAGGAAACCAACAGACTGTATGAGCAGTCACTAACGGCACCAAGAGAGGTGCAAAAATTCGAGCAGCTAATGAATTTTTTGGAAACAAGATTTCAGTCGCTGGAAGCTGTGCAAAGACGGAACAAACTCGAACCCAGAAAAAATGGAATTGGAAAACCATGAGAAAATCACCAGAATCGGTGGGCAATGAAGACGTACCACACGGCTGACGTATCGTGCTTCCACTGCAGAGAATCACACAGCATCAAAGCCTGCCCAAAATTCAACAACCCAAAAGTATCCGAACGTTGGGACTTTATAAAGAATAAAAAACTTTGTTCTAACTGCCTCAAGCCTACAGGAAAATATAACTCCAGACACTTTTTCCCAGGGAAATGCAAGGTATGTACTAAAAAACATCATTGGCTTCTGCACGAAGATTTTAGTAAGCAGCAGCAGTAGCTTTCCAAGACCACGGCGGCGATTTCCAGTGCGACAGCAACCAATGAGAAAGAAAACATTGTTGCAAGCCTAGTAGGAAGACAGCATCGCAACGTTTTGCTGGCAACTGCCCTGATTAGAGCCAAGACATCGTCGGGGAGTTTGGAGTACCTCAGAGCCCTAGTAGACTCCGGATCCCAGGCATCATTTATTACAATATATGCAGCTGAAACGCTTGGTCTACCAGAAGAAAAGGTGAGGGTGCAAATTTCTGGTTTAGACAAGAAAGGAGCAGGTACAGCCCGAGGACAAATAACTGTAAATCTACGTCCACGATTTCCAAGCAACTACAGAACCACATGCGAGATGCTGATCCTGCCACAGTTAACTAAGTCACTTCCGGAAGAACCAGTTGTAAACTATCAACTTCAGGACCCTAAGAATATGGTGTTGGCTGATCCACTATTCCATAAACCTGGACCAATAGACGTTATCCTAGGAGCAGACATCTACAATGAAATAATTCTGGAAGGAGTACAAAAATTCAACGGAGGCCTGTTAGCTCAAAGCACGGAACTTGGATGGATCATTACGGGTAATGCAACAGCACCATCAGTAGAAAGGAAAATTCTTAGCATGGTCGCATGTGCTGCAGAAGATGAACAACTCACAAAATTTTGGGAAATTGAAGAAGTAGTACCAGAAAAGGTGATGTCTAATGAAGACAAAGAATGCGAAGAATTTTACAACTGCAACCACCAGAAAAATGCTGATGGTACATATACAGTGAAAATTCCGCTCAAGCAACAAATAGAAAAGCTTGGGGATTCGAAAAAAAGGCAATCGCACGGTTCCTTCAACTTCAAACTTGCTATCTGTTTGTTATGAAGTGCATATGTGAGCTCAAACTGGGGCAAAATAACATGAACCTTGTAATTTACGTCATAGTTAATGTATATAAATAGAAAATATTCTAGTCAATAAACAATACAGTTTTAACATCTGTCTGTATTCGCCAAACCTCTGCCCAACGGATCAAAGTCTAAGAAATCATCTCGTGTGAGACTGCACGAGACCGTTGGTTCACAACCCTTTTTAATTCCTGCACCCCTAAGACATATCCTGCAACTGTCCAAATTAAAATCATACAGTCCACTATAACCTCCACCCTGAACACAATATACAACAAAAATTTCTTTTTTGTAGACATACGAGCTATGTACCCTTTTTTTAAAACACGTCTTAATGCATTGTTAAATTGTAATTTATAGGCAACCAACTATACACTACATTTTATATTTAAACTTCAATCCAGATGCCAGCGCATAAAGCACCAGCCTCTACACCGCAAGGTAAATGAGGTTACAGATTATACATACATACATACATAAACTTCAATTTTTAAAGAATAGTCAACTGCGAAACAGTAATTAAATTATTTAATGTCAAATTAATAGCAATTAGTTTTAACTTTTTGAGTTTAGCAAATTATTGTGATTTTAATACGACCACGTAAAGCAAAAACGAAAAAGTTGAAATCTTTTACGTAATTCCAGAATGGTATTAACTTGAGAACTGCGAGACCTATTTTCACTTATAATTACACGAGAGCTTTTTTTTGTCGAAGTAAACTTCACATTTTAATGAGAATATCTTGCTTGGCAATTTAACGAAAAAAACTGCCTCCGAAAAAATTATGAGTCCGAAGGATGAGTAATTTTTTCTGGCAGTTTTTTGAGTTTCCTGTATGAATACCTATCGTAAAGTCTTCACATTTTATCTAATTAAATTAATTTTTTTGGCCTGACTCAATATAATAAGGTACGTAATAGTAACCGCCGCACTCTCGATCTCGTTTTAGCATCCATAAATATGACAGTAACTGGCTGTGAGTCTCCGCTTCTTCAGCAAAGTGGTCATCATCCTTCGCTTGAAATTTATTTTAATTCTGAAGTTACGTTACGTGATGGCTTTGCTGGTGAACAATATAATTTTCAAAAAGCAAATTTTTATCAACTGTACTTGAATCTTAGGGATACAAATTGGAACAGCTTAAATCCATATAAAGATGTAAATGCGATGGTGGAGGAATATTATCGATTATTTTATATTGCATTAGACAATTCGGTTCCTAAGTCTAAGCCTGTAAAAAAGAAATATCCGCCATGGTTTAATAAAGATATTGTCAAAAAGATACAAATCAAATCTCGGTATCACAAGTTATGGAAAAGGTTTCGCCAGCAAAGTTATCATTTAAACTTTAAAAAATTCAGGAGTCAAATTAAACGAGATATTGATATTGTCTATCGTAACTATCTAAATAAAATTGAGCAAAATATACATAGTGATCCATCTGCTATTTGGTCTTTTCTAAAAAACAAAAAAGAAGGTAACGCATTAAATGTTCCTTTGCTAAAATACAATGGAAATTTGCTAAAAACATCGACACAATCGGCTGAAGCATTTGCAGAAAATTTTAGATCGGTATATGCAAAGACGCAACCTAATCTAGATTTTCCATTATCGGAAGAGTCAGTGGGTTCGTTGGATACATTGAGCATTGATACAATCTCTTTAGAAGAAATTTATACAGCTATTAAGAGGCTCTAACAAAAGAATATAACAATTTAAATAAAGCTGTTAAAAGAGGAGCCAGGGCTGATAAAAGAAAGCTATATGATGACATCGCCACTAAGGCAGAAGAAGCCGCCAAACAAAATAACATCAGAGAACTTTATCAGCTTACAAAACGGCTAGCTAAGAAAAGACAATCTAAGAACAATCACATTCGAGACAAGGACGGTAACCTGTTAACTACAGAGAAGGAGCAAACAAACAGGTGGGTGGAATACTACCAGGATATATTAAGCAGAGAACCTGCAGAAAGAGGCCGAATTGGTAATGAAGAACGACCTGCATCAAGAAATTAAACTCAAGAAAAGCAGCAGGTATTGATAATCTGCCATCTGAAGTTCTTAAAGTCGATCCAGACTTGATAGCTAACCTGCTACATCCCATTGTTAAACATGTCTGGGAAACTGAGCAGATTCCCGACAATTGGAAAGATGGATTGATAGTAAAATTACCCAAGAAAGGTGATCTTAACCATTGTGGTAACTGGAGGGGTATAACGCTTTTAAACTCAGTAAATAAAATTGTAGCGACATTAATTCTACACCGTATCTCTGAAAACATTGAACCCCATCTTCGGAAAGAGCAAGCAGGCTTTAGACCACAACGATCATGCATAGACCATATCAATACCCTTCGCATCATAATAGAGCAATCGATTGAGTGGAACTCCCCACTGTATTTAGTATTCGTTGACTTTAAAAGAGCATTCGATAGCCTCAACCAAGAAACAATTTGGGAAATATTAACGAAGAAAGGAATCCCACACAAAGTCGTAAATATTATTAGGAGCCTGTACAAAAATTCTTCCTGTAGGATACTACATCAAGGAAAAATTAGCCAAAAAATCATGGTTAAAAACGGAGTTAAGCAAGGTTGCCCACTATCCCCACTTCTATTTAATATCACTCTGGACTGAGTAATGAACTCTGTGTGCAATGATAACAGAGGAATTGTTTGGGACTTTCAAAACCGGTTGGAAGACCTGGACTATGCTGACGATATATGCCTGTTATCACATACATACAAAGATATGGAGGAGAAACTCCAACAATTAAATACTCAGGCAGCTAATGTGGGACTTGAGATCAATATCTCCAAAACAAAGGCTCTAAGAGTAGGCACCAATAACCTTCATAAGTTTGACATCAATGGTGAAGACATTGAAAACGTAGATAGATTCTGTTATCTGGGCTCTATTCTTACTAACAAAGGCGGCACGGAAGAAGATATTCAAAATCGAATACAAAAGGCACGACAAGCGTTTGGAATGCTTCATAAAATATGGTCTGCAACATATATATCTAAAAAGGCAAAGCTGCGAATTTTTAATTCAAACATCAAGTCTGTACTGTTATATGGTTGCGAAACCTGGAAGGTAACGGCAGCAGTAACTAATAAACTGCAAGTGTTTATAAACAGATGCTTGCGAAGACTCTACCGAATTTTTTGGTCACGGAAGGTTTCCAATGAAGAACTTTGGCGTATGACTAACCAAACGGAAGTTTCAAAAGAGGTTTTAAAAAGAAAATGGAGTTGGATAGGGCATGCTCTACGACGAAATCAAAGAGAAATTGTAAAAATGGTGCTGGATTGGAATCCACAAGGTAAAAGAAAACAGGGCAGGCCCCAGATAACGTGGAGAAGAACAGTGCTGAAAGAAGCAAAAAAACCACGGAAAGAGCTGGAATGACATCAAAATTCTTGCACAAAATAGAATCAGATGGCGAAACTTTGTTACAGCCCTATGCTCCAGCTAGGAGTTTTGGAAATATATATATTAAGAGGCTAAAACCTAAGAGGTCGGTTGGCGTAGATCAAATACCTTCATTTATAATAAAGGCATGTTCAGATAGTTTAGCTTACCCGTTACTAATAATGTTTAATTTAATAATAAAAACATGCCATTATCCTAAGTTATGGAAAACAACTAAAGTGTGCCCTATATTTAAAACAGGTGACAAATCAGATATTAAGAACTACAGGCCAGTTTCTTTGATTTGTTCATGTTCCAAAGTATTTGAGATTATATTACATAACAGAATTTTTGAACATGTAAAATCAGCGATAACACCGCAACAACATGGATTTACGCCAAACAGATCTACGGAAACTAATTTATTACTATTCACTCAAAACGTATCAGAAGCTATGAACGAGAATATTCAAACTGATGTCATATACACCGATTTCGCCAAAGCGTTTGACAAAGTATCTCACGCTTTGTTATTTAAAAAAATGCAAACATTTGGTTTCTCCTTAAAACTTATTCAACTGTTCAGGTCTTATTTAAGTAATAGGAATCAATATGTGGTATTTGGTAATTCTAAATTAGAAGAGTATGTTGTAAACTCTGGTGTGCCGCAAGGTGCAAATTTAGGCTCCTTGCTATTTTTAATTTTTATAAACGATTTGCCAAAATGTATTATTCATTCTGAATGCTTAATGTTCGCAGACGACCTTAAACTGCGGAAGTCAATTAAATCAACAGATGATTGTGAGGAATTAAATGATGATTTGAGCAGATTAGTACAATGGACATTTGAAAACAAATTGCCTCTAAATATCAGCAAATGCTTTGTTTTAACGTATACTAGGAGACTCCAACCAATTACTTGCAACTATATAATGACCGGTGCAAACCTAAATAGAAAGCATGAGACAGTGGATTTAGGAATACTGTTCGACAATAAAATGAGTTTTCAAAAACATATCTCCACAATGAAAAATAAAGCTAACAGAATGTTAGGTTTTATAATGCGAAACTCGAAGGGATTCCGTAACATTAACACTTTAGTAACACTTTATAATTGCTACATTCGTTCTATCATGGAATATGCTTCTTTAGTGTGGACACCGTCATATGCTTGCTACATAGACGAAATCGAGAGTATCCAAAAACGGTTTTTAAAAATACTAAGGTTTAGAAGAACAGGATTTTATCCTTTATTGACATCTTACACCACATTATTAAGTCGGTATAATATATTGTCTCTAGAAAAAAGAAGATTTGTTAAATCGGTAACGTTTATCAAAAAGATCATTGACATGAAAATAGATGGAAATTTAGATTTTATTGAACTGTTTAGCTTTGTTGTGCCTAGAGCTGGCAGCAGAAATAATACATTATTTTATCTGCCATTTTCCAGAACCAATATTTTGATGCATTCGCCATTGCATAAATTAGGGCGCCATTCCAACGCAGTATATGAACATATTGATTTGTTTTCGTCAAGTTTAAAAAGCTATTACAAAAAATGTTTAAAAATTATCAAGGATGGCCATTTAAAACAATTATTTAGAAGTTAGTTTCTATGACTAACTGGTTTTATTCATTTGTTTTTTAAGTATTTGTTTATTACATTAATGTTTAGTTTAACAATCATTTGGTTTTATTTTTTTTTTGTGTTTTGTAATTTCTAGTTATGCTTTTGTTTATGCAGTATTTGTTAGTAGTTTTGCTTTATAATATTATGTTTTTTAGTTTTAATTTCTTCTCTGTAACTGGGTGTATACCTGTTGAGAAAGAGAATTAAATAAGATTTAAAAAAAAATTTAAAAAAATAAATTTAAAAAAAAATTGAAATAAAGATAACTGCAAGTTTAATTCTTTGTAACAGTACTGGCAATGTTCAACAAAATGTGATAATTCATTATTTAATAAAAATAAATTGCAAACATGTAACATAAAAACTAAAGAATGATCTACCACTTTATTTTCATGTGTCACTGTGTCAGCTAACTATGCCACTAACACAATTCTGTATAAATAACGACCTAATGATCCACAGCACCTTTTTAATCACAAAAAGCAATATAAATATACATGACAGAATACATGAGGCCAAGAGTTGTCAATAGACTATGTAATAACTAATGCACAGATACATACATCACAAATATTAGAAGTCAGAACCGTTAACTCATCAAATATTGGAAGTGACCATAAATTGCTGTTATGAAAAATACGCATATTTATTCAAAACCGTAAAATTAGACAGCCAAAAGACGTAGAATAACTAAATATCGAACAACTTGAAGATTATACTTTCGTCAAAAGAAGACTATCTTAACATATCAACTACAATAAGATCCTGCCTGAAGACGATCAAGAAATACAGTGGCTGGAAATAAAGAAAAATGTAACGAATGCAGCCAAAGAAGCATTAGGTATAAGAAAAAACACATCAAGTCAAATAAAACATAAGACACCATGGTTCTGCGACAAGATAAAGCAACTAGCCGATACCAAACGAAAATCATACCTTAAATACAAAGCGTCAAATTCTGCCACAGAATACAACTATTATAAGACAATCAGAAACGAAGTGAATGCAAAAATAAGAGAGATTAAGAGGGATTACTGGAAAGGATTCTTAAGTATTTGGTTACTGGACACGTCTCCGGCCCCGCGAGCTGTTTCCAAAATTCCTTCCTGGAGCTACTGGGCAGCAGTGTCAGCCACCCGGAACGGTGCTAACACAAGAAAAATGGAGGTCTGTTTTACGAGATCCGTGCAGGGAAGTCGCCGGCTCTTTGGGCTGGCATTATTGAGACAGTGGCATCGAGGCATTCGTGGTCCAGATACGTACGGGCACACTTCGAACACTAAAATGGCGTTGAATTAATCTGTATTCATCTTCGGCGATTATATATCTTTTGTTAATTCAACTTGATTTGAATTGCTTTATAATTTAACAGGATATACCAACAAATTGCAACGAGTTTCCAAGTGTGGAAAATGATACAAAACCAACCATAAGAAGTAAAAGAATATGTACAAATCACACACATTAGTGAAGAAACTTGGCTAAAGTATTTTAAGAAATAATGTACAACGGACGAAGAGGTTATACAAGACGAACCCGAAGCCGTAAAAATAGTAGTAAAGGTAGTAAAAGAAGTTAGTAATGAAATTGTAAACTTAAAACCAGAAAATCGCCTAGAGCAGATGGGATCAACAACGAACTATTAAAATACAGAGGTAAAACATTGGAAGAAGAAATTACAAAATTAGTACATAAAATAATCGAAAAATCAAAAATCACCGAGGATTGGAAACTCAGTATAACGATACCTATTATATACTCTAATGTGATACACGCCCACAACTTTCTTTTACAGTGATCTTATAATTAGCTAAAAAAATTATTTTTAATTTTTAAGCATTTGTCAAAATATTTCAAAAATTACAAATCCTACAGAAACCGTACAAAATAGAGCGTTCGTTCAAGAGACCAACTTTCTATAAAATTTTAAGCCGAATTCAAAAATGTAATAATATACCGAGTGTTCTATTTAAAATAAGAGTTAATAAGAAAAATAGAAAACAAAGCAGAAGAAACCCATTTTAGAGGTATTCAACTGGAAAATCATCAATACACATTGAAAATGTAATAAAAATGTAAATTTTGCAAAAAATCATTAGAGCCGTTTTTGAAAATAATAGAAAAAACTGAAAAATCACAATAGTAAACACCATACTTCCGGTTATGCGATTTTTTCAAAAGCTTGCTGTCGTAGCAAGATAGTACACAAAATCTATATATGGAGTTTCAACCTCTTTTCGTTTTTGAGATATTCTGTTCACACACAGACGCACACACACAGACTGACTGACAGACCAATGAACAAAAACATGTTTTTTTCGGGGTGAATCCAATACTTCCTTTATTGTACAAGGAAGTAAAAATAGTCTACGGATATTATTTCTCAAAATAGCATACAATATTTAATTTATAACGCCATTGATTTATGTGAATGAATTATTTTATTACATGTTGTTTTCAGCTTGTATGCATTTTAAATTTTTATGATAAGTATAATAAAACTATTAAACTATTATGATTATTATAAAACATTTCTCAATTTTCAGTAGATATATAACAAATGCTTGAAAAACTTCTGAAAATATTTGGAAAAATGTTCTGCAGCTATTTCTTCTTAGAGGCATGCACGAATGCTTTTGTAAATATTTCCATAGGAAATTTATTATGCACGTATTATATTTTGATAGATTATACCACTCCCTCTAACATCAACCAATGAAAAACGGCAAAATGCATAGTTAGGCATGTACTCACTTTTGATAATGTACATAGCAACTGAAAATCACATACCTTCCTGACTAATAGGCGATAGTCTCACGCCTTCACAAGCATCACGTTACCTGCTGCCAGTACAATTGCCATAACAACCACATTAACTGTACTTTTAATATTTAAAATACACTATTCAAACGTTGTTGATTGGCTCGTGATATAATCTAGCTGAATGCAACTCGTATGTTCTCGATCATTTCTGTTTCTACTTCAAGAACCCACTAGTTGCATTATATATGACAATATCACCAATGCAAAAAGCACGCAAAGTAAACATTGTTGTTAAAAATAATAATAAAACTACCACATGTCATCAATTTGACATGCGACAGCCGGGTGTGAGAGCGAGGATAAGAAAGCACGCGAAGTAAACATTGTTGTTAAAAATAATAATAAAACTACCAAATGTCATCAATTTGACATGCGACAGCCGGGTGTGAGAGCGAGGATAAGAAAGCTCTGACCTTCCGCCTTGCAGGCCAAGCCCCTTCTTGGGGTGTTAGTGCCTCACCATTATTAATATCTAAGTACTAACATTTTAGAATTTTTTGTCAAAATTACAATTAGTTAACATTTAAGTTTGTTTAGGCGTCGCTTTTGGTTGCCCACAGCAACAACCGTTATCGGTGTTAGTTACAATTTCCATTGTTTGTAAGAATGTTTCCCTTCGGGGGCATTCGGGTGGTCACCATATGTTGACCCACCCTTAGCTAAAAGTTCAGGTTTTAAGACAGTGTCCCTCAAGCGCTCATTAGTAGCAGATGTGTTAATAATAATAAAATCAGTTCAGTTGAAGTGCTTGCGTTTTATTCTCACAAACTCTCATTTTTTTTATATACAGTCCGCTGAAAATACGCGCATACATTTTTTGGTCCTTCGAGCCGGATTGGGACAGTATTCTCATTGTTTTCGCAAACGAAAGTGCAAGTGTAATTCAAAAACGCATCCAGAACAGCTACCTGCTACTGCTACGCATTTTCAACCCGAGTCCAGTCCGCCAGCTGAATAGTTGGACCTATCGGCAGGATCTCTGGTCATCAATCGCGCACACACGCAATCAACATTTGGGTGGTCCACTGCAAAGGGCCAACTCCAGGGCATTCAAAACATCAACTGCAACGGAACATACGAAGGTTGTAGGCACATCTGTTCAGGTCAGAATTTCCAGTATCCTTTGTTCCACAAAAATTCCTGGCACTATTTCGCGCAATTTTAAATATTTTGCAATTCAATAACTAAATTTCGGCTTCTAGTTATTAGTAACTTTAAAATTTTATCATGGCTAATAACAGTGAGCAACTTTCACAATTGGTAAGAAAGCGCGGTGCTATAAAAGGTCGATTAACAACGTTTATTTCATTTGTTACAAAACTATATGAAAAATCATTAATACACGTTGAAGATATCGCATCCCTAGAAATCCTTGAACTAGAGGAACGCACTAATAAATGCGATCAATTATCCGTTGATTTCGCGTCGCAACAAGATGAAATCGAAATTTTGGTCGATCAAGCAGACGTCGAGAGTCAATACAACGAACGGCAAAATTTTGAATCCAGTCTTTTTGCAATCAAAGCTAAAGCAATGCACATTTTACAAGAATATAAAAGGCTGAAGTCTCAAAACTCGCCACCCGCGGTGATGAATGGTGATGCCGCAAATACAGAATCACAATTAAATTTATTTAATATTGAAAATCAGTTCAAACTTCCAGCGCTAAATATTCCAAAATATAGTGGCGGTTATGATGAATGGCTTCCATTTTATGATACATTTTCTTCATTAATTCATAATAACGCTAATTTGAGCACTATACATAAATTTCGCTATTTACGTGACGCGCTGCACGGCGATGCTGCTAACGTCGTCCGCAGTTTTGAAACAACCACAGATAATTATGAATCAGCTTGGTCCTTGCTACAAAAACGTTATGAAAATAAGAAATTAAGAATTCATAATCACATTAAAGGCATCGTAGAACTTCCGTACGTTACAAAGGAGTCATTTTCATCTCTTCGATCGCTGTTGGACGCTACGCAAAGCCACATTCGTGCTTTAACGTCTCTCAAAATGCCGGTAGAAACGTGGGATAGTATTTTAATACATTTAATATCCGAAAAATTCGATAAAGACACCAAACGCGAATGGGAAGTCACCACCATTAAAAACGATGAAATGCCAACAATGGTCGAAATGCTGGATTTTCTAGAAACACGGTGTCATTTATTAGAAAAGGTAGAGAGGGTGCCAAAGTTTTCAATCACAACCCCTCACATTCCGAATTTTTCAACTAAATCTAAACCTACAGCCGTGAGACCACAACTTAGCCACGCTGTATTTCAGGGCAACCGCTGTTCAGTTTGCCAACAAAATCACCCTACATACGGTTGCAAGAAACTTTTAGATTTACCCATAGATGCTCGCATAACTGAAATAAAGCGCCTTAAATTGTGTATAAACTGCCTACGCCCGGGGCATATTAATTTAAATTGCAGATCTGGGTCATGCCGAAAATGCAATAAACGACACAACTCGTTACTGCACTTAGAAACGGTCCCAATTTTGAGTTCAGCTGCAAACAATCAGTCAGAAGCTCCAGCTCTCGCCCTCATTGGGGAAGTTGTCTCAAATACAACCCAACTTTCTCAAGGCAGCACACAACCAGTTTTGGCAACGGTTGTTGTTAATATTCTTGACCAATCGGGTGCCATACATGACTGCGTAGCATTACTTGATGCTGGATCACAAGCGAATTTTATGACCGTTGACACATGTCAGCGACTAGGTCTACATACTTCAAAGGTAAATATTCCGATTGTAGGTGTGGGAGGTTCCGTTTCAAAATCACTCGAGGTCACTTCGACCACTATTAAATCAAAATATAATAATTACAACTCACGCTTATATTTTTCTCTTTTGCCCAATATTACGCAAAATGTACCTCCTTCCCCAATCGATATAAACGCATTAAATTTACCTGCTAATATAATTTTGGGTGATCCTAATTTTAACATGCCGAAGCGAATTGATCTGCTTCTTGGTGTCGATATTTTTTGGGATATTCTGCTTCCCAATCTAACTTCTTGCCCTTATTTGCACAATACAGTCTTCGGATATGTAATTTCCGGTAGAATTCCACAATATCCGCATTCATCAAATTCTTTAGTTTGTAATATCAGTTTTCATGATGTAGCGAATCAGTTAACTAAGTTTTGGGAAGTCGAATCTTTGTCAAATGCAAAATTATATTCCCAAGAGGAAAGAGCCTGCGAGGATCATTTTCAAAGAACACACACCCGCGATCCCAATGGCAGATTTATAGTAGAAATCCCTCTGTTGTCATCTCCAGAGAATTTAGGAGAATCACGAGATCGAGCGGAGGTAAGACTGCGGTCCTTGGAAAGAAAATTTTCCACAAATTCGCAATTCAAATTGTTATACTCTAATTTCATAGAGGAATACGAACGTTTAGGGCACATGACGAAAATTTACTCCGTCGATGATAATGCACCTGCGTTTTACTTACCGCATCATGGTGTCCTGAAAAACACAAGTTCTACAACCAAACTGCGTGCAGTTTTTGACGCGTCGGCACCTTCCACTTCCGGTATTTCATTAAATGATATCCAAATGGTTGGACCTACTATTCAATCCGACCTGCTTGCCATACTCATTAGATTCCGCACATATCCATTCGCAATTTCAAGCGATATTGCCAAAATGTACAGGCAAGTTTTAATTACTCTACCTCAGCGCAGCCTCCAAAGAATTTTATGGCGCTCAGACTCAACACAATCTATTAAAACTTACGAATTAAATACCGTCACGTATGGCACCGCAGCTGCCTCATTCCTTGCTATTCGATGTCTGTTTCAATTGGCAGACGAATGCATAGATTCTCATCCCAAAATTGCACAAATAATAAAGGAATGCATGTATGTTGACGATCTTCTTTGTGGCGCTGATACGATAGACGAAGCTATCTACATTTCTAAATCTATTTCCACAATTCTAAATTCTGGAGGTTTCGAGCTCCGGAAATGGCTGTCAAATGAGCCAAAAATTCTGCGCGGTTTGCATTCCAGTGAATGCAACCAAATAATCGAGTTAGGGCATGACGAAAGCCAGAAGACTCTCGGCGTATCTTGGTGTTCTACCAGTGATACATTATTATTTCAAATTTCCACTCTTAAGTTCGACGGGCCCCCTACGAAACGAATTATTTTATCTATAATCGCTCGAATTTTTGACCCTCTTGGTATTTTAAGTCCCTGTATTATAATCACCAAAATTATTTTGCAAATGTGTTGGCGCATCAAAATTTCATGGGATGATCCCTTGCCCATTGAAATCCGTCACGAATTTGATAAGGTCTTCAATAATCTTTCTTGTCTTAATGATCTTCAAATACCAAGACATATTTGCTCAGTGTCTACTATGGCTATAGAGCTCCACGGATACTCAGATGCAAGCAAATTTGCATATGGCGGTTGTATCTACGTTCGTTATGTGGATTCCAACGGACACGTCATCACCAATTTGTTGTGTTCCAAAACTAAAGTAGCTCCTGTAAAGCAAATTACCATACCTCGGCTAGAGCTTCTAGGAGCTCAGATTTTAGTAAGGCTAATGGAAAAGGTGTCGGAATCTTTAAAACGGCCTCTTAAGCGCGTGACGTATTGGACAGACTCAACAATAGTCTTAGGTTGGATTCATACACAACCAAACCAATTGGAATTGTTTGTAGGAAATCGCATTTCCGAAATTCAAACATTATCGGAACCTCCACAGTGGCGCCACGTACCGACTCATATGAATCCTGCAGATTTACTCTCACGCGGACTTGCGCCTCCCGTACTCAAGGAATGCGAGCTATGGTGGCATGGTCCTCGATTTTTAATGCAGTCGGAAGAAAACTGGCCTGCATTTCCATGCGAGGAAGTAAATTTATTGCAGTCATTTACAAACTCAACGCAACCTACAGAATCAAAAATATCAACCTTTGTAAAAACTCATTCCGATTTTAATCATTTAATAAAAATAACAGCTTGGTATCTCAGATTTATAAACAATATTCGAAAACCAAATAACAAAGTTTTCACACCCTTATCCGTGCAGGAATTAAACAACGCCTCTTCGCGACTGATCATTTTGGTACAACAAGACGAATTTCCTAAAGAAATTAAGGCTCTACACGACAATAAGCCTATTGGCAAAAATTCACCGTTAATGGGATTAGATTGCTTTATTCACATAGACGGAACCCTTCGCGTTGGAGGACGTTTAAAACACGCAATTTTGAATTTTAATCAAAGACATCCCATTATTCTTCCTGCGCGAAATCATTTGACGGAACTAATATTCACACGCGAGCACATAAGGCTATTGCATTGTGGACCACAGCAACTTTTGTTTTCAATAAAACAAAAATATTGGCCTTTACGAGGTAGGCAATTAGCAAGAAAAATTACGCGCAATTGTATAAAATGCATAAGGGCTAAACCCAAATTTTCTCAACCCATAATGGGGAATTTACCGAAATCTCGCATCACACCGGCACCAGCATTCACCACAGCTGGGGTTGACTTCGCAGGTCCCTTTTTAATTAAAGACAGAAGAGGTCGTGGCTGTAAAATAACCAAGTGTTATTCATGTCTATTTATCTGCCTCGCAACTAAAGCAATTCATATAGAATTGGTATCCAACCTTTCAACGGAAGCATTTATACTACCTCTTCGACGTTTTGCCTCTCGACGCGGTATGCCATCCGAAATTCTGTCTGACAACGGAAAAAACTTTATTGGTGCCAAATCACAGTTAAAGGAACTAGGATCTTTCATGTTCAGTAAACAAAGTGATCTTAAGTCAAAATTAACACAAAATGGTTTCAATTGGAAATTCATACCGTCATATTCCCCCCACATGGGAGGAATTTGGGAAGCGGGAATAAGGTCTATGAAGTCACATTTGAAAAGGGTTTCTGTAAACGCTATGTTAACGTTTGAGGAGTTGTACAGCCTCATGGTGCAAATCGAGGCAATATTAAATTCCAGACCTCTATCCCCTCTATCTTCACATCCCTCTGACCTAGAACCTCTGACACCAGCACATTTTTTGGTGGGAAAGCCACTTACAATGGTACCAGATCCGGACCTCCAGCACATTCCTGAGGCTAGGCTTTCTACCTACCAGCGGCTCCAGCATATTCAGCAGCATTTCTGGCGGAGATGGAGCAAAGAGTACGTGTCTGAGCTTCAAACACGGTCCAAATGGCAACACAGCACCGGCATCATCAAGGTTGGAGACCTTGTCATCATCAAGGACGACCATCTTCCACCGCTCAGGTGGTTACTTGGAAGAATCACCGAGCTGCACCCTGGTAGTGACAAAGTGCCGCGAGTGGTATCCGTGAAAACGGTAAAGGGAGTGATTCGCCGTGCCGCAAATAAACTATGTGTTTTACCTGTCGCCCCATGAAACTGACTAATGCAGTGATGAATCTCATTTTCTTTAGTTTATTATATTTTTTTTCGTTATTTATTAGGTTAAGATATCCAATCACACTAAATATTATTCGAATGTTCTTCGTTAATTTTGAAATTACCCCGAGCCATTTCAAGGCGGGGAGTTTATGTTAGTTACAATTTCCATTGTTTGTAAGAATGTTTCCCTTCGGGGGCATTCGGGTGGTCACCATATGTTGACCCACCCTTAGCTAAAAGTTTAGGTTTTAAGACAGTGTCCCTCAAGCGCTCATTAGTAGCAGATGTGTTAATAATAATAAAATCAGTTCAGTTGAAGTGCTTGCGTTTTATTCTCACAAACTCTCATTTTTTTTATATACAGTCCGCTGAAAATACGCGCATACAATCGGCCTACCGACTTTGTTGTTTGTCCACAGCTTTTTTATCGCTAAATATTTTGATGACAGTGACATAAGTGGAAATTTCCGGGTAAATTTCAATAAATCGCCGTTGCCATAGAAAATTTTCAATTAAATAACGTATGTTCCAAAAGTTTTCGAAAAATTTTCAAAATAGCCCTACAGTAAATAACGTCCCATACAGTTGTCGTTAGAAAAAAATTGTATCAAATTGATTGACTTTTAATATAACATGTCAGTTTTGTAATAAAAACAGTTATAAGCTGATGTTGTTGACATGCAAAATAAATAAAAATTACCTATACAAAATTTTTAACCATTACTTTTTTTCCGAAAACTTTTGGGGCCTAGGTTATGCATAAGGGTATTCTTAGTTATAACTTTCCGATGCCCTGTATTTACGGTTGAACGTGTTTGCATTCCGTTTTCTTATTCAATTTTTCGTAATAATGAGGTACGCTGTCAGATTAAGGGGATGTGATACCCGTCTGAAATCTCTAACATTGAGAACTTTGGATATAGGAAACACACACAACATTTTCTATTTGCAATAATTTTTACGTTAATAAACACGTAGCACAAAAACCAACGCAGCAGCACCTTAGGAGCATTATTACTCAGCATCATTACTCGCCGCTATTGTGTAACCTCTTAATAGCCTCGCCCCTAGGTATTTTGTAGGTTTAGCTAATCAGTAGCTAATCACTATTAACACTTGCTTTAAAACATACTTTTTATAATTAATTGTTTTGAATAAAATTGTATTTAACACAAAGAAAAAAATTAGTTTAAAAATATACTTTTATTCATTAAAGAGTAACATAAAAGATATAATTACATACAAATAAAAATTTCCATTTATTTGTTGGTTTTTTTATTTTGTGCATTAATAATAGAAATTGAATCACCCACTTTCATACCTCTAGGAATGCGAGGATCGGCTAATTCCGGCAAAATACAGTTCATAAAGAAGTCTGTTAACTTTGGTATCATTTTGTTTTCCCAAAAATCTTCATTCCTTACAATTCGGATTATCTGGAGATCAACGTCGGTGTACAAAGCTAAATCACAGTATGCCCTTTCTAAAATATTAAGTTGTCCCTGTATTTGAAAGTAATACATATGATTTTCCTTTAGGCATAATTTCCCATTTTCTAGTTTAACACACATTTTACCATTGTCTTGAACTGCTTCATGAATTTTTTTATCTCGAATCGAATATAAGCATTTTACTTCTACCAGTCCATCTTTATCAATAAGTCCATCGGGGGATGCACCTAAATAAGAAAAATCGTTCGAAATAAACAATCCACACGATACAACTTCTGAATTCGTTTTTTGTTCATATAAATGAAGAGCATTTTTTTCATTAATACGACCATAGACTATTGCGCGAGTTGTTAAATTTCGTGAACTATTTAACAGCGTTTTCACCAATGCATGACAAGATGCAGTAGCTCTTCGTAAACAAATTCGGCCAAAGCTAGATGCTGTAAGTCGATTTCGACGAGCCTCGTGCCATTTTACGTTATCACGTTGTCCTATTATAAATTTTTCGATTGCAGTGGCGTCTTCACCTTTCAAATGGTCTAAAATTTTTAATTTTTCAGATTCCAATTCGTCTTCCGTGAAATCTGGCTTAGCTGAATCAGGGCCGTAGTCTTTTGCGTCATTATCAGTCATTACTTTTCTTCTATTCTTTTTCTTTTGTGTAGAGCGTGCGTATATACATTTTTTCTCTCTTAAACTGCAAAAATTATCAAGCTGATCATTTTTTAATAGGCATTGTATATGCCAAGATGGCCCTGAATTAAAATATAAAGCAGCTCCACAACACCGTCGTTGGAAAGATCCTCGTTGAATATAATTAATTCGTTTTCCACCTGAAAATTTTGCAACCATAGACATGAACCTCTCTGCGTAATTTGTTGTGACATTTCGGGTTAATCGGTTTGCTTTTCTTACAATAAAATCTATAATTTTGTATATTTCTTCTAATACAGGACTGGTACCTAAAAGCGGAATGAAGTTTTCCTCCTCGTTGGTTTTTTTTCGGCATTGCTCATTGCAGTTCGAATGGTCCCCAAAAACGTGATGTGGTATATTTTTTAATTCTTGGCAGAGTTCCTTCGTAGAAGATTGTTGAGATTTAGATATAGCCGATCGTACTGCTATACTAAGCCTTGGTAAGTTAGATTTTATAGTACGTCGCACTGATATTGCATATTTTGTATTTGCTGCAAGTTTGTATAAATGAGAGGTAAAC
Organism: Agriotes lineatus; assembly: GCA_940337035.1. NCBI lineage: Eukaryota > Metazoa > Arthropoda > Insecta > Coleoptera > Elateridae > Agriotes > Agriotes lineatus. Next base: position 28,910 of record CALNHX010000142.1, read on the forward strand.
GCTCGGGTTACATGATTCGCACACTCAAGTTTCAGAACGTATCTACCATAGCTAACGTTTTCTAAAATCCGCCTATACACACTGGAATCGCCATCACCAATTACATATTTATATCGAAGATTGCACTGCTTTTCGCTTTCATTAAAACCCTGAACAATTATATCTTGCTCCACACTGCTCGAGGAGCCGCTATAATTTTTAAAGCATTGATGAGGTCGAGGTATCGTTTTCTTGTTTTCTGCAGCAGTGCAGATACAGCAAAATTTATTTCTTACATCTATAAATAATAATTTTTTTGTTTGCAGTCCTATAATACATGCAACTCCTGAAAGCGACGAATAACTGTGTCCATACGAACGCTTCGCCCACCCTCCATCGACCACTACACTTATAAAAGGTACTCCATTTTCGACATCACCCCTTTCTATTGCAAGCTGCCGTTCTTCTTCTGCTGCTTTGCACATTTGCAGTTGAAGTTGTGACTCCCACACTTTTCCAACCTCCGTTTCTAATTTTCTGTAATACTTTCCAGACATCATCGGCAGGTTCATTACAGAAAATAATTCTTGAGATTGTGAATACCCAATTCCAACGGATGTTGCTCCCCAAACCAATAAATTATTTACGGTACTTGTTGGAGGTTGCAATGCTATACACACGGTCTTTTCGCAAGTATTACAATGGTAGAATAACGTCGACGAAATTCCTTTTCTGGTTTCTTTGATGAAATGCATTTTTCCCATAGTGCATTTGTTGTCATGATAAGAATTTTTTTTCATTTCCAACAAAAAAAAGTTTATGTCAATGATACGATTTCCGGTGAGACTGTTTACGCTGGTATTAGATGTTGTATCTGCTTCTATCTCTAAATCCGGCAAATCTTCGTCTAGAAGGCTATAATCGGAAAAATTGCAATTAATTTAAAAAATTACCTAAACAAAGCTTAAACGCCGAAAAAGAAGCAACGCCACAGCACACTAGAATCATAAACGGTTATACCGGAAAAGTGACACTAATTTTAGATTTTCAGTGAACAATCTATTATATTTTATTCTATAGTCTAAATGCCCGTAAAAATGGCTTTACAATGACTAACTTGCATAATATGTATTTACTATCAAAAGTATGTGTAATAGCCTAATAGGTCATCAAACTCGAAATTTTCAAAAATTTCTAAAAGCCTCACAATCGACTTTGGTAAATAAATAAACAAAAGAAAATGTCGAGCGTTTAGCCCTGTAAAAAAAACTGGTTTTACCGATGAATTTTTAATATATCTCTAAATTTAACATTTCGTAGAATAGGACCAGCCGTTTTGGAGATCTCTTAACCACATACAATACATACATACACACATGTATACACACGGACTACAAAAACCACTTTTTTAGGTGGTTTGTGGTACTATAGGAAAGTAAAAAACAGAGTATTCACATAATATGTACAAACTTACTTTTGAAAATAAGGAACGTGTGCATCTTCTGGTATGTTGTCAGAGTTTTTAATGGAAAAAATCACTTCTTCCCGCGTTCTTCGTTGTCGTTGTGCTTTTGAAGCCCTCCCCCGCTTTCTCACTATGTACGTACTTCGCATTTTGTCCAAAATAAGAAGTAAAAGCAGCAGTTAAAAGAATCACACCAACAATAATCAACAAACAACTTATATAAAAAAATGTCCTCAAGCACGAAACAAATTAAAACGCACTGAAAAATGTCCACGATATGACAGATAGTTCTATTAGGCATTACCAAGACCAACAGTGAACTGAAGCACTTATTTGTTGAAATTCTTGTTATTATTGACTAATTATTAGTTATTCCTCCATTTCTGTTGAAACTGTTTACTTATTTTGCTAAAGACATTACTCATTAACTCTCTACCAAAGAAGATTATACTAATGACCCAGTCCAAATGTCCAAGCAACAAATTTGAGTAACAATCTTCAAATTTTGCCCGGAAGTAATTAAATCTGGCGTCCTACAAAATTATAAGTTTGAAGTGAAAGTTCCGATAGTTTTTTTTTGTATTTGGGTATTCATGGCGACCCCAAAATGTAGGTTGCTCATTTCTCAGATCTGATGGGCTAGCTACCCTGGCATAAATGTTGTCCACTAAAATTTTAGGATTTTATTTTGACCAAGAAACTGCTTATCAACTTTCTACCTGAGAAGATTATGTCGACCCATTCCTAATGGCAATGCCTGAGGTAAACCCGTCTTAGTCTATCTCTTTTCTCAAGGTACCTCTTTTTCTATTAATATTTTGGGTGCTACTTCATAATCGATTTCTCTTATTTTTGACTTTATTAACTAAAGCAGAGCATTTTTAAAAATACGAGCACATGCAGTACCATTTAATCTAGGGTATAACTAAAAATAAAAGAAACCAGGGGTGTGTTAGAATGATAGTATGAGCAATTTTGTTTAATTAAAATATAAAAATCGATTAAAGATGGCTTTGTAATACATAGGTATTAAGTTTCACAATTTTGTCATACCCTAGAGTAATTTGTACTTAATATACAGGTTAAAACAAAAACTAATTCGAATCAAAACTAACCGTGTTAATGTATGAAAAGCTATTTCCTAATCCAAATTGCAGAATTAATATTTTATTTTAATAATTTGCAAGTGAAAATGATGTTTTTTAAGTGGTGTTACACTAGTTAGGATATTTAGATAATGAATAAAAAATTGTTTTCTCTCTTCAAAATTGAGGGTACACCCTGCCCTTAACTTGTAATTACAGGACTACCAATCTCCACTGGTCGAATCTACAACAGTGGGTTTGCCAGAGGCAATAGCCGTTCAGTTTATTGTCTGTATTTAGGCGTTCTCAAAAATACCTAGATGTAGCGAAAGATGAATTTTAAAGTTATTTTAAATTTACGAAATATCACAAATCATTGTGTCAAGTTTTTCACCGTTAATAAAATAGATGAAGGTAGTTACGCTTTTTGAGCAAATAAAAGAATATAGTAGCAATACAATTGCGTTAAATGATAATTAATAAACAAATTAAAAACGCAAAAAAGTTACTAAACGCAATAGATCGTGTTCTATATCTATTTTAGTAATTTGGTGAGCGCAATCATCTTAAGGTTATGATTTAATCTATTTAAAAATTCCGAGAAATTTACTAACTTATAAAAGTGTAAGAAAACATTATAAATAGATCAGAAATTAATAATTACTGAATACTCAAAGAAGTTGTGGTACATAGGCAACCCTTTCTACAATGGTCATTATGCAGTTAGAGATTACATGACAAATCCGGTAATGAGCTTTATGCTCTACACTTTCACTTGTCTCTCAAGCTAACAGCCATGCTAAGCGCTGTACATTTAAAACAGAAACTGTCAATTGTAACTTGTTTTTCCTAGTTTTTGTCATTCTGTGAATATAGTCCTTTTATAAATATTAATTAATCAATTTAGAAACAATTAGGGAATGCACTCTAGGTAAGTGAAACAAACTCAAACTATAATATGTATATTTTAAATCACGTGGTTGATTAGAAAACATATTGACTAACAAGAACAATCGCTAAGTACAAAATTCATATCCGAGTACCATAGAACACTAAAGCCAGGTAAACATACTATATTATAAAGTTTTTCTGCAGCCGTCTTCAAAGCCAAAATTTGTCATTGAAGTTGACGGTTCTCTTACTGATACAAAAAGTATATGTTGTAAGGCAACACTTTTAATTTCTAGAAAAGTACTTTTATTTCCTATGAACTGAGGTAAGTTCTATTTGGTTGGCTATAGATACAGTTGTCCTCATGCTTTTTAAATAAGAAATGTCAAAAGTAGTCAATCATTTAAAATGTGGAATATTTTGTACGTTTCTTGGTTGCAGAAAAAAATAGTAGTGCTATTCGGATTAAAAGGGCAAATGCAAACATAATTGCTTATCAAACAAAATGACACTTTTAATCCTAATAAAACAATATACTATTTATTAGAAAGTAATAACACAGAGAGTAAAGCAGAAAACATAACTACGAGTTGGTTTACAATAGAAAAATTGGTTAACATGCTTATGAATATAAATAAGAATGTAAAAATAGATAGAAAAATTGCAGTTAGTTCAATATAATTATACCAGGTGGTGCACGTAACTTGTCCGCTGTAAGGTCACTAAATCACGTTAGCTACGCTAACACAGGTAGGGAAACACCATTTGACAAGTTCAAAAAACGAGTTTGTCAATGTCAAATTTACCATAGGCGCTACTAAGGGCATAAATAATTTTTCTTATTATTAATAGGTATATCCTTCGAATGCGATGCCATAATCCTTTCTTTAGGTTGTAAGTTAGACAGATGATCGTTTTTAACCGCAATTTGAAATGTTTTTCGTCTACTGACCCTGAAACTTGAAGATCTGAAGAAATATCAAAGGTAATTTTTCACGATTACAAATCATTTGCCTAAATTATGACCTAAAGAGATGATTGTGATCTCGGATTCCCTAGTTCTCCCGACGAATTTTGTCAAAACGTATTTATATTTAATAGCATTATGGTTTTCATTTGCTGCGTTAAAGGTTGCCTGAACAACAGCATAAAAAGGTACACGCTGTTTCAAGTTCCTGAAGGTAATTTAAACTGCAATATTTAGCAATAGTTTTTAATGAATTACTTATTGCAAATTAAGGACCAAGAAATAGCATAAAACGGCAGAAGTGGTTGAAAGAAATAAATAGACCACTAGACGATATCAGTTATACTAATATTTGGTAGTAAAAATGTTGTAAGGGATTTTAGAGACATTGCCAGATTCTCTATTGATGGTGTTGACATTCCTGTAGTTGACCACGCAAAAAATTTAGGTGTTATCATGGATTCCTCACTTAGATATCGCCTGCACATAAATAGTATTGTACGAAAAGCTTACATAAATTTAAAACTTTTATATCCTCATAGGCATTATTTAAACACAAGAACTAAGGCTATGTTGTGTGAAGCACTTGTTTTATCTAATTTTTCTTATTGCTCACCCTTATATGGGCCATGCCTCGCACAGGATAGTCTACAACTAATTCAACGTGTGCAAAATTCTTGTTTACGTTATATTTTTGGAGTTAGAAAATTTGAGCGCATATCACACAAGTTGTTGGAATTAAGATGGCTTAATATGAATAATAGGTTGAAGTTACAAACTGCTTGTCATTATCATAAAATAATAACAACAGCAAAGCCTGATTACCTTTTTAGTAAACTGATGTTTCGAACTGATGTTCATAATTTAAATCTCCGTAACTTAAACCTTATTATTACAACCCCTGCTCACAAAACTGCTTTATTTGAGAGATCTTTTCGTTACCATGCTTCGAAAATGTATAACTCTCTGCCGTATGATATTAAAAAGCTTAGTGGTCGTTCATTTAAACAACAGATGCGTCAAAGACTTTTTTTGTTGCAGGAATCGCATACGTAATTTTTTTTTTATGTATATATATGTCGGTTTTGTGTTATCTCATTACTTTTTATGCGTGCGTTAGGTCTTGTATAAAATGAAAAAATTTTCTTTTTTTGCAGAATTATTTGTATAGGCAATTTCTTAATTTTTATAATTAATTTGTCAAGGTTTGAGTGGCAGAGCAGGGCCTAACTAACAATTAGGCATCTGAACTCCGCCTTGTGGTTCTTGTATAAACCTATTAATAATAGTTTTTTCTTTATTGTTATGTATTTATTACTATGTATTTCCTATTTTATTATGTTATTAAACTAATTCCTGTTTTCTTTTTTATACAAGAATAAAGACATTTATTATTATTATTATTATATGCATCATTTACGTGTATGTGAGGTGCCGAAGTATTGGAATGCGGTGAGAGGTACACAATATTCGCTAAAGCTTTATATTTGTGAAAATTATTTTTTTAAGCTGGAAAACGTTCACAAATAATTTGTTATGTAATATTTATTTATTGCGTTCACGTTACACAACTTCAATTTATTTCTATTATAACCTATATACTGATTGGGTACGCCACTGACAAAAACGAGTTTGGTTTGACATAAATAACTCCGAGTTTCCCTACCTGTGTTAGCGTAGCTAACGTGATTTAGTGACCTTAGTCCGCTGCAGAGCCAGTAGATATAGAGAGTACCGCCACGTCCGTCATGTTTGTTCCTTTGTCATATGCGTCACTTTGAGGTTTTGTAACACAATTCCGTCAACGTGACATTTATTGGCAATCCGAAATTTTACTTAAAATTGGCAAGACTGTAAGTCTATGTCAAATTCGAGGTTAGTAGGTTAGGTTTTGTTTGTTATTTGACACAAACTGATGGAAAACATAACCTGATAACTTCGAATTTGACATAGACACACAGTCTTGCCAATTTCAAGTAAAAATTTAGACATAACTCAATCAGTCATTGCTGATAGGAACAAAAATGGCGGCGATGGCGGCATTTTCGCGGATCAAAGAATGGCGGTACTCTCTATATCTACTGGCTCTGGTCCGCTGTAGAGTCCCTGTATATAGGTTACTAAGAGTTGGGCAAACAACGGGATACATTTTGATTGGTTTGGATCACTTTTTGCAAGGCATGTGTGATAAAAGTGTTTGTTTTACATATTTTGTAACATGTTACGACCGATAGATTCACACATGCAAACCTAAATTTTAACTAAATTGGCCGTATATTCCTAATATTCGGTTCTAGAGATCCTAAGAATGACCAATACTCTGAAAACGCTCTCATCAAAAGCAAGTTAGCAAGATTGATCTCCATAACCTCTTTGTTCGACATATGTCAAATATCTAATTTGGATCAAAAACGTTTATCAAATCAGGCTGTTTGCCCAACTCTTAATAAACTATATACAGGATCTCTAGTCCGCTGTAGAGACCCTAGAAATGAGAGACTGGCCATTGGCCGTCGCTGGCCTGATTGGTTGACGCGAACCTGGTTCCTAAAATGGCGGCGCCAATGGTGTGCTCTCAAATATGGCGGGAATTTCAAACTTAAATGTATAAAGGAAGTTACTCTTAAAATAGTATATTATGTTATTAGGAGCAAAAGTTATACTTTATGTGGCGAGGCTCGACGGGTTATCAGCCGAGCTTGCGAGGCAGATAAGTACATATTATCAAATGGTCGAAATTTGGCAGACATCCTTTGGTAGATTTACATGAAGTTTTTCATAAATTGAGACATCACGCTTGCAAAATTACATAGACAAAATGTGTATTGACTAAACAAAATTTTATATTCAACAAAAATACTTTACTTGTGTGTAGGCTGTAGAAACTTGAAATTTCCGACAACCTAATTTAGAGGTTAAATACACTTGCAAAATTAGGTTAAAATTGTACGTAGTTTACATAATTCGAGATGGAAGGTTTGGAACAATTCTTAGCTCTGCAGATGCAAAAAATGCAGTTGGTAATCAGCCAAATACAAGAATTGCAGAAGAAAGCAGCAGAAAGTACCGCATGTAGTTCTTCGTTCTTCGAATGTGCCAAGGCCAAAGCCATTGCAGGTGGATACAGGTGAGATTCGCCAAAGTTTTGAGCTGTTTAAGTCCAACTGGGAAGTCTACGTTGTTGCTACTGGAATGGACAGTTTGTAACACGTTTTTACTTCCTTTTACTATAAAGGAAGTATTGGATTCACCCCAAAAATTCGAAATTGAGTTTTCAACAGATCTTCACGTTTTAGAGTCCCCTGATCCCAAAAAACATATTTTTTTTCATTGGTCTGTGTGTCTGTCTGTGTGTCTGTCTGTGTGTCTGTCTGTCTGTGTGTCTGTGAACAGAATATCTCAAAAACGAAAAGCGGTATGGCGTTGAAACTTCATATATAAGTTTTGTGTACTATGTATATGAGACACCAAGCTTTTGAAAAAAATCGCATAACCGGAAGTAGGTGTTTACTCTTGTGATTTTTCAGTTTTTTTCGATTTTTACAAAAACGGCTCTAACGATTTTTTTTAAACTTTACATTTTTATTACATTTTGAATGTGTATTGATGTGAGATAGGTGATTTTCCAGTTGAATACTTCTAAAATGGGTTTCTTTTGTTTTTTTGTCTATGTTTTTTATTAACTCTTATTTTAAATAGAACACCCGGTATATTATTACATTTTTGAATTCAGCTTAAAATTCTAGAGAAAATTTGTCTCTTCAACTAACGCTCTATTTTGTACCGTTTTTGCAGAATTTTTAATTTTTGAAAATTTTTGACAAATGTTTAAAACATTTTAAATCAAATTTTTGGCTAATTATAAGATCACTGTAAAAGGAAGTTGTGTGCGTGTATCACACCAGATTTTTTCCTTTTACACCATATATCTGTTTTCCACTTGAGACCTTGAGTCCTTGTTCAACTTTATATCGAGATATTTAACTTTTTCCACTTCTGACAATGGTACATTATTGATAAAAGCTAAAGCTGTGTTTTCTTTGCAGTTGATCGTGTTTCATATGGAAGTGCGGTTCTTCTAGGTATGATTTGAGAGGAATGTAGTATGGGAGACTATCATGCCACACTTTATTATATCCCTGTTTGTCATCAAACAACGCTATTATGGAGTAAAGTTTCTTCTCAAAGGATCAGTTGATTATAGTCGACCTCAGCAAGGACCTGCTATATGGTGGGATGCCATCGCATGGTGCTTGCTCATTGTCTATCTTCGTAGTTACATCAGTGAGATACTTCCACATACTTTGGACGACTTGCCACTTAACGCGTTCAATTATACTAATCCAAATCACTGCAAACTGCATATTAATCAGTTATCTTTAATACATTACTTGAATGTTTACTGCAATAACTGCAACTGGAGATTAGAGAGTAGTTTAGCGGCCGCAACAAGGAGATCTGGCGTTGACAGTTTTGGTAAAATCGAAATTGTGTGTTGATTCACATAAATGTGGGTATCTCTGCATGAATTTTTCATACTTTAAATTCTTCTGGGGTAATGAGAATGATATTTTACCCATTTAAATGGTTTTATCAATCAGATCAGACTGGTACACTTCATTTTCTGTTTACTACTATGGCATTTCTTAATACCTATCTATAAGGTATGCAGGGCCTCTAATTTTAAATATAATTTTGTAAGATATGCCGTAAAGGTCACGGTTCACACTTCACTCAACCTCAACCGTTGTGAGCCATTGACTTAAGAGTACAAATAGTCCAGTAGTATCATTCTACATTGAATAATTATTCAAAATGCTTTAATTCTCTGTTCCAACGCTGTTATTGCTTTTGAAAGGGATACTGTGCATGGTATTGGGGTAACTTGACTACAAATTAATATTGTTATAGCTCCACGTTGCGGCGTCTTTTTATTTAACATGCTATATCCCCCTTTAGACTGCTGTTTTTATTTATGCTATCTAATTTATTTCATTTAACCAGCTCAGTAGCAAGGTGGCATTTTCTAAAATACAAACGTGAATTATTGATTACTTTCACATTATATATTTACTGGTATTTACAATTTTCCAGCTAAATATGAGTACTAACTTGTTTATTTACTATGTGGAGTAAGGTTAGGAAATCTGTAATTTTTAATATATCTTCTATTAGGCCCCTTTCAAACGTGAATACTGTATGCGGGAGCGGGATACAGAATCGCGGTGAAAAATTCCAAAGGGGTGCAGGAAAGCTGGTGAGCTATAAAAAAAGAACTAGTTCATTCTAGTGAGCGAGCGGTTCTTAGAAATGAACCATGTTGTGCATATCCAGTACAAATACAAATTATTATTGTTTAGTAAGTAGTTACTCACACAACTTACATTGATTGAAATCACAAAACAATACCTATAATCCATTTACTTGACATCTGCACTGCAGTGTCAAAATTTAAAAAAAAATCTTGACTATACCGCAAAAATAATGTGTTTTTTAATAGACTGTACAGTAATTTAATTGTTAAAATGTGAAAAATAGTAGTGGTGCATAATGTCAGTTTGACAGTGCAGAGGTCAAGTAAATGGACTATAATTGAAACGCTCAAATCTTGTAAAACAGCTGAGTTGACACGGTCGCCATTTTCGGGACCACTGCCACCAACATTTCGCTAGGGGAATCTAGTTACTTCCGGTAAATGGCCAGTCTCTCATTTCTAGGGTCTCTAGTCCGCTGTACAGTGCCTTTATATAGACAGTGGCGACAATGGGGTGTCCTATTTTTGATTGGCTCCCTAGATCACGTGGTTTTAGCCGCCATGTTTATGCTAAATCACCTGTGATTCGTGTTATACTTTTGGCAGTACTGAAGTGTATTGTCAGTCTATGTCAACTTCGAGGTTCGTAGGTTCGATTTTGCGTCAGTTTTGACATAAACTGACGCAAATCTTAATCTGCAAATCTCGAATGTTTTCAGTACTGCCAAATGTAAAACACGTATCACAGTCGACTCTGATCACGGATTTAAATAAACACTCGTTAATAATAATAATAATAATGGTGAGGCACTAACACCCCATGAAGGAGCTTGGCCTGCAAGGCGGAAGGTTAGAGCTTCCGTATCCTCGCTCTCACACCCGGCTGTCGCGTGTCAAATTCATGACACGTGGTGATGTGGTGAGCACCACGCATTAGACAACCGCATTATTACCCCTTGTTTTTTCGAACGCAGGTTCCCAATTATTTAAAGCGACTGGGTAGGCCGCCCGCCAGGCATCGATCTGGGATTTGAACTCCAGATTTCCGCGCCGCAGTCCGATGCTCTAACCATCAGAGCCACGCTGGTTAGAAATTTGCATAAATATGGCGGCGGGGGTGTGGCTTAGTTGTATTGTCGCCACTGTCTATATAAAGGCACTGTAGTCCGCTGTATAGCAGACATCCTGGAATACATACAGGTGCAGGAGGCGGCATGCACACCGGAACTGGACTTGGCATTGGACAAGGGGTGCAGCTAGGAAGCGGCGGACAGCACGGTGGACAACAAGGGCCGCATGGAGGGCAACATGGGCCGCATAGTAGCGACAACGATTGATGTTGCCGCTGGGGCAAAATCACGTTGGTATCCCTTAAGTCCCTAGCATATTTAAAAATCGCCTAGGAAGTTGCATAATTAAATTGAAATGTGACATTGACAGTTGTCGGGTTTTTATTCATTTTTCTCTTCGGGGGCTAATTTGAAGTGGAGGACGTGGAAATGCCAGGGTGTTGTGTCGATAAGTGTAAAAATAGTGGTAGAAAAGGATTTCAGGTATTCAGATCTGTTATTTTTTCACTGTTTATAAGCCGTTCACGATCTTTTTGGGTCAGGTGAGGCTATGACCATTTAGTAATTTTGTTGGCAGAACCTCTGTGGCAACTAAACTCCCTAATGAAAATTGACACTTTTTGTGTTAGGTTAGGTTGTTTTCAGTTTAAGGTTATATTTTCTGAATAGGTACATTGTTGCCGGATATTTTCTAGTCTCCACATCAACTCGCATTCTTTTAAATTTGGTCCGTCTTTTTTTTAAATTGAAAGTAGCATCGTTTAATGGAAATTTTTTGTTGTAACAAAATTATTTTGAGCATTTTGACTTTTCCTTTGACGGAAATTAAAATTATTTTTACACATTTGATAAATCATTTATTTTCTTACGAATATTAAAATAATAAATCTGGCAATGTGGTGGCATGAAAATGTCGAACAGACACTGACAGAAAAAAAAATTGCATCCGCTACATCATCGAATCAGTTAGTCCAACATGAAAAGAAAAAATCATAGCCAACTCTGTCCCAAAAAGGTCGTGAACGGCTTATACTCTGAAATTTACCGTTTAGTAACTTTTTGTATTTTCATGTTTGCATCAGGTTTGCCCCATGATGTCGCTACTATTTGAAATAGAGGGGCTATAGTCCGCTGCAGAGCCAGTAGATATAGAGAGTACCGCCATTCTTTGATCCGTAAAAATGCCGCTATCGCCGCCATTTTTGTTCCCACCAGCAATGACTGATTGAGGTATGTCTAAAATTTTACTTGAAATTGGCAAGACTGTAAGTCTATGTCAAATTCGAGGTTAGCAGGTTATATTTTGCGCCAGTTTGTGTCAAAACTGACGCAAAAACTAACCTGCTAACCTCAAATTTGACATAGACTTACAGTCTTGCCAATTTTAAGTAAAGTTTTGGATTGCCAACAAACGTCACGTTGACGGAATTGTGCTACAAACCTCAAAGTGACGCATATGTCAGAGGAATAAACATGGCGGACGTGGCGGTACTATAACGGCAAGAGGAGCTTCGTTATAATTACATTAAATTTAGAAATAAAACACATGTCTGTATGTGATGAAGTCAAAAGCCAAAACTGTTTATTTATATTTTGTAACTAAGTAATGGTTGTTAAGGTTGCATGTATGCATGCATGTATGTGCATATGCTACATTACACCCCCCGCAAAAAGTAGTTTTTGCTTGCTACAGAGAAAAGCTATATATAATTTTGAAGAAATTATATTTAGCTACAAAAACTCTATAGATCTTTTCCACAATCCTTAAGGCTAATTACAATAGGTATGTATGTACAGTTCAAATATTATATATTTTATTAGCCTGTGGCGGCGCAGCGGCGGTGAAGCATGACCTGAAAAAAATCGAGAAAAAAAGGCGGCACAAGGCAAAAAAACAGAACCTGCAACAAACAAATATTAGACAAATAGTCAAAAAAATGTCAAAAGGTTGACCAGGAAATGATTCAATTATCATAAATTGGTCATCATTCCCCGAGCTGAAGCGTTTTGACAAAAAGGAAGCAGAAGCCAAACAAATTCCACACCAGTCACACACAAACACATGAATCGACGCCGGCCAGACTACCATCCGCATGCAGCGGGAGTTGGGCAACACATTATAGAGTTATCTCCAACCCCGAGCTACACCACGGACGCAGCCACCAACGTTCAACACAGGCGCACACATATAACTGACAGAGAACTTAGCTTCGGTATGACAGTGACAGGTCAGTAGCATGTTCCAGGAAATCCTGAAGGAAGGGGGTCAAAGGTATAGCTGGTTGCAGTTTCTTTGATGTGTCTTCAAGTAGGATGCGTCTGGGGTTGCTTGAATGAGATGTCTCTGCAAGGTTTGTTGTCTCGGGGGCTGTTCAGGTCGGCTGCTGCTCGCGGCTTGTATTGGATCCATAACGAGGGAGTTCTTCAGATGGTTGTTAAGTTGTTCAAAATCGGGGTCACCAATTGTAAGATTGTGGCTTTTGGGGCGTTATTTCTTACATAAATGTGTTCATATATAGAGGTTGAAATAAAACGCGTGTTGCTTCATGAACCAATATAATGAACTAAATAAAAATTGTTTGCGATCGTCACCTTAACAACACAAACCAGGTGACTAGATGATCGCTACATTACTCCCCCCCCAAAAGAAGAGGGAGGGAGGCCAGATAGGAAAACTAATATAATCCCGTAGGAGGGTAACAGGATTATATTTAGCTACAAAACCTCCTGGATCTTTTCAACTATCCTTAAAAACTAATAACAATAAATGATAACAATAAATAAAGGTAACAATAAACAATAACACACACTACACACGTCCCTGGAGATATTCTGTTGGGCGTCGAATTCCATCTACTTCACAGATGTAAGCTGGAAGAAATGAAAAAAAGGAAGCGTGTATAAAAATAATATTAACGTAACAATAAAAATAAAATAAAACAAAAATAAAATATACGAAAGCATGCAAGCATATGTTAATCTAGAAAGTAGGCAGGTTTCAGTCTGTCATAGCTGACTGTTCCGCTGATACCTTCCAGCGACATGTATTTTTCAGAACGGTGTGCAATTTTGAAAGGGCCTAGATAATTGGGTTTGATGCCCCTAGTATGCGTGCTGTTTCTGAGATACACGTGTGTGCATGTTTCCAGATCTTTATTAATGTGAGTACTGGTAGAGGGGTAGTTTTTTGTGAAGAAATATTTATGCTTTCCAATTGATTGTTTTAGATTGATTACAAATGACGACATTATTGTATCTGATGGTTGAGTGAAGTGATTCTCATCGAAGAAATCATTTGGTAATCGAAGAATTGTACCGTATAACATTTCTGCTGGGGATGCTTGCAGGTTTTCTTTGATGCTGGAGCGTAAAGAAAGTAAAATCCACGGAATGTTGTCTGGCCAGGCATTAATGCCTGTTGCGGTGATTGCATTTTTTAAGGTACGATTGAATCGTTCAATGATTCCCTGGCTGATTGGATGGTATGTGCTTGAACGGATGTTTCTAATTCCTAAAACGGACATGAAATCTAACCATGATTTCGAAAGGAAAACGGGAGCATTATCATTAGTTAGGAATTTTGGTATGCCAAAACGGGCAATCCAAACTTGTGTTATTGCTAAAATAATTTCATCCGCAGTTGCGTATTTTAACGGAATCGCTTCAGGCCAGCGAGTAAAACGGTCAATCATAGTTAAAATGTATTTGTATTGTTGCGATTGGGGAAGGTGAATTAGATCGATGTGTACGTGCTGGAAGCGGAAATCCGGTTCACCAAATGGATAGAGTGGAGGTTTCGAAGTTTTGGTTACTTTAACTGCTTGACAGGAAGGACATGTATCCACCCACGTTTTCACATCCTTGTGCATGGATGGCCAGATATAACGTTTAGTTATTAATTTCCTAGATGCGCGAACTCCGGGATGAGATAACGAGTGGATTGAGTCGAATATTTGACGGCGGAAAGATCGTGGAACAAACAGTCTTTGTGTGCCCGTAGAAGTTTCAACCCAAATAGGAGTTCCTTTTATAAGTAAAGGGAACGAATCTGCCATTAATACTTTCCTTTTAGGGACAGTATTGACACATTCTAATAATTTACTAGTAACGAGTTGCCTTGGTATAACTGAAACGTTTGCTCCAGAGTCAACAACGAAATTAATATTATTTAAAGAATCAAATAAAACAATGAAATTGGCCACTCCTGAAGGATTGTTGTTTAACGCAGCTGGAGGGTAGCTCGTTAAACATAGTTTGCGTTTTTTGAATTAAAAGAACAAGGTGTAGTGCATCTGAATGCTTTTAGGAGGACGGTTCGGTGCGTTAGTAATAGCAGGCTGTTTTGCATTGTGAGGTTCGCGGTTTTGATAAGTGTCATATGTCGAACGTGAGTTGTCATTACTACAACGCGGCGACGGAAAGCTCGTGCCAGGGAACTGAACATTGGGCAAAGAAGAAAATTGAGTCAGTTTTCGAACGAGTTCTCCAATGTCCATTCGTTCGTTGGAATACGCAAATACGTCGGGGTCACTAAGTTATAACGGCAAGAGGGGCTTCGTTATAATTACATTAAATTTAGAAATAAAACACATGTCTGTATGTGATGAAGTCAAAAGCCAAACTATTTATTTATATATTTGTAACTAAGTAATGGTTGTTAAGGTTGCATGTATGCATGCATGTATGTGCATATGCTACAGTACTCTCTATATCTACTGGCTCTGGTCCGCTGTACAGTGGCTATATAAGGACAGTGTGGTCAATTTGAAAAAAGGCAGCCATTAAGAGTCGTCTCTATAACAACCAGCCACGCCCTTAGGTATTGTTCTGTGCAAGGCCTGCCAAATTGTAAGACAAACGTCACCCTGCTAAATTGTGACATAAACGTCATTTTATACGGACTGGAAATATGTGAAATTCGGAGATGCTTTGCAGAGCGCTGTATACCCACGATCGCGAAAATTTGTGCAATATGAGATGGTCAAATGTGCAGTGTAACATTAATTTTACAAAAACGTCAATAATTATATTACTTAAACAGAATTAAACGGCCAGAGACTATGTGAAACGTAAGGAATCGCTGCCAGCGATTAAAAATCCTCGTTAACGAGCAACCTAATATTGGATTATAAGTAAAGGTGTCTTTTTTTATCTTCTTTATTGTGTTTTTGTACATAGAAAACGAAAATTGACAACATTTTGCGTTGATAGATACAGAGATTACGTACAAAAACTCAAAAAAAATTTTTTTTTAATATTCTTAATCAAACCGTTGTATTTATTCCACCAGTTAATTTAGGGCCGATTCTACAATCCAAGGATAAAGTTATCCCGGGAATAAATACCCTAGAAACGATTGTCGTAACAAAGAAAACTATGACAATTATACCTCGGATAGCTTATTCTAAGTATATACTTGCATTGTAGAATCGGCCCTTAGAGGAATAGAATATTGAGTGCTACGTAGCCCATAAATTCTCTTTAATTTGATGCAATAATCTTTGGCATTAAGACATTTATATAGTTTATTATAGCTTTTGATTTCGACTAATGCGCAATTTTCGCAAAAAGCATTTTACTTTAACTCGTTGACATTTACTTATGCAAACGAAAATTCGGCATTCGTTTACACAGAACACTGTAGAATTTTATGAGGATTATTTCATTCCACTTCATATTGGGGCTACTTTCAATAATAAAGGACTTAGAAGCAATTTTGTGTGACTATGTGTAATTTCGTAAAACGACTCTTAATGGCGGATTTTAAAACAACCAATCAGAAACAGGACCAAAATTGACCACACTGTCCTTATATAGCCACTGTAGTCCGCTGTACAGTGGCTATATAAGGACAGTGCGGTCAATTTTAGGTGGCGGCCATTAAGAGTCGTTTCTGCTACAGCCTGCATAGACAAATCTAACAATATTTCGCTTGATTTCAATAATAGAGGTATCGGTTGTAAATAAACAGACATATTAAATGTAGAGAACAGTATTTTAAGCAATTATTTTCTCTTCAAATCATAAAAATCTCATTTAAATGGTTAACATCAATTAAAATTTGCACGGGTGTTTATCTACAAATAACTCCGATTTTATAAAAAAACTGTTTTAAAACGGTGATACTGAAACTAACTATAATGGTTTTCAGTTGAAAACGTCTGAAATATTACTGAAATAGGACTACAAATACCTGTGTAAACTGCAGGAGTCGTCTGTACCGCATTCACTCCATTTGTTACACTGTGACAGGATTTGCATGTGTATTTTTTTAACGGTGTCACTGACATTTAGTAACAAAATATTATTAAAGTGAAAATTATTGCTTGGTTAAAATTTAGTTTGCATTCGTACTTACTTTATTTTTGTGTATAAAATAACACAATTCTAACTAATAAGTTGACACGATTATGCTTAGTATCATATGAACACAAAACATAAATAATAATAATACTTGAAGGTAGTTTTCGTACCTGTCACCTAACCTTAAAAGTTTAATTTATTGGTATTCATTTTAGCTACAAGTTTTTCTTCTTTTTTTTGTTGCAAATTTTTAAATAGATTGTTCAAATGAGATCATTTGTAAGAGGTCTCTCTACTGCTATTAAGCCTGTGTGAGACACCCTGTCTTGACATATAATAGACTTTAGAAACTTCGTAATTTGTTATAATTTAGAAAATGATCGTTAGCATGAAATGTAATGTGTCGACCAGCTTGGGAGCAATTCCCATGATTATAATTAGCATTATTTAGGGTAAAATCCTTAATATTACAAATTAATTTGCCTGTAAAATTGACCACTCCTTGATTTGTTTCTGTTCCATTAGTATGAAAGAAATATTTTTCCCACTGCCATTTTGGCGCTCCTAGTCACTTGCGCATGTAGGCGGGGGCCTACTCTGCCTATACCTAGTTACGGCCCTGACGACAATACAACTAAACCACGCCCCCGCCGCCATATTTAGGCAAATTTGTAACGGGTGTTCATTTAAATTTGTAATCACAGTCGCCTGTGATACGCGTTTTACGTTTGGCAGTGCTGAAAACATTCGAGATTTGCAGGTTAAGATTTGCGTCAGTCTGTGTCAAATAACAATCAAAACCTAACCTACTAACCTCAGATTTGACATAGACTGACAATACTCTTCAGTACTGCCAAAAGTATAACACGAATCATAGGTGATTTAGCCTAAACTAGAGACCCTGTATACAAAGTACAGGGCCTCTAGCCTAAACATGGCGGCTAAAACCACGTGATCTAGAGAGCCAATCAAAAATAGGACACCCCATTGTCGCCACTGTCTATATAAAGGCCCTGTAGTCCGCTGCTACAGTGGCTATATACAAGACAGTGTGGCCATTGGGATGTCTTCGCCACTATTGGCCGACGCGAATATCCGCCATTAACAGAATATTTACTTACTTCTAAGTTGTTCTCAAAAAGGTTGATAAAACCTGTTCATTTGGTTATGGAAAAAAATAAAACCTTTCAAATCCGACAATTGTAAATTGTCAGTGTCAAATAATTCATTAGCGTCGCAAGCGGGTGAAATTTTATCATGTATTGCCCTGAAAAACTGATATTCTGCACAGTATCTAAATGTGACAATTTAGAATTGTGCTGTGTTGTAATAGCACAAGATGCGTTCGACTTGGAATGTATGATAAAGCGATTACATAAGTGCTACGATGAATGGGGCCTTAGCATAAGTTTAGAGAAAACTGAGTATTTAGTAATCAACTCGGAAGCACAATATGAAGTCGCAGTAAGACAAGTAGAAAGGTTTAAATACCTCGGTGCTACAATACAATTGAGGAAATAGGTTTGAGAACAGAAGAGATCAGAACTCGAATAGTACAAAGTAAGAAGATAGTGGGATGCTTGAAATCAATTTGATGGGACAATACTATATCTAACAAAAACGAAAAAAGAATAGGTGAAATAATGGTAGAGTCGGTGCTATGTTATGGCAGTGAGGTATGGACTGTAACAGCGGAAATGAAACGAAGACTAAACAGTTCAAATAGACGAAAAGCGCAAAGATATCGAGACAAGATAGAGTGACGAACGAGGAAATAAGACGCAGAATTCTGGCACCAGAATCAGTTGTGGACAGAATTGAACGGAAAGCGTTAAAATGGTTTGGTCATCCGATGAGAATGGAGAAGATCTTTAAATGGTCGCTGCCGGGTAAGAAAAAAAGAGTTAGACCACGCAAATCGTGGAATGAGGGTATTCGGAAAGCCATGGGGGAGGAGAAACTGGAAGAAAACCAAGCACAGGACAGGGAGATTTAGAGACAGGGAATAGCAAGACGGCATTTAGCTGTATTGTAAACTACAATAATTGAACATAATTGAAACCGGTTGTAAACTTCATGCAACACCTTAAAGCACCACGAACGAACGCCAATGAAAAATGTCAATGTCCAAACATAACACTGCACGTATAGCTAACATAAACTAGTTAAAATAACTAGCGCTAAAATAATGACTACTCAAAAACGTTCGGTTATTTCTAAAGGCACTGTATATCTTTAGGCTCAAATTTGCCTTAAAAAGGCGGCCAACAATCGTATGGCCACACTGTCTTGTATATAGTCACTGTAGTCGGATGCTGTAGTTAATTTATGCACCCAAATTACATATATCATAGCTACTAAGAATAAGTAAACATTCAAAATCGTAATAGCACTCATGGTTACCTTACTGATAGACAGATAGTCAGCAAACGTCAAATGTGATTGAATTGTTGCATAACTCAGGTACTGCACTGGACAAGTTACGTGCACCACCCTGTATAGTAAATACATATAGAATTTCATTGTATATAACTAAATCAGTAATACAGAACATAGGAATCACATAGAGAGGCCAACTATTTATATGATCTATGACAGTTTTATTATGAAATACCTAATAAAGGATTTGAGTATTGGCATACTCCGTCTTTTACGCGGATCTACAAGTCCCGGTAATAATGGCTTCAAGTAAACATTATGCTGTTCCAGAAAACTGTATCTCTATACCGTGTGAATAATGTAAGACTACATTGGCAACTTTAATTTAGCATTAATCGATTTACCCATGCTAGTAACAATTGTCGGTTTTTTCTGTAGCCACTGTGTTGTTATTTTGTTTACAAACACCATGGTAACATTAAGTAAATTCCCTATGTCTAATTTTGCATAATTCAGCCATGTATAATCTTACATTATTTTCACTGTATATAACTTCAATAGAGATACCTTTGAAAGTGCATAACACTCATTTTTATAGCAAAAACTGACCTTTTATTTGCAAGTAATAATCGTGTGACTTTTTTAAATGCAAAATCGTGTCTTATTTTGCAAAATTTTATTTTATTTTGCAAACATGCTTCAGATGATGTAAGCTAGTGTAATTATGTGGCATAGTTAACGTTGGTATTTATTATTGTTTGGGAAAATTATAAACTAGTTATTACACAATTTGATAGTTAGATTTTATTAAATACTTATTACATGATTTGATTTTCGACAGTTTCAAGAAAAATTATTACCACAGGAAAACAAACACTATTTTACGCAGTGATGTTTTTGGAAACAAGAAAAACATTAAATTTTATAGTGATTGGTCACGACGAAGATTTAGAATGATCATAAGCGATCAAATTCAGATTTTTTTGTATTAAGTGCGCGAATCTAATGATTCTAGAGCGTGAGAATGTTACTCGTAATTCGAACGCTCTAAAACATTTCGCGCTCGTACTATTTACAAACAATATTTTTTCTACAGCCGTGAAACATGAATATCAATATTGTTTCGCACCGTAGTGTGCGAAATTTGTTAGCGCCCTAGTACGCAAAATGCCTTTTTTCACGCCGTCTATGGTAACGTCAATAAATATCCTATTTTTTAACACGTTAAAAAATGATAAACTTCGCGCATTGATAGCGATGCGCGAATGTCCCCTTTTTTACGGTTGTAGAAAAACCACCCAACATATACTGTAAATAAGTATTTAAATCCAAAGCTTATCGATTTATGTACGGCGCAGAAGATTTTTATTAGTGTTCAATAAATTGTTCAATATTTATTAAAATATATCATAATATTGATTACTCAGAGTTTTAGACGAGACAAAACAACTTGATCAAATAACGGTAGTATGTTTTTGTGCATAAATGTTGTGAGGGCAGAATATTGTGATAAAATAAGAGAACATCTTATTGAACATATAAGATCAGCAAGAAGTAAACAAAGGAAGAAAAAACAATAATAATAACAATAACGATATAAAAAACCAAAAATTCGAATGCAGTGTAGCCATGCCATTTTTTTATAAATGTCATTTAATTGACCTTTTACCTTAAATGGAAATTGCTAGTTTAATAGGTTTTAGAATCACGTCGAGTAAGCTTAATTTATCGTTGTAAACTTTTTAACTAGCGTTGTTGGGACTTCATCAGTAATTATTATTTCACTACAAACGTGGCACTAGGACTCAAAAATAGTATAGACTATTCAATTCACCTGTCATCTGTCAAAAAGTGACCAATGAAAATCCAGAATTTTCACGTTTCTTGTCCAATCAAAAAAATATCAGTGGATATATCTTCCTAGAAGGTATTCAAGTGACTATTTTAAACAATTGTGATTTTTATTAGAAAAAGTCAATATTAGTGTTCTGTTACTATAGAAATTGCTTAGTTTGTTGCTAGATTTACTGAAAACTAATTTGAGAAAGTAGTTTGGTTCATTGGATAGTCCCTCGAATGCCATTCTTAATCAAAGTTAAGTAGAATATGTTTGCGGTGATATCACTACTCATGTCCATTGCGCTTAAGATTAGGACTCGTGCTAGCGCACTCCTCCTATTCGAACCTAAGCGCAATGGACATTCGTGATACCACAGCAAAAATATTCCACATAACTTTGACTACTCATGGTATTATAATATGAATATTTAATTTATAACGCCATTGATTTATGTGAATGAATTACTTTATTATATGTTGTTTTCAGATTGTAATACATTTTACATTTTTATGATAAGTAGAATAAAAACTATTTTTTTAGAGGCATGCACGGATGCTTTTGTTAGAAGAAAAAGTAGCCGCGGAACACGTTTTGTAAATATTTCCATAGGAAATCTTTTATGCACGCGTTATATTTTGATAGAGAATATCACGAAAAGGAACAGTACAGCTAGATTTTTTTTTTTAAAATAATAATAAAACTAATATCTAAGTAGGTACTAAAAAAACTATAATTAATTAACATTGGTTTGTTTAGGCATCGCTTTTGGTTGCCCACAGCAACAATCATTATCGCCCTATTGACTTTATCGTTTGTTCACAGCTTTCCTGTCCCTAAATGCTTTGATGGCAGTAACATGAGTGGAAATTTTCCTGTAAATTTCAATAAATTTCCGATTATTAATAATCGCTGCTGCTATGGAAATTTTTCAATTAAATATGCGTAAGGGATATTCTCAATAGTAATATAAATAACAAGGGCGAGACATACTTACCGATAATTTTGCCCACGCCAAGGGTCGAGTGCTGGTTGCAATGAAAACTGTCCCGAGGGTTGACCGAGGGCAGTTTTCTAAGGGCAACCAGCACGATGACTCTTGGTACGGGCAAAATTATATGTTAGTGTGTCGCCCGCGTTTATATTTTAAAGATTATTTATTACACAAAACTCGCATAAGAATTATGATTTAAAATTTATCTAATAATGCCAAAAAACTCAAATTGCTTGTTTCTTGCATTTCTATTTCTAATTATGACACCATTTAAGGGGTCGATAATTAGCACTAGGGAGCTTATCGATTGAAAAGTTTCCCTAGGGAGCTTACCAGTAATAATGTATTAAGGGCAATCGATTTTGCCGGTAACAATGTTTTACAAAAGTTTTTTGTTTTGGCAATGTCACAAGACAAACTAACTCAAAGTTAGTTTGTCGAGGAACATTGCCAAAAAACAACAAATCTTGAGTAAGACATTTTCTGAGCAAAATCATGAGCCCGAAATACTTTTTATCTACGACCACTACTAAAAGTAGGCCTTTTAGCGCTAGCTTGTTTCACTAAAAGTGACGTTTTATAGTTTACCGTGTTTAAAGAAATCAGCTGTTTACTTTTAGCACATGTGCTAAAAGTGACGCGAGGTTCAAAACTACAATTTCGAACTGCAAGTGAAGTCGTAAAGCTATTCTAGTTGCTTCTTGCGTTACAGGTAAAGCGTTTTTGAAATAATTAAAGCGTTATGTAATGAATACAGTCATATGTGGAGTATAAATAATTAAATTTCGTACCTGTCCTTGACAGCACGGGCGTGGCCAAAACAATCGCCAGCGGCGTAGGCTACTATTCATTATGATGCAGCGTCGCAGATGCGAACCTTTCTTAAATCGATATTTATGGATTAATAACGGTAAAATTAAGGTCGTAGATAAAATATTGTATGCAACGCGTGCTAAAAGTCGTTTATGCGCGAGACATGTTATGAAACTCAGCCTTCGGCTTCGTTTCATAATTTTCATGTCTCGCGCATAAAAGTCGACTTTTAGCACTTGTTGCATAAATAGCTATTGTGGACTGTTTCCCAATTATCGGTTTATTTTACCATTTAGGTATACTGATGCACAATGACAGTTTAAATAATGTTTTTGAAATACCACCTTGATTAAAACAACATATTCGGTTGTTGCCATGGATACAAGTGGCAAAAGAAACTGATAAAATGCCAAAGAAAAATTTTGATTTTTTGCCACTATAAAAATATGTGATTGTTTAAATTTTGGAAAATCATGGCAGTTGATTGGATAATAAAAGATGCGGGAAATAGTCAGGTAATAAGATCGGGATTGGTCGATTTTCAAAAAATGCATGGTTCTCACTGGATGATATCAGTCATGTGACAGTTGTGTGTAATAATCAGTTATAACTTCCGGTTGTCCTATATCTACGGTTGAATGTGTTTGCATCCCGTTTTCGTAGCGAACTTTTGGTAATGAGGTACACTGTCACATTAACTTGTTATTGCAGAATTAACGATCTCCACTGGCAAATCTACAAGAGAGAGCTTGCCAGAGGCAGTAGCCGTTCAGTTTGTTGCCTGTATTTAGGCGTTCTCAAAAATCCCTAGATGTGACCGAAGAGAAATTTTAAAATAACTAAATTTTCGTGTAACAATACAACAATTTAAGACCAATAAAGTATTGTAACATAATGTCTCTCTGCACTCTTACCTGCTTATAAATCTCTACCACCAAATAGGGGGTAGCTTTGGGAGTTTACGCTCGCGACCACTCAGTCGTAGATGGGAGTGGGTTCCAAAGAACAAATTACCTGAGTTTCCAGGATCCTAGGGCGCCACGCCGTTGTAGCTTCGTATTAATACTCCCCGTTGAAACGTGTAACGGCGAACCTAAATTGCTTATACAAGAAAGCAGAGATTCGACGCAGTAGCAAATAAGACCGATTTCACTTGTGTATATATAATACCCACAACGGTTCTAACATATCCGATACAGTCTGTACATAAGGATTAATACCAGAAGGGCAAACCAGATAAATGTAACATAAAGGCTATTTAGCAGAAACACATATTACGGCAATTCGACGTTTGACTTTAATTAGGACCTCAATTTTTACTTAATGTAATCAAAATTTAATCACAAGAGTAATGAAGTAAATTTTTCTTCCGACAACTAGTCCTTAAACGCTGTGTTCTGTACACGTCAAAAGAAAGCCTTATATATTCCTAGCTCTATATTACCCACGTTTAATACCTGGTGTTTGTACTAATTAAACAGATCTGTGTAAGCGCACTACCAGAAGCCACATTGGCTTATAAATGAAACCGCTCGTGTGACAGTATTACCTCGTTCAAGTCACGTTAATACCAGAAATGGGTATTTAAATGTTAAACCTCAGTTAACCAATCTAACTAAGCAAGGACAAGTCCTCCCATAAAGTCAATTACAAATTTCAACTGAATTCCTAAATTATAACTATTTTTCAATGAGCTTGACCGTAGTGGAAAGATTTTATACACAAGTACTAATAAACAAGGCACATGAAATGCAACGAGTAGCAAAAAGGTTGCACTGAACGCAATTTAATTAAATTTAGTAATAGATTGTACAGCACCTTGGGTCGACGAAACACTGTGACAGCTATCAAACCTTTTCCATGAAGCAACGGGTCCCGTGGCCTAGTTTGACATCACCAGGATTCGATCCATTTAAATCGGAGCTGTCAAGTGAATTTGAGACGCCAAAAAGTTGGCCCCAAAGAAGAAGTCGGCTGCCTATTACCTCGTACAAAGCCCCGTACGAAGTCTCCTATGTAGGAAGCTTCCAATTAGACAAGAAATTAAACGAACAACTCTACATACCAACGATCAAGCAGAAATCATTGCGTAGCACTATTTAGCGGATTCCGATCCATGGAGACTTTCAAGCACTACAATTCCATCACAAATAGGCATAAACGGCAAGAGGAAGCCCAATTTCTTGGCTCAAAATAAGCGGCTTACAATTCCATCCCGAAATGGACGCCAAAACAGCAAGACAAAAGACAACACCCCAAACAAACAATTTTCTTGTTTCGTTGCACGAGCGCTACCTATCTCAGGATGTCAGAGCTTGGAATCGAGATCTGCAATAATGCACTATATTTTTCATAAATTCAGAAGCTCCAAATGTTAAAAATTAGAATGTAACACGGTGCAGCTATAAGAAGGTCGAAATCGTGATTGTATATCTGATAGCAGGTTATTTGTATTTAGGTAGTGCATTATTTGACTACTAGCTGAAACCCGCGGCATATGCCGCATTTAAAATATACGACGAATCTAATAACTTTTGTTGCACTAAAGAAAGTTTTAAAAGCACGTTACAGATTGGAAATATTTGGATAGCCTCCAGGCCACTTGCCTCCTACATATTGGATACACCGATACTGCTGAATTGAATAGTGTCTTCTTTTTTCTGTTCAGTATTAAATGCTAATTATTGTTACAATGCTATAAATCCAGTTAGTGAAAATGTCACTGGGACAAGTTTCTAAAAACTAAATTCCTGGAATTTGCTGATCTCTAAAAGCACTATATTTAGACAAACCTACAATTTTCTGAAAATAGGGACAATTAAGTACTTATCTGCTTTTGGAATATCCCAAATATAAAGGAAATATTATGTTTTATTGTTATGATGATAATTTGTATACGTATTTAAGTGTCCAATTCCTATTCCAAAAACTCAGGTAATCAACCCCACTTGTAAAACAACCTGATATCAGCAACATTATTGCTTAAAGTTCTTGGTGTTCAGTCGCTTTTGTAATTTTGTCTTGGTATATTGTTTATTTGGCTTGGTGTTTTGTTCTTATAAGTGGTGTGTGAATCAACATTAGGGGTGACCACCCGTCCCGATTTACCCGGGACAGTCCCGTGTTTGATGACCAATGTTCCAGTCCCGAGTTGGTATCGCCCGGGACATAACATTTCCCGATAGAGGGTAAATTTATTTCCCCCCTTTATTTCATGTATTACGACTTCATTTCGTCAGCAAAAGCAATAGCTGACAAAATTTTTTAGCTCTTTGAAAAAGCACAATCTTCCAAGTAATAGAATATCAGCATTGTCTGCAGATAATGCAGCCGTAAATTTTGGAAAACAGAACTCCGTCTTTAAAATACTATCTCTCGAAAATGGTAAACTCTTAGCTGCACATTGTCCAAGATTTTAAGATTTTTACTTCCTCTTACGAAAGGAAGTATTGGGTTCACCCCAAAAATTCTAAATTGAGTTTTCCACAGATTTAAAGTCCCCTGAACCCAAAATACATATTTTTGTTCATTGGTCTGTCATTCTGTCTGTGTATGTGTGTCTGTCTGTCTGTGAACAGAATATCTCAAAAACGAAAAGAGGTATGGCGTTGAAACTTCATAAATAAGTTTTGTGTACTATCTAGATGCGACAGCAAGCTTTTGAAGAAAATTTTTAAAAAACAACTCTTAAAACGATTTTTTTTTCAAACTTTACATGTTTATTACATTTTTAATTTATATTGATGAAAGATAGGTGATTTTCCAGTTGAATACCTCCAAAAAAAGTTTCGTTTGTTTTTTTCCTATTTTTTATGAACTCCTATTTTAAATAGAACATCCGGTATATTATTAATTTTTGAATTCAGCTTAAAGGTTTAGGGAAAATTTGTCCTCTTGAACTAACGCTCCATTTTGTAGGGTTTCTTTAGCAATTGTAATTTTGAAAATGTTTGACAAATAATGCTTAAAAATTAAAAATGAAATTTTTGGCTAATTATAAGATCACTGTAAATGGAAGTTGTGTGCGTGTATCACACCAGATTTTTTTCTATTCGTTAGTAGCTATGGTCAATATAAATAAATAGGTGTCAAATGTTCCGAGTTAGCTTTTCCAAAAGGTGGTCACCCTAATCAACATGGTAAGTAAAATGTCCATCATATTACCTACTTTTTCTACAAAAAAATACGTAATTGGCTTAACTAATGTTATTACACGTTTATATTTGTCAATAAATTTCCTGAACATATTCTAAGTACATACGAGATTTAAAAAAGAGCTAGTAGGTATTATTGCAATTTTTTTTTCAATTGATAACTGTAAATCAGTTGGTTTCTTGGCCTGCCCATGAAAGTTGGTGTTTTATAAACAGTCATTTAAAATTTGTATTCCGCTAGTGATTTAAAATTTTATTGCGCTAGCGCTTTAAAAATGTCAAATAAATGTCAACCAAAATAAATCAATAATTTATCAAAAAATTAACATAAGTACATTACAACTAAATTAACAAAACGACGTCCACGTCGTCAATTTTCATTTTGACCAGTTCTCCAATGCGACAACCGCCAGCAATACCCATAAGTATAGTCTGCAATGTAATTTTACAATTAAAAGGAACAAATGGATCAATAACGCTACCTTTGCAAGTAAATACTTCTCGTCCGGTGAAGTACGAATGCACCTCAAAACTTCGTCGCTGCTAAGAACTTTCGACTTATTGGGCTTAAAGTCCTCTTGCGTTTTGCTTGGAAAAGTTACTGGCTCCACACAAATAAAAATTAAATTAAAACGATTTTCTTACCATATATGAATGTGGCCAGTAAGTGTATATATACAGTGTGTCCTAGATCGAGTGGAATTGCATAGGTAACTTTTTTATCATTGAAGATGGAGATTTGGTTAAATTGGCAATGTCGAACCAGTTAAGTTATTTAAAAAAAACTAAAAAACTGTCATTTTCTTGTATGTCAAATATCTTTGTAAGTATAAGAGATACGAAAAAAAGTTTTATATAAAAGTCGCTGTTTTCGATGAGACCAATTTAAATTGGTGTCGAACAAAAATTCAAGATGGCTGCTTTTGAGGTACTCGTATCAACTTCTATAAGTTATATGGGCGCCATATTTGATTTTTAGGTTACTGAATAGAATTTTTCATTATCTTTTCAACGATGTAAGATAACGTATGATTGAATAACAAATACCAGTAAAATTTATTGTTTTTACATTTTAATCAAGTAGGCTTACATGGATCAAAACAAAAACAAACCACATTTATTTAAAAACAAAACATAATCCTGATAATCACATGAAATGATCAAAATGCTGGCGATTGTTAGCGAAACATAGTTGACACCATTTGACGACACGACGGGTTACTTTACGCAAACTTTCTTATTGTTTTTCATCATAGCTGGTTACCTACTTAATTATACATTTAAAAAGCAATATCACGATGGTTTTTGTGGTTCAAGTACTTAGTACTGAATTAACATGTTACTAAGTATTATAGGAATTACATACAAAGGTTTTCTAAAATAAATTTCAACAAATTTTGTTTTGATCCATGTAAGCTTACTTGATTAAAATGTAAAAACAATTAATTTTACTGGTATTTTTTATTCAATCATACGTTATCTTACATCGTTGAAAAAAGAATAGCAATTCTATTCAGTAACCTAAAAATCAAATAAAAAGTTTTATATAAAAGTTGCTGTTTTCGATGAGATCAATTTAAAATTGGTGTCGAACAAAAATTCAAGATGGCTGCTTTTGAGGTACTCGTATCAACTTCCTTAAGTTATATGGGAGCAATATTTGATTTTAAGGTTACTGAATAGAATTTTTTATTCTCTTTTCAACTATGTAAGATAACGTATGATTGAATAAAAAATACCAGTAAAATTAATTGTTTTTACATTTTAATCAAGTAGGCTTACATGGATCCAAACAAAAACAAACAACATTTATTTAAAAACAAAACATAATCCTGATAATCACATGAAATTATCAAAATGCTGGCGATTGTTAGCGAAACATAGTTGACACCATTTGACGACACGACGGGTTACTTTACGCAAACTTTCTTATTGTTTTTCATCATAGCTGGTTACCTACTTGATTATACATTTAAAAAGCAATATCACGATGGTTTTTGTGGTTCAAGTACTTAGTACTGAATTAACATGTTACTAAGTATTATAGGAATTACATACAAAGGTTTTCTAAAATAAATTTCAACTAATTTTGTTTTGATCCATGTAAGCTTACTTGATTAAAATGTAAAAACAATTAATGTTACTGGTATTTTTTATTCAATCATACGTTATCTTACATCGTTGAAAAGAGAATAGAAATTCTATTCAGTAACCTAAAAATCAAATAAAAAGTTTTATATAAAAGTTGCTGTTTTCGATGATATCAATTTAAAATTGGTGTCGAACAAAAATTCAAGATGGCTGCTTTTGAGGTACTCGTATCAACTTCCTTAAGTTATATGGGAGCAATATTTGATTTTTAGGTTACTGAATAGAATTTTTTATTCTCTTTTCAACGATGTAAGATGACGTATGATTGAATAAAGAATACCAGTAAAATTAATTGTTTTTACATTTTAATCAAGTAGGCTTACATGGATCCAAACAAAAAGAAACAACATTTATTTAAAAACAAAACATAATCCTGATAATCACATGAAATGATCAAAATGCTGGCGATTGTTAGCGAAACATAGTTGACACCATTTGACGACACGACGGGTTACTTTACGCAAACTTTCTTATTGTTTTTCATCATAGCTGGTTACCTACTTGATTATACATTTAAAAAGCAATATCACGATGGTTTTTGTGGTTCAAGTACTTAGTACTGAATTAACATGTTACTAAGTATTATAGGAATTACATACAAAGGTTTTCTAAAATAAATTTTAACTAATTTTGTTTTGATCCATGTAAGCTTACTTGATTAAAATGTAAAAACAATTAATTTTACTGGTATTTTTTATTCAATCATACGTTATCTTACATCGTTGAAAAGAGAATAAAAATTCTATCAGTAACCTAAAAATCAAATATTACTTTTTTCGTATCTCTTATACTTACAAAGATATTTGACATACAAGAAAATGACAGTTTTTAGTTTTTTTCTAATAACTTTTGACTGGTTCGGCATTCTGAACTTTTTCAAACCGATATTAAATCATCATATGAAACTGGAAAACATTGGCCATTTAACCAAATCTCCATCTTCAATGATAAGAAAGTTACCCATGCAATCCCAGTCGATCTGGGACACACTGTATGTGCCATTGGGATTTAAAGTATAATTAAATCGTAACACAAATTAAAACTTGATATCGAGTCCCAAACTTTCATTTTTATCTGTTAACACAAAAAATTAGCACACACATAATGAAATTCCACTAAATAACTTACAAACAAAATCTGATGCTTCCCGGATAGTTACATTGGACATGTACACTTACGATCATTGAAAATGAACAGCGTTATGCATGTCAAATTGACTTAACCGACGTTTTGCAATTGCGTGCAACGTTATTTTATTATTACGATGAGGAGAGAGTTAGGACAACACGATTCTGCTTTAGAGACAAGGGAAATTCAGAAAACGTATATGAACTACTGCAATGTTTGTTGCATAGCCCTGTTCATTTTCAATGATTCTTTGGGTACCTTAGGCTTTGATTAAATTTGCCAGTTTTTAATAAATATTAGTTAGTTGCTTTCAAAATATCCACTATTAATGCCCAATCAGCTACTGCCGATGTACTCTGAAATAAAATTTAAATAAAACACACAGTGATTCTAAAATACCAACAAATTACCTTGGCTGTGAACCGTCCTTTTAGCGATGCTCATTATTCTACACTGTAGCCTTTCTTTTCTTTAACTTTGGTAGGAATTTTTCTTGTAACCACTTGGAAAAATGCTTGTTATTCATATCGTCATGGTAGTCCCCAGTCTTAAGGCCCGATTTAAAAGTAATTAGCCCATTCGGAACAAAACCTATTTTACCGCCAGCATGCACAATAATTAAGTGGTCTGTTTTCTGAATCAGCACTTGTCGTACAGCTAATTCTAACCTATAAACAATTTTCAAGGCTTTGCGTAAATTTGCCAGTTTTTAATAAATATTAGGTAGTTGCTTTCAAAATATCCACTATTAATGCCCAATCAGCTACTGCCGATGTACTCTGAAATAAAATTTAAATAAAACACCACAGTGATTCTAAAATACCAACAAATTACCTTGGCTGTGAACCGTCCTTTTAGCGTTGCTCATTATTCTACACTGTAGCCTTTCTTTTCTTTAACTGTTGGTAAGAATTTTTCTTGTAACCACTTGGGAAAATGCTTGTTATTCATATCGTCATGGTAGTCCCCAGTCTTAAGGCCCGATTTAAAATAATTAGCCCATTCGGAACAAAACCTATTTTACCGCCAGCATGCACAATAATTAAGTGGTTTGTTTTCTGAATCAGCACTTGTCGTACAGCTCATTCTAACCTAAAAACAATTTTCAAGGCTTGATTAAATTTGCCAGTTTTTAATAAATATTAGGTAGTTGCTTTCAAAATATCCACTATTAATGCCCATCAGCTACTGCCGATGTACTCTGAAATAAAATTTAAATAAAACACACAGTGATTCTAAAATACCAACAAATTACCTTGGCTGTGAACCGTCCTTTTAGCGTTGCTCATTATTCTACACTGTAGCCTTTCTTTTCTTTAACTTTTGGTAGGAATTTTTCTTGTAACCACTTGGAAAAATGCTTGTTATTCATATCGTCATGGTAGTCCCCCAGTCTTAAGGCCCGATTTAAAAATAATTAGCCCATTCGGAACAAAACCTATTTTACCGCCAGCATGCACAATTACTTAAATGGTCTGTTTTCTGAATCAGCACTTGTCGTACAGCTAATTCTAACCTATAAACAATTTTCAAGGCTTTGATTAAATTTGCCAGTTTTTAATAAATATTAGGTAGTTGCTTTCAAAATATCCACTATTAATGCCCAATCAGCTACTGCCGATGTACTCTGAAATAAAATTTAAATAAAACACACAGTGATTCTAAAATACCAACAAATTACCTTGGCTGTGAACCGTCCTTTTAGCGTTGCTCATTATTCTACACTGTAGCCTTTCTTTTCTTTAACTTTTGGTAGGAATTTTTCTTGTAACCACTTGGAAAAATGCTTGTTATTCATATCGTCATGGTAGTCCCCAGTCTTAGGCCCGATTTAAAAATAATTAGCCCATTCGGAACAAAACCTATTTTACCGCCAGCATGCACAATAATTAAGTGGTCTGTTTTCTGAATCAGCACTTGTCGTACAGCTCATTCTAACCTATAAACAATTTTCAAGGCTTTGATTAAATTTGCCAGTTTTTAATAAATATTAGGTAGTTGCTTTCAAATATCCACTATTAATGCCCAATCAGCTACTGCCGATGTACTCTGAAATAAAATTTAAATAAAACACACAGTGATTCTAAAATACCAACAAATTACCTTGGCTGTGAACCGTCCTTTTAGCGTTGCTCATTATTCTACACTGTAGCCTTTCTTTTCTTTAACTTTTGGTAGGAATTTTTCTTGTAACCACTTGGAAAATGCTTGTTATTCATATCGTCATGGTAGTCCCCAGTCTTAGGCCCGATTTAAAAATAATTAGCCCATTCGGACAAAACCTATTTTACCGCCAGCATGCACAATAATTAAGTGGTCTGTTTTCTGAATCAGCACTTGTCGTACAGCTCATTCTAACCTATAAACAATTTTCAAGGCTTTGATTAAATTTGCCAGTTTTTAATAAATATTAGGTAGTTGCTTTCAAAATATCCACTATTAATGCCCAATCAGCTACTGCCGATGTACTCTGAAATAAAATTTAAATAAAACACACAGTGATTCTAAAATACCAACAAATTACCTTGGCTGTGAACCGTCCTTTTAGCGTTGCTCATTATTCTACACTGTAGCCTTTCTTTTCTTTAACTTTTGGTAGGAATTTTCTTGTAACCACTTGGAAAAATGCTTGTTATTCATATCGTCATGGTAGTCCCCAGTCTTAAGGCCCGATTTAAAAATAATTAGCCCATTCGGAACAAAACCTATTTTACCGCCAGCATGCACAATACTTAAGTGGTCTGTTTTCTGAATCAGCACTTGTCGTACAGCTCATTCTAACCTATAAACAATTTTCAAGGCTTTGATTAAATTTGCCAGTTTTTAATAAATATTAGGTAGTGCTTTCAAAATATCCACTATTAATGCCCAATCAGCTACTGCCGATGTACTCTGAAATAAAATTTAAATAAAACACACAGTGATTCTAAAATACCAACAAATTACCTTGGCTGTGAACCGTCCTTTTAGCGTTGCTCATTATTCTACACTGTAGCCTTTCTTTTCTTTAACTTTTGGTAAGAATTTTTCTTGTAACCACTTGGAAAAATGCTTGTTATTCATATCGTCATGGTAGTCCCCAGTCGTAAGGCCCGATTTAAAAATAATTAGCCCATTCGGAACAAAACCTATTTTACCGCCAGCATGCACAATAATTAAGTGGTCTGTTTTCTGAATCAGCACTTGTCGTACAGCTAATTCTAACCTATAAACAATTTTCAAGGCTTTGATTAAATTTGCCCAGTTTTTAATAAATATTAGGTAGTTGCTTTCAAAATATCCACTATTAATGCCCAATCAGCTACTGCCGATGTACTCTGAAATAAAATTTAAATAAAACACACAGTGATTCTAAAATACCAACAAATTACCTTGGCTGTGAACCGTCCTTTTAGCGTTGCTCATTATTCTACACTGTAGCCTTTCTTTTCTTTAACTGTTGGTAAGAATTTTTCTTGTAACCACTTGGAAAAATGCTTGTTATTCATATCGTCATGGTAGTCTCCAGTCTTAAGGCCCGATTTAAAAATAATTAGCTCATTCGGAACAAAACCTATTTTACCGCCAGCATGCACAATAATTAAGTGGTCTGTTTTCTGAATCAGCACTTGTCGTACAGCTCATTCTAACCTATAAACAATTTTCAATCTTAAACTTGGACACTTGTACGCCCATTCGGAACAAAACCTATTTTACCGCCAGCATCGCACAATAATTATGTGGTCTGTTTTCTGAATCAGCACTTGTCGTACAGCTCATTCTAACCTATAAACAATTTTCAATCTTAAACTTGGACACTTGTACTTACAGTTGCAATAAATGCTGTAGCTCTGTAGCGTTGAAAAAAACTGTTTATAATAAATAGAAATATAAGTAGATAAAGAACGCAAAAACTAACTTATAAGCACGAAAACACAAAAACGCAATGATATTTTCAGGTTGGTTTGTAGCCTTGCTTCTGACAAGTTGTAACCACCGTTCTTCCTAGAGGTAGTAAAGTCCACTTGCAAAAAGTTTATAACCATATTTTTGTACAAAGCTCCGAATTTAGGTTATTTGCAGATTTAATATTTATGTGTACATAGTATAAACATTCCTGTGTAATGTAAAAAATGTGTGTAGGCCCTAACAATAGCATTAATTGTTCTCTTCCTTCCATATTACTGGCTCTTAGAAAATATTAAGACCACGCCCACAATCGTAACTACACATAGACACGCGCATACATGTTTGACCTTGGGAAGTGTTCTGCTTTATTATAGAGTTATGATTATGATTATGATTTATAATTTTCTTGAGAATTTTAGAAAAGGTAGGTAAAATGCTTATATAGGTCTAACATCAGAATATTCTGCCGGATCACTAGTTTTAGGTTGTGGAATTATAAGAGGTCAGACATAGTTGAGGGAATTTTAAATGTTGGTGAGTTTTTTAATATTTAAGTGATTAAATTTTCTTCACAAATGTTTTGTTGAACAATTTTTTGTCTTATACAGAGGACTATCAAAACAATGATGGATATGCGTGATCGGGCACTAGTTCGTTTTAAAAAAACTCAAAATCCTGACCACTGGGGTTTACTGCAAACAGCTGCGAAATCAAACGAATAGTGCAATCAAACGCGAGAAGAAAGCTTATTTTGAATTCAAATTCAAAAATAGCGGTAATATGCTTTGGAAAGACCTTAAACATTTAAATTTAACGAAAAAGAGCTGTGAACTAACATTACCATCTAACCTACCACATTGCAATGAAATAAATCTTTGTTAACAGTATACCGCAATTAAATATAAACAATCATGACATAATTGACTTTTATAATATAATACCAAGGAATCGATTTCAACTACTTTAAGTTTCAAATCTGTTGACGAAAGCGAAATTTTAAAAATTATATCTACTATTAAAACTAATGCTACAGGTGTGGATGGTCTAAATATAACAGCTATTAAACTTTGTATACCATTTTTACTTTCTATTCTCACACACTTGGTTATTTTTGTTTAAATAATTGCGTTTTTTCCAGACGATTGGAAAAAAACATTGGTTGTGCCATTACCGAAAACTGCAACACCAAATGGGTATAACAATCTCCGTCCGATAAGTATTCTTCCATTCTTCCAGCGCTGTCAAAAATATTGAAAGGGTAATTGAGAAACGACTGCGGGAACATATTGATAAATATAATATTTTACCTGAAACGTAATCTGGCTTCAGAAAGGGCTACGGCTGCAATACTGCATTGGTAAACATTACTGACGATATAATATTAGCTACTGATGAAGGAAAATTGACTGTACTTGTTTTACTTGATTTTTCAAAAGCATTTGATACTATTGATCATTCAGTTTTAAATTCATTATTTCATTACATTGGCTTACATGAAAATGCAATAACTCTGCTATCAAATTACATATCTGATCGTTACCAAGCAGTTGAATTAAATGATCAAGTGTCTGAGTTCCTTAATATTAAATCTGGAGTACCGCAGGGCTAAATTTTGGGTCCTCTTTTGTTTACTGCCTATATTTCTTTATTTCCGTCAGTATTGCAGTTTTGTCGTTCCCATTTCTATGCTGACGATTCGCAGATTTATAAATCGTTTAAAATGGAAGAGACTATTGAATCATGTCATGCAATAAATGTTGATTTAGAAAAGTTAAATGCAATTTCGGAAAAGCATGCTTTGAAACTAAATGCTAATAAATCCTGTGTAATAATCTTTGGCAGGAAAAATGATAGATTGAGGGCTATTCCGCTTATAAATATTAAGATCGGAGATAGTGCACTACGCATTGTTGATTCAGCAAAAAAATTGGGATTAGTGCTTGATCACACTTTGCGCTTTAAAGAACATATATCAAAATGTTTGCAAAGAGCTTGCTGTTCACTTAAAGTAATTTTCCAGCATCGGCATGTTCTGAATCGCCAAATCAAGGCTATTCTCTGTAATTCCCTTGTTTTGTCAAATTTGTTTATTGTGATGTGGTGTATGGGCCCTGTTTAGATGGTCGTGATATTCTAAGGATTCAAAAAATCCAAAATTCATGTTTGCGTTTGATTTTCTGTATTAGGAAATATGAGAGAATTTCTCACACGTTAAAATATGTTTCTTGGCTTAATATGTATAATAGACGAAAATTGCATTCATCGTGTCTATATCACAAAATTATAACTACACAGAGCCCCAACATACCGTACTGACGTACATAATTTAAACTCAAGATTTCGTGGAAAAATAAGTGCGCTTTCATTAACAGTGAATTTGGCAGGCGGTCTTTTTCTTGCGTTATTGCAAAGTCTTACAATGGATTGCATCAACTGTTTAAGGGTTTGCCACTGTCTCAGTTTCGGCATCGGCTAAAAGAAGTTTTGTCATTATAGAGCAACTTTTTATTTTAAATTTGTGTTGTTTTTTTTTCTTTGTATTTTTTTGGGTTTGCACATTTCATTAGTGCAGATGATTAGGTAAAGATCAAGTGGGTTAAGTGGAAGAACAGCTGTCAAAGCTGAACTGCGCCCTTTTTTGTATATTTTGATATTTTGTTTTTGTTATATACTAAATATGATATGATTCTATTTATATACAAAAATAGAGACAATTATTATTATTATTATTATTATATGCAAAGTACGCCTTCTTTCATTTATAACACTAGCACTTGTCAGATTCCTCAATGATTTATAGTATTCCCAACTTTTTCAATCTGTTTTGCCTTATCCGTTAGTTTCATCGTTAGTTTTATATTGTCAGTTAATCAGGGCATATATACGGTTTTGTAGTTTTATTGTTTTCCAAGGCGCATGTTTATCAATCAGTTTGATTAAATTGCTATTTAGTATGCTGACTTTTGCATTAATATCATTTTAGTAAAAAAATTGTTGTAATGGTAGTAGCTTAAAGTTTACGAATTCATTTAAATTAAACTTTTTTCAGTCACGATAGAATGTGACAACAGGGATTTGCTTAGCTACCTCTGCAGTGATAGTACAATATATGAGTTCATGATTAGATTCATTGTAAACCTTTACCCCCGAGTATTTAACCAGAGACGGATCAGAAGATAAAATGACGTCAATGAGTGATTCTGAATCTTGAGTTATTCTAGTTGGCTCTGAAATCTGTTGACTTAAATTAAGATATTCAAAAAATTCGATAAAATACTTCGTGGATTGATTTGATTTTGCTAACAAATTAATATTTATATCCTCTATACAAAAGATTTTTTTCTGATATGGTTGTAATAATGTAAACGACGTCTCAAGTTCATTCATAAATGTTTTATAATTTGTAGACGGTGGTCTATAGAGTACCCCAAAAACGTATGTTTCAGATTTGTTTTTAATCGTAAACCATAATTGCTCTATGTTAGTATTTGTATTAATTGTCTTGTACTTCAAAGAGTTTCCTACGTAAACCGCAACTCCGCCACCCCAACTATCTCGATCGAATGTGTATTGTTACTTGAAAACGCATTGACAACGGTCTACAATTCTTAAAAGCGAGAACACGAGGCGCTCAAATGTTAAATATTTTAAATTACCCACTAATTTACATCAGAAAAGATAGTTTCGAGCCATAGAAGCTTTGTAAGGAAAAACTACGAGCGTGAATTCGCGCCTCCGGCGCCGGTGCATTACAAATCAGCTTAAGCCCATCGAACTTGGTAGGTTATATGCAGTCCTTGTTGTTGTTGTAATACTCTATACGGACAATGGATTAAAACACTGTTGGAGTGCACCCAATACTAAAAATTGCGTGCACTCTGGAGCTCACCTAAACACAGCCTTTATTGAAAGATATCCAAATCACACAAATGTGTATAAATTATTTTCGAGACGCTATAGCAATGCGATGTTTACATGATGCATGCGATAGTAACGAAACAATATAATACAGTTTGAAGGAAGTGAGACGCCATAGCCTAGTGTAGAGTGCTTTATAGACCAGGCAAGCTTATCCCACTAGATTGTGTCACAGGGACTTTAGCGCCAAGCCGTTGGCTGCACTGACCGGTAACCGTGCGTTCTGTCGTCTGTCAACCAAGCAAGACTGGAAACCGATCGGGTACGCACGGCTCGATCCAGACGAACACTGCAGATTGATTTAAATCTTGGTGCATTCCATTACGATGCTAATTATAATTACAGTCTTCATCCAAGAGTGGTTATTTAAATCTATATACAGTGTGTAGGTATTGTTCTGTGCTGTCAACTGTATCTGTCAGTTCTATTGAGTTCTGTCACTCGTCACTGTTGTTTGAACTAAGGTACTATTAAAGTTCTCTAGTTTGAGCCACGCGCGTGTTAGTTAACAGTCTTTTCGTTCCGATTATTCCTGCTTCCTTTTTGTTTAAAAACCAATCTTTTTTAAGACGGATAAAATTAAATGACATAATCGTTGTTTTTACGAGTTACCGTATGCTATTTGGAAAGTAACTAGAATTTGAATTTGCCGCCACTTTCAGTAACTCAAAATGGCGGACGAGCTTGCTCGTATAAATATAGTACCTTAGCCTAGTGGTTATGGCGTTCGCTCTCCAGCTGAAAATGCGTTACAGGCTAATTGCTCGTTAGACACATTAATCATCTGAAAGGCAAAGCTCACCCTAATCACGCCTCAACTGTGTTGCAACAAATAGTTGAACGACTATTGCTCAGGGGGAGATGGAGTGGTTCGAATTCGCACGACGTTAATTAGGGTGAGATACTATCGCACCGGGAGTAATAATAATAATAATAATAACTTATTATCCATTAAATATATTAATTAGTGGAATCTTCATACAAATACAATAATATAAATATCAACACATTTAAATTGTACAACTATTAACACCAACTTATTGTAAAAAATTCGGCAAGTGAATATAAACAATTGCACTTTAATACATTTTTTATATTTTTTGAACTGGTTTATGTTCAATATGCGCACGGTATGGGGCAAAGCATTGTACATTTTAATTCCTACCATCAGTTTGCTCGACTGTTTTAATCTATGTTCGGGTAAGATTAAGTCAGATCTATAGTCATACTTATACCCATTCGGAGTCAAGTGATAGTCTAGTGACGTTGCGTATGTCGATTCTTAAAAATGCAATTTTAAAGTAATAAATGACATTTCCTTTTGTAGGTTTCTGAAACTCAGTTCGGATTTAGAGACTCCATGGGAACACGTGAAGCAGTGTTTGCACTACAGGTCCTAGTTCAGAGATGTAGGGACATGAGCCATGACGTGTACATCTGTTTCATAGACTACAGTAAAGCTTTCGATAAAATCAGACATAGCAAGCTAATCGAGATACTAATGACATCAGGAATCGATGGCAAAGACATACGAATAATCTCTAACCTTTACTGGGAACAGACGGCGACAGTATTAGTGGACAACAGCACATCGAAATTGAAATCAAGAGAGGAGTACGACAAGGATGCGTCCTCTCCCCCACGTTATTTAATCTTTACTCTGAAGGCATTTTCAGAGAGGCACTGGAAGGGCAACCTGGAATTAAAGTAAACGGTGAAAATATCAACAACATCAGATACGCGGACGATGCTTCCATTGTCGCTAACTCCTTAGACGAGCTTCAGAACCTTCTAACGAGAGTAAAACAACAATCGGAGCAATATGGCCTAGAGCTAAACATCACAAAAACCAAATATATGGTGGTGTCAAAATCAGAAAATCCTCCACAAAGAATATTATATATAAATGGGCAAGTCGTACAACAAGTGAAAACTTATCAATACTTGGGAACCACCGTGTATGACAGCTGGGATTACCGGGGCGAAGTACGATGCCGCATAGAAAAAGCAAGGGCCGCTTTTGCAAAACTGAAAAGATTCTTTTTAGCCAAAGACCTCAGTCTAAAATTGAAAATAAGGATGGCAAAATGTTATGTGTTCTCTGTTCACCTCTATGGTGCGGAAGCCTGGACAATAAATAAAGAAATCACGGATAGGCTAAATGCTTTCGAGATGTGGATATACAGACGAATACTGAAAATACCGTACACCGCCCACGAAACCAACGAGGAAGTGCTGAGAAAACTGGGCAAAGAACGAGAAATATTGAATACGGTAAAGATCCGCAAACTCGAATATCTTGGACATGTGATGCGAAATTATAAATACCGCATCTTACAACTCATACTACAGGGTAAATTAGAAGCAAAGAGAGGCCCAGGAAGAAGACGGCATTCCTGTCTGAAAAACCTCAGAGACTGGTACGGCCTCACGTCAATAGAACTGTTCAGACTAACCGCCAACAAAGTGAGAATAGCCATGCTGATCGCCAATGTCCAGAACGGATAAGGCACCATGAGAAGAAGAAGAAGGTTATCATGACATCTGCCAATTTCTAAAACTAGATTGCTACGATTTTTTTTCTCTTACACGAAATTA
This sequence comes from Agriotes lineatus, assembly GCA_940337035.1. NCBI lineage: Eukaryota > Metazoa > Arthropoda > Insecta > Coleoptera > Elateridae > Agriotes > Agriotes lineatus. The sequence continues at coordinate 69,784 of CALNHX010000142.1, forward strand.
ATCTGATTTTACATGTTAAAGAAAATATGACGTGTCGTAGAATGTAAATATAATAAAGATTCGTTGGCTGCTACATTAAACATATGCTGAGTATAGCAAATGTTGTCCATTTGCCAATTTCTGTTCATGAATATTTTGTTACAGAACCTATTGCTTGATTTTTGTCACTTGAAGCCTATTTACTTGCACCACCTATTTAGGGAAGAAACTGAATATGAAAAATCTCCTCCAGATTCTTCAATCAAGCGCTTCTTTAGGCTTTCTATGGTTACAAATTCTTTAGCTACATACATTTTATATACAGTGAATTTATTTTAATGGTTAACATAGCAGTTTTGTTTCTATGTCAGAATTTAATCATACAGGTCACTTCCATAATTACCAATGAAATCAATAGATTAGAGCGTTTATTTTACGAGTTAACATACGAGTTTGAATTAGGTACTTCCTAATAAGAAACTTTAATTTTGTTACCGGAATGTAGGTATGCAACTAAGAAGTAGATACGTAGGAACAACTTGTGTGTTGAATCTTTTCTTCAGTGGTATACATTAGGATAACTTTTAATTGTCTTTTTAACAAGTAATAATTCCTATGTTAACTCGTAAAATACACGCTTGGTCTCATTTGTAACTATGGAAATGACCTGTATGATTAAATTGTGGCATAGAAACGAAACGCTTATGTTAACTATTAAAATAAATTCCCTGTATAGTGCCCTTGGGAGTTCTTGACTGCTTCGTCGACTTCCGTTTTTGCATTCTTCACTTTCTGGCTCATATTTTCGGTAAATTGTGCTCTCCGAGCAATTTTACGCAAGAGAAGCACGGCGAACAAGTGTTTGAGGGTGAAACTGTTGCTTTACCATTATTAATATTGTCGTACTCTTCAAAAAAACGCATAACATTCAAAATTAATTGTTGTGACTGCTCGTTATACCGCATGTCCGATGGTTTCTTCGTATTTTCAATTTTCGGCTCAACTATTTTAAGTTTAATTTAGGTTTTATTACCCTTATATCAATAATTTACACGAAAAATATAATCTGACAGATTCGAAATGTCAAATTTTAAAATTAATTTTATTAATCGACAATATACAGAGTTATTCACATAAGATGACGAGCCTGACCAGGTAAAAATGCAACCCAAACTACGATTTATAAAGCTAATTGGATCCCTATTGCATTAGCACCTCGAATTTGACATAGACTGCTTACATGTCATTGGTGGCACTGTAAGTCTGTCAAATTCAGACTAGGTATTGCGTCAGTTTGTGTCAAGTAACTCTGAGAAAATGGATGTAGTAATAGCATATGGACCGGACAAAAATGGCACGAAGAATGAAAAGGAACAATTCTGGGAAGAGCTACAAATGGTATATGAAGAAGCAAACAACCCAACTATACTTACTGGGGATTTCAATGGTAGACTAGGGGATGACACTGCAGGAAGACACGGAGTCATGGGCATCTACGGGGAGAACACAAGAAACACGAATGGGGATAAACTAATACATTTTTGCATTTAAAATGGACTGGTGATTCAAAACTCCATCTACCAACATAAGGATAGTCATAAATACACTAGGGCGGAACCAGGAAGAAAAGAAAGATCAATTATTATAGACTATGTTATTACGAAGAAAACAAACAGAAGAAGCATTCAAGACGTAAGGGTATATAGGGGTGCCGAAGTATCAACAGACCACTATCTACTAGTAGCGACAATAAAAAACAACGGGACAAAAGAATCGGCGAGGGAAGTGGAGGAGCTCAGCAAGAAAGAAACAAAAACCATCAAGACATACAAACTACAAGAACAACGGACAAGAAAGGAGTTTGCCAAATGGATCACGAAAAAGGTACAGGGTACAGCAGATGAATGGCAAAACTTGACAATAGAGGGAAAATGGTTGAAATTCAAGGAAATCATCTACGCGGCTGGAACCAAAGCTTGCAGTTTAGCCATAACAAGAGGATCCAAGAAGAGAACAAGTTGGTGGAGCAAGGAAGTCAGAAATTTTATCAAAATAAGAAAGACAGCGTGGAAAGCATACCTACAACAAAGAAGTGAAGAAGCCTATGAAAATTATAAAGCAGCGAGACGGTTGGCAAAGGAGAAGATCAAAATAGAAAAAGCCAAGAAATGGGAAGATTTCGGGATAAAGATGGAAAAAGATAGTAAATCAAATTACAAGATTTTCTATAGAGTTCTCAAGAATATGAGAAACAAAAGAGAAAAACAAGGCTTGAGGCATATTATGGACAAAGAAGGAAACATAATTACTGAAGAAAATAAAGATATGGATAGGTGGAAACCGTATTTTCAGGACATGCTAGAAGGAGCTGGCATAAGCAGGGAGGAAGCAGAAATGGAACAAAACGCAATAAGACCAGGACAAGGAAATGCCAATACACAACTAGAAGAAATGAGTGACAATATACAACTAGAAGAAGTAAAGAAAGCGATAGGTAAACTGAAAAACGGGAAATCACAAAGAGTAGACGGCTTAAAAGGAGAATTATTAAAACGTATGAGAGAAGATGGAATGATACTACTACATGCAATTATTAAAGAAGCATGGGCAACTCTAACACCCGTATTCATAGTCGTTCGCCAGCGGATCGCCGGAGTTTCGTTACGAATAGTATGTTGGCGGCACTGTACGTCTATGTCAAATTCGAGGTGATCAGGTTAGGTTTTCAGTCAGTTTTGACAGAAACTGACACAAAATCTAACCTGCTAACCTCGAATTTGACATAGACGTACAGTGCCGCCAACATACTATTCATAACGAATCTCTGGCGAGTCGCCGGCGATCCGCTGGCGAAAGACTATGAATACGGGCATAACAGTACCCAAAGACTGGAAAACGTCCATAATAGTTCCAATCTCCTCCTCCTCATTCCTTAGGACCCTTGAAGGGGCATGGTGACATTATGGTCTGGCTACTTTATGGACTTGAAAGTTTCTTTTCAGGACGTTCTATCCTGGGCCGAGTGGATGGCTTCGTGTAGTGTTTGACCTGTCAGTGCCTTTAGTTGGTCCTTCCATCGCATGGGCGATCTGCTTCTCGGTCTGGATCCCCCCATTCTGCCTTGGACTACTAAAGATTCCATGTCATCGGTGCATCTGTTAATGTGCCCGAAATATCGTAAGTATGACTGGGCTATGGTTGTGCTTATCCGTTGTTCGATCTGGAGGTCTTCCAAAACGGATTTGTTTGTTCAGTGGGCCGTTCAGGGTATGCGTAAGATCTGCCTATAGGCCCACATTTCAAAGGCATCAATTCTTTTCTTGTCTGCTTTCTTGATCGTCCACGTTTCATCCGCGTAGGTTGCTTTTGGTGTTCTTCGTTATGGCTGTCTTTCCATACTTTCGTGAGCTTTGTGACTGCTGTGCGTGCAATTGCTAGCCGCCTTCTAATTTCTGGTTCAGATTCCCCTGTGTTCGTTATTGTGGAGCCAAGATATTGGAATTGTTGCACTACTTCATAATTCGCTATATTTTGGATATGATGCTGGTTGTTGTTCCTTCTATCTATAATCATCACTTTGGTTTTAGTTTTATTTATCTCCAATCCATACACTTTGCTGTGGTTGATTAGTCTGTTCATGATTGTCTGAAGTTCAGTCTCCTTCACAGCTATGATAAGAGTGTCGTCGGCGTATCTTAGGTTGCTAATCCGACCTCCTCCGATGGTCACTCCTCCTTCCCATTCTTCTAGTACCTACTGTGCGCATTATGTGCTCGCTATATATGTTAAATAGAAGACGCAAGAGGATGCACCCTTATCTAACTCCTGCTTTGGTTTAAAAGGTTGTGAGTAGACATTGTTAACTCTGACTTTTGAATTATTTCTCTCGTATACATTAGTGCAACCAAGTGTGGGTGTGTGCCGATTTCGATTAATATTGTCCATAGCTTGTTCCACTCCACGGAGTCGAAAGCCTTGTGGTAGTCTACGAAGCATAGATACCTCTCGACATTTACTTCGCTAGCCTTTTCAGTGGGTTGTCTTGTGTTCAATATTTGCTCTTTGCCCTTGCCAGGAATGAATCCGGTCTGTTCCTCGGAGATTTGAGGGAGGAGGTGTGACTTTAGGCGTTCATTTAATATTGTGAGCATTACCTTGCTGATCTGTGGTATGAGTGCAATTGTTCTGCAATTTTCACATTTCATCGGTGTTCTTTTCTTATATATGGGCACAAATAACGATTCGCACCATTCCTGTGGCCAGTTTCCTGTCCGCCAAACTTTTTCGCATAATTTGTGTATTATGTTGATGCCGATTTCCCCCATTGCTTTTATGGTCTCTGCTGTTATTCCATCTACGCCGGGAGCTTTTCGATTGCTGATCTTCTGTATCGCTCTTTCTACTTCTGATCTTAGGATATTCGGCTCATGCTCATATTGCTGGAGTCCTTGTGTTGTTATATGGTCGTGGGTATCATTGAACAGCTTGCAGCAGTACTGTCTCCATGCTTCCGCTATTCCCTCTGCCGTTCTTACTGTGTTACCATTTTCGTCCTGTATAACCTGCGTGTTTGGTTTGAACTCGCGTCTGAGATATTTTATTTTCTTGTGTAGCTCGTGTGGCTCATCACGTGCTGCATGCTTCTCTATTTCATTACACAGTTCATGTATATGGTTGTTTTTGTCTCTTCTGCATAAGTGTTTAGTGCTTAGATTTAGTTGTTTCATTTTTATTTCTTTTTCATTTTTCGGTAGGTTTGCTTTGCCGACTTCTCTTCTGTCTTCTATTCTCTGGATTGTTTCGTTTGACATCCAGTGATTTTGTTTCGTTTTTCTTTCCTCTGGGCTACATGTCTCTATCGCCTTTATGATCCATGTCTTCGTTCCTTCCCATATTTCATCCGGTTCCCTTGAGGTGTCAGGTTCCTTGTGTGCTCGTAATCCTTGTATCAGTTTCTCTTTGTCGGGTGCTTCTAGTTTGTTTATTTTGTCATTCCTTTTAGTCGTGTGTAATTTTATTTTGACATTAGCTCGTAAAAGTTTATGATCTGACCCGCATTGTGCCCCTGGTTTTGCCTTCACTATAGTGACCGACGTCCTCCATCTCGCTGTTACTAAGACGTAGTCGATTTGATTTTTGTATTTTTTGTTTGGCGCAATCCAGGTGGACAGTCTTCGTGATGTTGTTCGAATACCGTGTTCATTATGATGAGATCATTGTCAGTAGAAAACTGTATAAGTCGTTCTCCTTTTTCGTTACGCTTTCCAAGCCCATACTTTCCTATATTCCTTCTTAAGTGGTTATCGTTTTGTGTGTTTCCCACTTTGGAGTTAAAATCTCCCATCACTATCAGGATTTCTTTGTTGGGTATATTAGATGTGATCTGTTCTATTTCCCTGTACATTTCTTCCATTTCCTCGTCCGGCGCGTCTTTTGTTGGCATATAGACTAGCAAAACAAGTAGGGTATCACAATCTACAGTCGATCTAACTAATTTGAATATAAATATGCATGACTGCAAAGTTCTTCTTTTTTCTAAACTTAAGAAATTCGACTCTTTAAGCAATTCAGTATAGGATAGATAGAGAGGATAGACCCCATGCATTTTGAAATACAAGAAACGCTAAAGTATATACAAGTACTGTTAGCATTTTTGTGATTTAAATTAACAAACAAATGTGTTTATTGTAAATTTTATTATTATTTTTGTGAAATAACACCACAATCGTAATAAAGATTTTTTATTTTGCAAAAATAAAAATTACACTATGTATACATACAATAGTCTTTAGGGGCGATTGAGAAACACCTAATATGCTAGGGGGTGCGCCAAGAAAAAAGGTTGAGAACCACTGTCCTAGAGAACAATATTATTTTATCTAGCATGCCAGTGCATATGAACATCAGGTCTATCTATGTATTAATCTATGCATTTTATCTGTATAGATATAGATAGATAAATTTCAAAAAGATATGGAAAAAATTACTATCATGAATACGAAACTTAAAGAAGAAAATCGTATACTACAAACAACAGTAGAGAACCAAGAAAAAAGGTTAGAGAGGTTAGAGAAGGAAATAAGAAAGAAGAAAATGGTAATCTATGGAATTCAAGATGCAGAGGATCAGTCCGATTTAGAGCTAAGGGAAAGAATAAGGCAGACTCTAAGGAAAATAGAGGTCTCAATCAACATGGAAACGGAAATACAGGAAGTAAGAAGATTAGGAAGATATAAAAAAGATAATGTGAGACCAACATTATTGGAACTAGTACAATGGAGTAAAAAGAACGAAATAATGGCCAAAGCAAAGAATCTAAAAGGATCAAATATATGGTTTGCTGAAGATTTAACAATTAAGGAACGAGAACACAAAAAAGTACTTGTAGAGCATATGAAAGAAATAAGAAATAAAGGATACCTAGTTTATCTAGTTGGGAATAAATTAAAAATAAACGGAGAAAAATATACCCTAGAACAGCTACAGGAGGGAACAACTGAAGATAATTTAGAAGACAAGATAGGTGACAAGAACAGGAAAAAGGGAAGAACTTTTAGTCAACGCTCACCACAAGAAATACAAGAAGAAAGAGATGAGAAGCAGAGGAAGAAGGAGGCTCAACCAGACAGGAAAGAACCAGAGAGAACTGAACCATATACAGACACACAACAAAAAACACATAAACAAAAAGTTTGGGCACAAACGTTCTTCCCAGTAAAACAAAGCGGAAGTGTGATGGACAAAGGCAAGGAAGCTGGAAGTAAAATCAAAGAACATAAAGCACAGGATGAACAGACAACATCAAAAAACGAATAGACACTAAGATACCTGAAACAAGTAGCATGACAAACAAGGCAATGGATATGGAAAACGAGAAATTAATATTCGAAGGTAAACAAACAAAGAGCAAGGATAATGGATCTAACAAGAAAACAAAGAGCAAAGAAAAAACGAAAGAAACACAACCAGAGAACAAAACAAAAATATGGAAATTAGGAGGGTGGAACGTCAGAAGCCTACACGGTAAAGAAATTGAATTAATAACCGAATTTGAAGAATCAGAACTAGAAATACTAGTAATAAGTGAAACAAAAAAGAAAGGAAAAGGAAAAATGTGCCTAACAAATGGACACACCTTAATATATAGCGGAGTATCGATTAACCACAGAGCAGCAGCAGGAGTAGGATGTGTAATACACAAAAAATTGACAGACCAAATTTTTTTATGGAAGGCTGTCGGAAAGAATCCTAGTAGTAGAATTAAGGAATAAAAAAGAAAAGGTCACTACAGTAATATCAGTATACGGACCAGATGAAAATGAAAGAGTAGATGAAAAAGAAAAATTCTGGGAAGACTTAACAATAACAACAGAAGAAGCAAAAGGAACAATTTACATCGCAGGAGATTTTAACAGCAGAGTGGGGAAAAAGATGAGGAATACAAAACAATAATAGGTAAACACGGAGAAGAAATGAGAAATAACAACGGAAAAAGAATGCTTGAATTCTGCCAATTACAAAACTTAATTATCACCAACACATTCTACGAACACAAGGATATTCATAAATACACTAGGGTACAACCAAACAAAAGAGAAAAATCAATAATCGACTATATATTAGTACAAAAACATGAGAAAAGAAATATATTAGATGTAAAAGTGAGAAGAGGCGCTGAAATTTATAGTGACCATTATCTAATTATGGGAAAAATAAAACAGAATAACATAGAAACCGAAAAAATTACTGAAACAAAAAAAGAAAGTCACATATCAATAAAAACGTATAAACTTAGAAATAAAAACATAGCTAAAAGATACCAACAAGAAACAGACAAAAATCTACAGAAAAAAATGGAGGAGATAAAACAGGCTAACACACAACAAGGATGGAACATTTTTATGAATATAATCATTAACGCTGCCAAAGAGATATGTGGAACTTCTAAAAAAGATAATAAGCAAAAACAAACTGCATGGTGGACTAATGAGATAAAAGAAGAAGTCAGGAAGAAGAAAAAAGAGTGGAAAAAATATCTATCTAACAAAAAACCAGAACAGTATGAAATATATAAAAACCAAAGAAAAAGAGTAAAAGAGTTAGTTGTAACAGCAAAAGAAAAGTCATGGACAGATTTTGGAAATAAAATGGAAAATGATAGCTGTGGTAATCAGAAACTATTCTACAAAGTTTTAAAATCGATCAGAACAGAAAAACCGGTAAAAGAGTTACACGTAAAAAACAAAAGGCAAGAAATATTAACAAACAAAATAGACATCATGGAGAGATGGAAAGAATATTTTCAAGAGCTACTAGGACATCAAACGCAAATTAACGGAAGAAGGAATACCGTAACTGAAACTGAATACCAGCCTGACGAGGAAGAAATAGAAAAAATAAAAATGGAAGAGCTGGAGAATGTAGTTAAGAATCTAAAAAATGGAAAGGCCCCTGGAAATGACAAGATCACTGTGGAAATGATAAAGAATCTGGGAGAAGTAGGGATGGAAATAGTATTAGAAATACTGAACAAAGCTTGGACCAATGAAAAGATACCGGAAGAATGGGGAGTAGCTTTAATAATACCAATACACAAGAAAGGCGACCACCAACAATGCAACAACTACAGAGGAATAACCCTACTGAACACCATTGTAAAGATATATGAACAAATTATCAACAATAGATTAAGGCCGATATTAGAACCCCAACTAGCAGAATCACAAAGCGGATTCAGGCCCGGAAGGAGTACTCAGGATCATATTTTTACAATAAAACAAATAACAGAAAGAAGACAACTACAAAATAAAAATCTATATTTAGCTTTCATTGACCTAGAGAAGGCATTTGACTCAGTCCCTAGATTAAAGGTGTGGAAAGGACTAAAAGAAAGAGGGGTACACAACAAAATATTAAGAGTGGTTCAAGACCTATACAAAACCAACACAAATTATGTGATAAGAAATAACATGAAGTCGGAAGGGTTTAAAACTGAGACAGGGTTAAGACAAGGAGGAGGATTAAGTCCAACCTTATTCAACGTACACATGGACAATATCATCAAGAAAAGCGAAAGAAAAGTAAACAAAATGTGTGTTGGATATAAAAATCTAGAAAGAGTAGAAATAGCAGACGGAGTTTTCGCGGATGACGTGGTATTAACAGCGGGAAGCGAAGAACAACTACACGAAAATCTAAACATATGGAAAGAAATAATGGAAGAAGAAGGCATGAAAATAAACATAAATAAAACAAAAATACTGATAATAGGAGATCAGAATATTAATACTAACATCCAAATAGACAATGTAAAAATAGAACAAGTAAAACAATTTAAATATCTGGGAGTAACCTTAGAAACAACAGGGAAACAAGAAGCAGAAATAAATGAGAGGATCGAAAAAACAATAAAATTATACTACGCTATGAATCAAAAATTTATAAATAAAAAAGAAATTTCTAAACAAACTAAAATAAAAGTATTTAACACGATTTATAGAGCAGTCTTAACCTACGGTTGTGAATCTTGGACACTCTCAAATAGGCAAAAAAGTAAAATTCAAGCCGCCGAAATGAAATACCTGAGACGAATACTAGGAAAAACAAGAAACGACAGAATCAGAAACACACAAATAAGAGAGGAGCTAGGGGTGCAACCAGTCACACAGTTCATAGAACAGCGTCAACTCAGTTGGTGGGGACACATACAACGAATGAGTAACAATAGACAAGTAAAATTAGTGTATGAAGCAAGAATACAGACTAAACGAAAGAGAGGCAGACCAAGACAAACATGGAACAAAGTAATGGGTAACATACTCCAAAAGAGAGGCAAATCATGGGAAGAAGCAGCAACCTTAACCAAAAATAGAAAGGCATGGAAGGAGTTCATTTATGGAAAGTGAATATAAAATTAAACGTGAAAAATTTTAAAAGTATACCCGACACCTGGGTGGTACAAGGGTCATGATTATATATATATATACTTCTATATAATCATACATGGTGATAGTCGTGATGCGTTTGAGACCAGCTTTAACGGAAAATTATATTTCACTTTAGCTTAAGGAATAAGCAAGGGCCTGGCTAAGGCATACATTTTGTGCTGCATACCTATATATCCGTCTATTTATAATTTATAAAAATTTATTTAAAATTAAACAACCCTTTAATTGTACATTATGTAATATTCTTTATTGATAATAAAGTTTAATGTTTGATGTAAATCTTTAGTACTGTACTGCATATTTATAAGTTATTTGTTGTTTTACAGTTTTACCAGTCAAGTAAGTATAGAAAGAGACTTTCACATTTTAATTTTCATTAAGTTATATAATTTTTATTTGATTTTGCATGGGCAATATGTTGCTGCACAACTTTTTTACTTCCCTCGTCTGAAAGACAAAGGAAGTATTGTAATCACGAAAAAATCACCTTCCGAGATATCTTCAGATCTTCACGTTTCAAGATCCCTAGATGACGAAAGAGAGGTTTTCTTAATTCCGTCTGTCTGTCTGTCTGTTGGCAGTATAGCTCAAAAACAATTTGTCGGAGGAAGACGATATTTTGCGTACATATTATATATCTACCTCGCATGAAACCGGTACAATTTCATACAAATATATACAGGGTGAGCACCTAAAATAAAATCAAGTTTTGTTTATTTTTGGGTTAATTTTGAAATGGAAGGAAGCAATAATTTTCACATAGGTCAGGCTTTACATTTGCCGAAAATCAGACTCAGCCGATACAGGATAATGTCACAAAAGAGTAAAAAAATTTCAACAGTAACACCATTTCCTTAATAGAGGCGCGCGCCGCCCTCATTTGAAATAGCTTCGGTGGCTCAGTTCGACTGTGGATGCAGTTATGATTTCTATGCAGGAGCGCTTACTAGCGCTATGCAAATGCGGCGTGTTCAAACCCCAGCGGGATACATTTTTCTTTTATTTGATAATTTATTTAATTTATTAGAAACGTGAAGATATTTTTACTCCTAACTTAATTTGATCTTTAAAATTATTTAGTGTCACAATGTCGCCGAGGGAAGTTATGGGTAAAGCCTTTTACAGAGTTTTTTAAGTATGATTAAGTCAGATCAGCGATCCTTTGCTATATATGGCTAACTGAGGTATCTATTTAGATGTGTTAATAATAACTAATGGCTACAGCCATACTAATTTAATATTGTTCTGTAATAATTGTGTTCATTGAAATATGTATATTCACTTGATCACTTTGCATATTTCACTGATTTTAGTTATCACTGTTTTCTGCTTCGCTGGATAAGTACAACATCCTATTGAAGTTTTCACTTAGCTTGTGACGCCCCATTTCATTTGTGCATTCTTTTGTGATTCGCTACTCCAGTCGGCTCACATCTCTAATTTCAATATTCAGCGCACTCCTTTTGGGCGATCGCGGAGTGAAAGAATTTGGATTTTCCGAAAATGTGCTTGATTTTCGATAAGGACGGTTCCTGGTGGCAAGCACTTGTCGAGGTCGCTGTGATCCCCGCACAATTTCAAGCTTTTTGGGGGATTTGAATGGCTTGACCAAGTAGGCTGTTTTCTATCCATAATTTGTTTGTGTCGACAAATAAGGCATACGCTTCAAGCGGCGTCCTTTCGAAAACTTACGTGAGTCATTTCCATCTTTGGTTAGATATTTTTCTAGTTTATTTGCTGTGTAGTAATTCAGTGGTAACTAGGCTTGTTTGCCACCCTTCCGGCGTAATACCGTTGTCATTGGGCATAAAGTCCTGACGGCAGCCGCAATGGGATTTCCCCGTATGCCAAACATGAATTTTGGGGCCACGGCCGTGCAAGATAATTTCTTCAGGACTCAAGCGTCCTGTAGAAATCTCCCGAGTGATCACTTCCGAGGGCGCTTGTGGAAACATGGTATAAAACAGTAAATACAAGCAATTTGAATTTCAGCGATTGGTTGTGTCGATAAAGGCAATTGCCGCTACAGTATTACGTGTTTTGACGCAATAGCCTTTAAATATTAAAAGAAACCGCACGTGTCAATGTAATACGTAGCGTTATTAATAGCTAAAATTGTGTACAAGGTAAGGTCCATATATTCCTGGCCTCCCCTATTTGCGATGGCACTATAGTGAAAATTTTAAGTGCATTATTTAGTTTATTACTTTAGTAGGTTATGCCAAAAAACCGAATTGTTCACGTGGCAGTATTTTATTGACAGTTAAAAAAATTAGAGTCTTATCAAGCATTTTCCCGAAGTTTTTAAAATTGAATATCGTGCTTTAATAAAATTTCTCACAAAAGAAGGTGTTACTCCGATAAAAATTAAAAAAAACTCGACTGCTCTACTGGCGAGCTCCTGACAATTAACGACGCATGCCAGGTGAAGCCCACCAAGAAGGTAGTGCAATACTTGCAATACTTTTATAAGGGTATAGAAATGTTAATTAAGCGTTGTGAAAAATGTGTTGGCATTACAGGAGATTACATTGAAAAATAATGAAGTTGTTTTAATTTATTGTAGCTCAAATATACCTAGGCTGGGAATAGATGAACTGTACCCCATATGTACCCTATAAAAGCCTCACAGAGTGCATCCTTGGGCACCCGGCTCACAGTCCTTTCAATTTATACAGTTTTCAAGCCAATCGAAGTGAGCTACGTTTCATAAAGTTAGCTGGACGATTGCATGACATCCAGACGTCAATATTTGCTACATATCACACTTATTATGTGACTGTATTTGTGATGGAGTTGTCTCCCATTGCCAATATTTTGTTTACTGCTATTAAGCAGCGGGGTTTGCCTGATTAATTTTGTTATTTAACCATTTTAGGCTTGCGAGCTACCCTTCATAAACCTGTTCGCTTTTTTTAAATCTAGGTATGAAGTTAAAAGATTGTCAAGGTAGGTGGTGATTTGATTTAATAGCTAGATTTGGTTTATGTTGCGTTTAACGACTGGAGCCCAAATTTTTAATTTTGTTAAGATTATTTTATAACTCACACCACAATTCTGCCGAGTCTTAGAGCTAGGTAGGGCTGTGCTACCTCTCGTTTAAGGATGGTACAATCCTGATATGTACGTTTTGTCGTCTGGTATACATTAAGCCAGAGCAGTTTCCTGTGTTTTTGAAATATTTTCTCGCTATGATGTTTTTCACAAAATTTCGTATAGTAGGTACTCCTGCTTCTTGGTGAAGTTAAGTGTTGTGTATGTACCAGGGTGCGTTGAAAACCATTCTTAACACTTTATTTGAAAAAGGCTCTACTTTTATTTGGGTATTACATGCTGATCCCCAAATTTGACAGACGTAGGTGATTACCGGTCTCAAGATGGACTCATACATCAGCATACCACACTCTGGTTTAAGTGTCGATATTTTGTTAATTGGATATAGCATGCCGAGCCGAGTGTAAACCGGATTTAACTTTTTGTTGATGTGAAAAGCCCACATGAGTTTTTGTCCAAATAAACTCCTACGTACTTGACGGCATTGTCATCATTATTTCATTCAATGTGTTGATTGAAAAGGACAAGATTGGTCAGTTTAACGGGTCTAAGTAATGTACAAATCTTTGATTTGCATTTGGTACGATTAAGCGTAATACACCATTTGCTGAACCACTCGCTCAGTTGGTTGATGCTATTCTATAGCTGTTAGATTGCTAGGAATATGTCCAAATGTTGTGTTATAAGGAACAGTATCGTCTGCATACATTACGACAGTTGAATTAGTGGCCTCAGGTAGATCACTCAGGAATATATTAAACAATGTTGGCTCTAATGTAGAGCCTTGAGGTACTCCAATATTGATGTTGCCCGGTGCTGAGAAAGTGGTGTTGATTGTTACAGAAAAAGTTTGGTGTGAGGAAAGATTTGACGACGTGTAGTATGTAGCCAGGAACGTTAGAACTGACCATCTTAAAAAGAAGTCCATCTATCCGAACACGGTTGAAAGCTTGGTCGATGTTGAGGAATATTGCTACTGTATGTTGTTCAAATTCGAATTCATTTTAGATGAGCTGTGATATACGCGATAATTGCGTGCTGTTTGCGGAATTCATATTGAAATACAGGTAGTGTTTGGTTATCTGTAAGAAACTGAGTAAGTCGAACAACGATAATCTTTTCTAGAAGTTTAGTTAAGATAGATAGGCCAAAGCGGTGGTAGCCGCTTGGATATTTATTATTTTTACGTGGTGAGGGAAAGAGAAGCACATGCCATGTTTCTAGATATCTGGGTAATATCGAAGTCTCAGGCAGCCATTACATACGATGGTAAGAATAGTTGTAGCTTTTTTAAAAAGATTTTAAAGAATAACGTTTGGAATATCAGCTGCTTTGTTATTTCTTGGGCAAATGGTCTATTGCTTTCGGCACTAAACGATATAAGTTCAAAAATTATCTATAACATTTTTAAAAATAACCATTATGTAAACATACAGTATTACTGGTATAAAATTTTAATTTACAATAATATTTAAAGAAATACAAATTTATAGTAAATAAATAAAAATTGTTTTATATTAAAGTTGTTTAGGCCTCCAGGCGTTGCAGTTAGTTTTTTGGTAAAAGCGAGGGTCGCGTTAAGATAGAAAAGTGAGCCGCCTGCCCAATATCGAAGGCAGCGTTGAAGTCGCGCGAAACAATTGCGAGCGAACGTGATCCTGAGCTCTGGGGCATCGCGTGAAATATTGCCGGGTCTGTCGTGTTCCTAATGTTAATCTTGTGCATGTAAAACTGTCCTGCTAAATAAAGAATGTATGTGCAAAAGATCTTCGAGAATTCCATCTACAAGTAACGCTTACCGCAGCTGCAGGCTGGATGCGATAGAAGGTGGCAATACACTTTCTAATTGTTGCGCGTACCCTCGCCATAAATAATTTGGTAGCTCTCGATTAACCAAAATTACTGTCCACTGCTGCTATCGTAGTCACATTGGTACTTTCGCTCGTCGGGTTTGTTGTTAGAAAAGTGTTGTATAAGCTAGATTCAAGTTACTTGGCGTAGGTACGCCCGCTTCGTTATCGCGGGCAGTGTTGAGCGCATATGTTCGCCGGCAATTGTTTCAAAAGGTATCTTTTTCGTTTGGTGTATTCCAAATTTCGAGACAATTTTCGTTGATACTAGAGATAGAATGTTGTAAAGTTGTTTGATAGGCGTTGAAGCTGTGTTATTCGTAATTAATGTTAATAATTTGTCGATTTGAAACTGGTCGCCGAAGTCCAGAAATAAATTGCTGCAAGAACAATTTCTTGCGACCGCTTTATCGGAGTAACGCCAGGTATTTCGAAATTTCGGCCGCGCTTTCATACTCTTAGATAAAATTAATCGCTTAGGGCCATTTTTAAGTGGAATTCAAATAGGTAATTTGGATTGGTTTTTCAATTTGTTTTCGCTACTTTGTAACTGTCGTTTGCCTAATCAAGCATGGGGGTAATTGATGAATTAAAATTCGTTGCGGAAACCAAGATGCCAAGATTTAGAGAAAGACATCACGAACGTTAAGTTAAAGAACCGTTTACAAGTTATGGGTAAAAAAATGGATATTTTGCTTAAAACTTATCAAGACGCGATGTTAAAAATAGGATCTTATAATGCCAAGCAAGGTATAGCTCAGGATCTGCAAGAGGATCTACAGAAGTTCGAAAGCGCTTACTACAATGCCCAGGCAATTGTTTTGGCTGCGTTTCCAGAGCCCGCTGATAATTCTTCAAACGCAGCGGCACCAGTAGCGCACGCCGGGGCAGGTATAAATCTTCCGAAACTCGATTAACCGATATTTTCCGGTAATATTAAAGATTGGCAAAACTTTAACGAAGTATTTACGGCGGCAATGCATCAGAATTCGCAGTGTCCTGACGTTTACAAGCACATGCAGTTGCGGAGATGTTTAGGTGGTGAGCCACTTCAACTGCAGCTGCTTATACCACTGCATGGGATGACAGTTCTCTGCTCCCAAATGCTTATTTAGAGACTTTATTCGGTGCACCTTCGGTCACTACAGGGGATGCAAAGTCGATTCGAGCCTTAGCTACCACGGTCACCGAATACCAATGCATTCGGTGACCGTGGTAGCTAAGGCTTACACTTACAACAATTGATCATGATACTGATCGTTGGTCGGTTCCAGTACTATTTATTCTATCGAAGAAGTTAAACAAGCACTTGAGGGAGACATGGGAGAAACTGATTATCGCGACAGCCAATCCTACCGTTTCATATTTTGTAAACATGTTAAATGAAAAAGCGCGTATTGTTGAGGCAAGTAGTTCAATTGTTAGCACAGGCAGATCGATGGCCAAGCCAAACACTAGTTCATCGAGTTCTTTTCAATGGTCAAAGTCACTTCGTGGAAGTATATAGTACCTCTTTGTTAGTTGCCTCGCAACTCCAAGGGCAATGTCTATTGTGCAAGAATCGTTATAACTTGCAAAAATGTACACAATTTTGTCAAAAGACTGATCGTGATCGTTTCGAAGTAGTCAAATCGTTAAAGTTGTGCCTAAATTGTTTAGAACCAGGGCACTTTCCCAGGCAATGTCCTATTCCAAGAGCTTGTGAGCAGTGTAATTCGAAACATCACAACTTACTGCATATGAACACTCGTACCGACCAAAAGGTTTATCAGTCGATTTCTAAAACATTGGAAGGTAGTAAACCTCGCCTTTAATCGAATAGTAGTTCACAGCTAGAACCTCAGGTCGCAGGACCATCTGTTTCGTCTCTTCGGGCATTCACAAAGCATCGATGTACAGTGCTTCGTCTCTTCGGGCATTCACAAAGCATCGATGTACAGTGCTTCTCCCCACAGCTCAAGTATATGTCCTCGATAGCAATGGTACGGAACAGTTGGCCAGAGTAGTAATTGATTGTGGCAGTGAAGGCACCTTCATCAGTAGATTGTTTGCTCAGCGCTTGAATCTCCCGGCTCGGCCCACTCTGGTTCCAGTGTTTGGTATCGCTCAAACGGCATCCACGGTGGCGAAAGAAATTATTTGTTGCGCACTGAAACGTCCCGAACAGATTCCCTAAACGTAGAGGCGTTAATTGAAGCGATTGCTAGGTGTCCATCCATGAACCTTGAAGAACATGTTTGGCCCCAGATAGAAGGCATTCAGCTAGCTGATCCTGAATATTTTATGTCAAAACCGGTCGACATACTTCTCGGAGCGGAATGGTATAGCTCGGTAGTAGTCGGGCCTGTCATCGCAGGGCCACCAGGGTCACCTAGTGCTGTAGGTACTGTAAGAGTGGAGCCTTTGGGGCGTTATTTCTTACGTAAATGTGTTCATATATAGAGGTTGAAATAAAACGCGTGTTGCTTCATGAACCAATATAATGAACTAAATAAACTTTGTTTTCGATTGTCACCTTAACAACACAAACCAAGTGACAATCGTAACATTACTCCCCCCCCCCTCCCAAAAAAAGAGAAAAGGAGGGAGGGAGGCCAGGTAGGAAAACTAATATAACCCCGTATGAAAGTGACAGGATTATATTTAGCTACAAAACCTCCTGGATCTTTTCAACTATCCTTAAAAACTAGTAACAATAAATGATAACAATAAATAAAGGTAACAATAAACAATAACACACACTACACACGTCCCTGGAGATATTCTGTTGGGCGTCGAACTCCATCTACTTCGCAGATGTAAGCTGGAAGAAATGAAAAAAAAAGGAAGCCTGTATAAAAATAATATTAACGTAACAATAAAAATAAAATAAAACAAAAATAAAATATACGAAAGCATGCAAGCATATGTTAATCTAGAAAGTAGGCAGGTTTCAGTCTGTCATAGCTGACTGTTCCGCTGATACCTTCCAGCGACATGTATTTTTCAGAACGGTGTGCAATTTTGAAAGGGCCTAGATAATTGGGTTTGATGCCCCTAGTATGCGTGCTGTTTCTGAGATACACGTGTGTGCATGTTTCCAGATCTTTATTAATGTGAGTACTGGTAGAGGGGTAGTTTTTTGTGAAGAAATATTTATGCTTTCCAATTGATTGTTTTAGATTGATTACAAATGATGACATTATTGTATCTGATGGTTGAGTGAAGTGATTCCCATCGAAGAAATCATTTGGTAATCGAAGAATTGTACCGTATAACATTTCTGCTGGGGATGCTTGCAGGTTTTCTTTGATGCTGGAGCGTAAAGAAAGTAAAATCCACGGAATGTTGTCTGGCCAGGCATTAATGCCTGTTGCGGTGATTGCATTTTTTAAGGTACGATTGAATCGTTCAACGATTCCCTGGCTGATTGGATGGTATGTGCTTGAACGGATGTTTCTAATTCCTAAAACGGACATGAAATCTAGCCATGATTTCGAAAGGAAAACGGGAGCATTATCATTAGTTAGAAATTTTGTTATGCCAAAACGGGCAATCCAAACTTGTATTATTGCTAAAATAATTTCATCCTCAGTTGCGTATTTTAACGGAATCGCTTCAGGCCAGCGAGTAAAACGGTCAATCATAGTTAAAATGTATTTGTATTGTTGCGATTGGGGAAGGTGAATTAGATCGATGTGTACGTGTTGGAAGCGGAAATCCGGTTCACCAAATGGATAGAGTGGAGGTTTCGAAGTTTTGGTTACTTTAACTGCTTGACAGGAAGGACATGTATCCACCCACGTTTTCAAATCCTTGTGCATGGATGGCCAGATATAACGTTTAGTTATTAATTTCCTAGATGCGCGAACTCCAGGATGAGATAACGAGTGGATTGAGTCGAATATTTGACGGCGGAAAGATCGTGGAACGAACGGTCTTTGTGTGCCCGTCGAAGTTTCAACCCAAATAGGAGTTCCTTTTAACGAATTTGTTTTGGCAAAAGATAAATTTGGGTTTGACAATAAGGCTTCTAAATCAGGATCGTCTTGTTGAGCTGTTGCTAAATCATCGAAATCGATCGTATTTTGAAGACCAACGAAAGAAACTCTGGTTAGAGCGTCTGCTGGTACGTTATCTGTACCTTTGACGTGTTGTATGTTTGAACAGAATTGGGAAATGTATTGTAACATTCTTAATTCTCGAGGTGAGTGGTCACCTGTTGATTTAGTAATTGCGAAAGTGAGAGGTTTGTGATCAGTAAAGATAGTATATTGTTTACCATCAGTATAATATCGAAATTTTTTAACTGCGAAATATATAGCTAGCAGTTCTCGTGAGAATACGCTATATTTTTGTTCTGCGGAGGTTAATTTTCGCGAGCAAAAAGCGAGTGGTTTCCACATCTTATCCTGCCATTGTTGCAAAACACCTGCAATAGCATTGGAAGATGAATCAGTCCATAAACTGATTTCAGCGTTTGGTATAGGATGAACTAATAAAGTGGCCTTTGCCAGAGCTAACTTGATTGAGTTAAACGTTTCTAACTGAGAAGTGTTTAAATGAACCGGTTTATCGGTTGCTTTCCCAGCGATCACTAGAGAAATTAACGGTGCGATTAGACTTGAGCAATTGGGAATGAATTTATGGTAATAAGTGATCATTCCTATGAAATTTCGGAGTTGACGTTGAGTAGTCGGGGGCGGAAATGAATTGATTGCATCCACCTTTGACTCCTGAGGTTTGATTCCCTTTTTACACACAGTGTATCCCAAGAAATTTAAGTTAGGGGCACCAAAAACACATTTATTTATGTTAAGTAACAAACCATTGTTTACTAATTTGGCGAATACTTTTTTGATATGTTGAATATGTTCCGATCTGTTAGCGCTAAAAACTAGGATGTCGTCTAAATAACAAAAAACAAAACTCATCCCTTCAAAAACTTCCGACATGAGAGCCGACCAGCTACTCTGAGCGTTCCGTAATCCAAAGTTCATTCGTAGGTATTTATAGCTACCCAACGGTGTTATTATGGCTGTTTTGTCTGTATCCTCAGGAGCAATTGGTATCTGAAAGTACGCTTTTTTTAAGTCTAGTTTTGAAAAGATCGTTGAACCATGAATTCTGTAGGTAAAATTTTGGATAAATGGTATAGGGAACATGTCTGGGATTGTGACGCTGTTTAAAGGTCGATAATCACCGCACACTCTGTAGCTACCGTCCGCCTTCTTTACCAAATGAATGGCTGCTGCCCAAGGGCTTGTTGCTCTTTGTATAATGCCTGATTTTAACAACTCTTGCAGATGCTTTTCCAAAAATGACAATTGTTCAGGATTCAAACGCCTGCATTTAGTAAAACGAGGAGGTCCTGTCGTGATAATTCTATGTATGACCTTATGTTTGACAGGTGCATTGATATTAAAATCGTCAAGTAATTCCGGAAACTGTCGCAATAGACATTTATATTCTTGTTCAATAGAACCAGGGATATTTTTGTTTGATGAAGATGCTGGTTGTATACTTTGCTGATTGTTGTGTGGTGAGGATTGTTGATGATTGCATATCTGTGAATGGTTACTGCACGAACCGCTCATAGGAACAACATGATGACTTGGTGACACTGGATGATAGGCGATTTGAGTTGGTATTGGGTGGTAAACATCAAATGGTTCGGATCTAGAAGCGTGCAGATGAGGCAGCTGCGCATGCTTCCCCTTTTGCAGACAAGCGACCGATGTATACAATTGAGGCTGAGTTTGTGCAGTTGGAATCGCAGCAATCGGTGGATGAGTGGTTGGGTACGATATAAGCGTGTGCGTTACCGGTGCCCCTCGTTGTATGCACACTTGCTGTTGTGCAGCGATCGGTACCTGTATACCTACAAGAGGTATACCTGAAGAAGGTTGCAGATGAATGAGGTTGTTTGAAGTTGGTCCACTCATGTATGTTGATGGTGGAGCAAGCATGTCCGAAACTCGCCGATGATCGTGCGATGCCCACTGTAATGAAGGGGCTGTGTTACACGACGTAGGGGGCGAATGTGCAGGATGCATGACTGCAACTGGTGGCAGCATGTTCGGAAACTGCGCACGGACGGGTGTCAATGACTGTGCCCGCTTGTGAGCCCACGGTTGCAGTAGCGCGAACTGTACCGAAGCAAGACCGTTCATGCATGTTGAAGACGGTGTATGTGCGGCGGTTGGGTAAAGCTGCTGCTGCTGGAAGACCAGTAGCGGTGAGCACTGAATAACTGGACAAGGAGGTTGGGGATATGCAGATTGCATCGAAGGAGTCGGTGCATGTGTATCGGTTGGGTACAGTTGCTGCTGCTGTACGACCGGTAACGGTGCGCGCTGAATAAGTGGACAAGGCGGCTGCTGAGATGCAGATTGCATCGAGGGAATCGATGGATGACGGAATTGTTGTTGTTCAATTCGAGTCGGCCCGCACCGTTGCGGGTGCATGAGCTCGGGTGTCGATATGCACGTGGACTGAGGTAAAACACGCTGTGTCGATTCGTTTGCAATGTGCGACGCATCAGGTATATGGACCGTCGTTGGCCATGGATGTTGCCATCTTTGATGAACATAGCCCGCTGTTGGTTTTATGTCACGTGTCTGTACTGCGAATTTGGATGATTGAGGCCCTCTTTGATGAATAGGCTCTACCTGGTAGAATTCTACGTGGTGTGGGTGTACATCGGATTTTGCCGGACTGTTATAAGAAATTGGATCGAGTGTGTTGCGAATCTGATGTTGCTGAACGGGTTGATTGCCGTGCTCTTTTGAGTGATGAGGAATTCGTGCAGGCAGAGGTGCAACTGTTCGATCTTTGAAATTAATAACTAGTTCAAAGAATTGAAGAAAATCTAATCCTAAAAGGGGCAAATCGACATCTAGTACATAAAAGGTCCACTCAATTGGTCGTGGAAATATGTTAAACGACAGTTTAAGTGTCACTGTTCCTTCTATAAGTAAAGGGAACGAATCTGCCATTAATACTTTCCTTTTAGGGACAGTATTGACACATTCTAATAATTTACTAGTAACGAGTTGCTTTGGTATAACTGAAACGTTTGCTCCAGAGTCAACAACGAAATTAATATTATTTAAAGAATCAAATAAAACAATGAAATTGGCCACTCCTGAAGGATTGTTGTTTAACGCAGCTGGAGGGTAGCTCGTTAAACATAGTTTGCGTTTTTTGAATTAAAAGAACAAGGTGTAGTGCATCTGAATGCTTTTGAACCAAACTTGTGGTGGTAGTAACATATGCTTTTAGGAGGATGGTTCGGTGCATTAGTAATAGCAGGCTGTTTTGCAATGTGAGGTTCGCGGTTTTGATAGGTGTCATATGTCGAACGTGAGTTGTCATTACTACAACGCGGCGACGGAAAGCTCGTGCCAGGGAACTGAACATTGGGCAAAGAAGAAAATTGAGTCAGTTTTCGAACGAGTTCTCCAATGTCCATTCGTTCGTTGGAATAAGCAAACAATTTGAGTTCATTGGGTAGGCGGTGTACAAATATGTCACGTGCCATCTGAAGCGGGTAATTGAGATCTATAGTGAGTTTTAATATTTCTGACCACAGATCTGTAGGATTGCCATTGTATGCAGTGTTGTCAAACAGTAAGGACAATTTAGAATTGACTGGTTCAACATAAGAATTTTGAATACGCTCCTTGACTTTAGTAAACGGTTGGCGCTGTGGTTGTGTTATTATCAAGTCTCTCACTTTTGGAATCACATCAGAAGGCAAGTTAAGCAAGAGCAAACTGTATCTTTGGGCCTCATTGTTTATGCCCAACTGCGTGAAATAACGGTCAACAAGGACAAAATATAAAGTGACATCGTGAGGCATAAACGGTGGGAAAGTCAGCTTACTCTCCATTTTTTGTAAAATAAAAGGACGACTTAGCTTATAGTGTGTCTGAACTGGTGCTCGAAGACGGACGATAGTGTGTGCAGCGAACTGGCTCAATTTCGCTTCGACAGATGGATTCGGCCGGCGCGGCGGGAAGAGATGGGCTCTTGGTGTGCGCTGCGGGCGAGTTTGCTTTGGTTCTGGTCGATGAGAGCGGATGGGTCAAGCTTGCTTACACTGTGCGAAATTATGGCAATGTGTCAATGTCAATTTTCTAATTTGTGATAACACTTAGCTTTTTTAGATGAGCTCCAGAGGACTGCGCGACACATGCGCAGTATGCTGGAGGAGGCGGAGGGGGTTGTGACGCTGTGGGAGAGGAGTCGCTTCAGGTCTAGGTAAGAGTGGAGCCTTTGGGGCGTTATTTCTTACGTAAATGTGTTCATATATAGAGGTTGAAATAAAACGCGTGTTGCTTCATGAGCCAATATAATGAACTAAATAAACTTTGTTTTCGATTGTCACCTTAACAAAACAAACCAAGTGACAATCGTAACAGTACCGTATTGGGTAGGTTGGCTCAAACTGTCACAGCATCGCTATCCCTATGCACTTAGATAGATTTCGATGAGCCATTGGATAATATGGTGCAGCGTTTTTGGGAATTGGAAGAGCCTCCTTCAGTATCGTCGGATCTCAGTGAAGAGGAGAAAGAATGTGAGGATCATTTTCGTAAAACCATTTCGAGCTTCGCCCGCCGACATTGGTGATAGTAGGGCCTGAATTAACGCCACAAAGAAGTTTCAGAGAGTAGGGCCTTAGCACTCAAGCGATTCCAAATGCTAGAAAAGCGAATTGCAGGAAATAGTGGTCTCAAGGATCAGTACACGGCATTTATGAAGGATTACTTGCTGCAGGGGCATATGGTTGAAGCAAAGCCTCTTCCGTCGGAAGGTGGTTCCGCTTATTACATCCCACATCATTGTATTTTTCGAAGGGATTCATTAGTGAGCAAATTTCGTGTGGTTTTCGATGCCTCGATGAAAGGTAAAGGTGGGTCATCCTTAAATGAAATCCTACATATTGGACCTAAATTACAATCGAACATTGTTGACATCTTGTTTCGTTTTCGACTTCATGAATTCGTTGTAGTCTCTGACATCAAACAGATGTATCGTAATATTAAAGTTGCAAAGAAGCATTGGAATTTTCAGCAAATATTTTGGAGATCGTCACCTGAGTTGTCGTTGCGGGAGTTTTGCCTAACTACCGTGACGTATGGAGTGTCTTCGTCACCATTCTTAGCCATCAAAACTTTGCATCAACTCGTGGAGGCAGAAGGAGCTGAGTTTCCCAGGGCTGCGCATGCCATACGATTTAACACCTATATGGATGATATAGCTGCTTCTGTGCAGTCCATTGATGATGCACTGAACTTGCAGAAGGAATTGGTCACTTTGTTGCAAAATGGGTTTGTGCTCAAAAAATGGATGACGAATGTAAAACCACTGTCGGATTTGTTGGTTCCGGAAGATTGTGCTATGCCCTTAGAATCATGGTCGTTCGGTAGCACCGAGGAACCAGTCGCAAAAACCCTTGGTTTAGTGTGGAGGCCAATGACGGATAGTTTTTCGTACCAGGTGGATGCTCTTTATCAGCCAATCACCAAGAGATCAATTCTCTCGGAGATTGCACGGTTGTACGACCCTATGGGATTTCTGAACAGAATCACATTTTTTGGAAAATGGTTAATGCAATACTTATGGCAATTGGGCTTAAAATGAGATGATCAGCCGCCGGAGAATGTTTGCCACCAGTGATCCAGATTCCGGACGGAGCTTCTACTATTAGCTGGTTTCAAGTTGTCACGCAATCTGCGAGTGGATAAGGCTATTGACCTCCAACTACATACCTTTTCAGACAGCTCAGAAAAGGGTTTCGCCACTGTTGTTTATCTACGAGCCACACTACCAAATAGGGGTGTATATTTATCTCTGGTCATGCCAAAGCTAGAGTCGCCCCTCTCAAGAAGGTAACGTTACCTAAGCTCGAACTTTGTGGGGCATTCTTGGCAGCCAAACTTTTGAATTATGTAAGGTCACTTTTGGAGGGGCAGTGTACCATATCGAAGGTAAATATTTGGACTGACTCGCTCGTGGCATTGCGATGGATTCAATCACAACCCAACCGTTGGAAGACTTATGTGGCGAATAGCGTGAGTCAAATTCAATCGCTCGTTGCTAATCTCATTTTTGCTATGTGCCTTCTGCTCTTAATCCAGCCGATTGTGTTTCCCGTGGTTTATTTCCTCAAGAGCTATTAACGCATCCACTGTGGATTTATGGTCCAGACTGGCTGAAACAATCCAGGGACAATTGTCCTTCTCTTCTCGAACTCAGGCAGGAGCACCCAGAATCCGAACCCGAAGCTGGAATATTGACTTTGCTTTGTGACGCTAGCCAGGAGCTCGAAAATAATAGCATAATTGATAGGGCTATTTCAAGGGTTTCGTCTTTATTTGAATTAAAACGCATCGTCGCATGGATGCTACGGAATATTGGTAATTTAAGGTCCCGTGGTAACCGAACTATTGGACCTTTAACTGCTGAAGAACTTAGTCGTGCACTTCAGATTTGCATAAAGAAGGTGCAATGTGATGAGTTCTCGGAGGATATTAATCGACTACTAGCTGGTCGTCACCCTTCACATCGTTTGCGGAGGTTGAACCCGTTTCTTGACTCTGAAGGAATTATACGTGTTGGGGGGCGGCTTCTTCACTCCTCCATTAATTTTGAAAGGAAACACCCCAAGATTTTACCAAAATCACACCCCTTTACAAACTTGGTAATAGACTACTATCACCACAGTTACATGCATGGTGGTCCTCAAAACTTGCACTACATTATACAGGCCCAGTTTTGGATTTTGGCAGGTCGGGACGCCATTCGCAAGCCTCTCGCAAAATGCTTGACTTGCTTTCGAACTTAACCACCGCCCATCCAACCAATGATGGGCGATTTACCGGCTGCTCGGCTCCAGGCAGTCAAAGCGTTTTTGGTAACAGGCGTGGAATATAGAGCACCTTTTGAGGTAACGATGGGACGATTGAGAAAGGCAAGGATCCTAAAGGCCTACGTTTGTCTGTCTGCTTCTCGACTCGCGCTGTTCATGTGGAACTGGTGTCGGATTTGACGACAGAAGCTTTTCTAGGTGCTTTTCGAAGATTTATGGCTCACCGTGGAACCGTCAAGAAAGTGTATAGTGATTGCGGCACCAAGCAGGTAGTGACGTCCGATGCGTGCAATCAGACTGTGTCGCAAGAGTTGGCAGACAAAGGCATTGCTTTGCACTTAAATCTCCCCTCCAGCCCTCATTTCGGTGGAATTTAGGAGGCAGGAATTAAGAGTGTAAAGAACTTGCTAGCCCGGGTGGTGGGTAACCAAATTCTGACCTACGAAGAGTTCTACACTATTCTAGTGCAAGTGGAGGCAGTGTTGAATTCCCGGCCTTTGACACCGATGAGCAGCGACCCGAATGATTTGGAGGCGCTGACATCTGGCCATTTTCTCCTACTGGAACCCCCTGTAACCATGATAGAACCAGACAGTCCTATAGCGAACATTACTTGCCTTCGTCGACGGAAGCTCGTTCAAAAAATTTACCGTTCCCTTTGGAATCAGTGGCACAAGAACTACTTGTGTACACTGCAACAGCGTCACCAATGGACGAAAGGGTGTCCGAATATAAAAGAGGGCACGTTGGTTCTCATTCGCGAGGACAACATCCCTCCCTTGCAATGGCGATTAGGCCGAGTTACGAGAACGTTTTCTGGACCGGATGGTGTAGACCGCGTAGCGGAAGTAAAAACGGCTCGTGGCATCTTTATGCGTGCAGTGGTAAAGTTGTCTCCGTTGCCTATTGAGTAGAATTTATTGTTGTTGTTGCGTTTCCTCCTTGTTTCGATAGGATTGGTATTGGGCTTGGAGAAACGTCTTCTTGTGGTATTGTTGTTAATTAGATTAGTTGTGTTGTTGTTTGTTGGACCTGGTCGCTCCAAGGTGGGGGAGGATGTTTAGGCCTCCAGGCGTTGCAGTTAGTTTTTTGGTAAAAGCGAGGGTCACGTCAAGATAGCAAAGGTGAGCCGCCTGCACAATATCGAAGACAGCGTTGAAGTCGCGCGAAACAATTGCGAGCGAGCGTGATCCTGAGCTCTGGCGCGTTGCGTGAAATATTGCCGAGTCTGTCGTGTTCTTAATGTTAATCTTGTGTATGTAAAACTGTCCTGCTAAATAAAGAATGTATGTGCAAAAGATCTTCGAGAATTTCATATACAAGTAACGCGTGCCGCAGATGCAGGCTGGACGCGAGAGGAGCCGTAATTAAAGGTAAGTGGCAATACACTTTCTAATTGTTGCGCGCACCCTCGCCATAAATAATTTGGTAGCTCTCGATTAATCAAAATTACAGTCCACTGCTGCTATTGTAGTCACAAAAGTGTTATGGGTTTTTATATTGTGTATGTTCTAATTAAGTTCTGCATCTGCAGTAATCCAAAGAGATAGAGAGTCGAATCATTAAGTTTGTTACAATTGCATGCTCGAGCTGAGGACAAAAAAGGTAAGAAGTAGAACAAAAACGTGATAAAACGGGGTAAGTTCTAAGTAAAGCACTTTACAGGTTTTTTAGTTCTGCTTCGGTTCCTATATTGGTTTAAAATCTGAAACTGAACTTTCAAATACAAGCCACGGGTCACGCCGTGAACGTGTGCTTGAGCGTAAGTGAACGTGAATGATTAAAGCAAGCGTAAAATGTGCGTGAACGTGAGTGAATACTCACTCACGCGCCCTTCTCAGTTCGTGGTATTAGATGCAAACTTTAACAAAAATCGTTTTCCAAATAAATCAATTATTTCACGCGCAGCGTGGCAGGTTGCGCCGTCTTGCTGAAACCACATGTCTTCCAGGTCCATACCTTCCACTTGAGGCCACAAGTACTCCGTTATCACGTGTAGTGACGTTTGCAGGTTTTCAGCAACGCTCACATTCACAGTTGTAATGATTTCTAGAGACCGACCGGAACGACAATGTATAGGAGATTTACTGTCCATAATTGATCCAATTGTCACCAAATTCTTAATCAATCATGTGGACAGATTTGGTGCACTTTTACGACCGAAAATTCCACGAACTTTGCGAACGGTTTCAGCGTACCTTTCCACATTTTTTAAATCGGTTTTCACGATGATAAGGCGTTGTTCTTTCGTGTAACGCTCCATAACTAAACATCGCAACAATCATAGATGACAGGTGTCAAATTTTTAGGGTTGTAACTTTTACAGAAAAAAAATGGTGCGAAATTTAAAAAGTGCGTTCTTTTTGAAACACCCGTTACATTGCGATATCTTCAATAAATGTGCTACGAGAAATTTTTACTACAAAGCTAGAACTACTGGAAAAATCAAAATATATCACAGGAACTGCTGGTAAGTTTTTAATAAATTCATCATCAAGCTTCAAGTTTGCTCAAACATATAAAACGAATGTAATAACCGATGGTATAGCAATATGTGTAAATAATAACAGTGTATGCCAGGCGTCCACTCTCAAATTCGAACATAGTCAATTAACATTGTGTATTCGACTTTTAGGTATTTTGCCGTTATTTCTATACTACATTAATGTGCAGGTCGCGTATTCACAAACATTTTTATTTGGGTAATTTTTAATTACAGGAGAAACAATAAAAACTCGTATATTATAAGTAGATGTATTTGTATGGATTGTAGTAAACAATTATAGATCTTAAACGAAAGGTTTCGTTTGATTGGAATAGGTTGCAGCTGTTGGGAATGCGGCGGGATGTAGTAAAATATCCCGGCGCATAAAATAACGAGAGGGGAAAACCATGATAAATTTATGACAGGGGGATTAGGCGGATTTGGGAAACAAATAGCTCAAACCGCCAACTAATTTAGTTTAGAATTTATTAGGTTGCGATTTCAAAAAAGCACATGTGTTGAGGACAGTTTCGAATACGCCGTGGGAAATCCCAATTTAAAACTTGATTGAAAAAGTATTAAACCGTCGTGGGTTTTGGAAGGGCAACTACCAATTAACGCAGCCCCGTTCTGGCAACGAAATTTAGATTTTTGGTCATTGGCTGGTCAGTCCACTACCCAGAATGGAGGGGTTTTCGTAGGTTGTATAAAACGCATCTGAATAGGACTGCAGGGGAAAGGAAAACAAAGTCTGGTGCATGTGGTAGTTCTACGCGTAATACGGAGAATAACTGCAACAGCTAATAACTTATCTAAATCTTACTTCCCCAGGTACAACGCAGTCAGACATCGCAGGCAAAGCCTGTTAATACGATGGCGTGAGTACCAATTCTTTGCCTTTCTTACTTCACTAGGTACAGCGCAGTTCAACATTGCAGGGAAAACCTGTTAGTAGGACGGCGTGAGTACCAATTATGTGTCTCTCTGTTACTTCACTTAACACTGTCCAACCAGCAGTAACCAGACTCAGACTGGCAGCCAACTCTTCTTACCGCTAGGAGAGCTACCAACAACCAAACGACGTCATTTTCGTGCTTCGGAAAACTGCAGTAATTGTAAAAGTATGTAATACATTTACACTTGGTCCTAATAAAGAATTGTAGATCTCTATGACGTTGATTTCTTTCGGTGTGAAAACCGAAGGTCCCTAGCCTCTATACGACCTGAGTAAAGTTAGCCTAAGTACCACCCTTTAGGTTAATCATCTGTAACTCCGCCGAAGCACGCCGCCATAACCAGGTCACATACACAACGTAGGTACATACATAAATTAAATCCAAATAGGGTGTGTATCGTTACATTACTAAATATTATTATTAGCAGTATAATTTGATGCGCTATAATTTTATCTTTCTGTTGTTATATTGTCTGTCCAGTCAGTTAAATTAGCCAGCGGAAATCACCAAAAACGTTCAATATATGTTAAATATCTGTAATACAAGCAACCAGCATTAGAAAGTATTGAGATGAAATGCTCTCTTTGAATTCCACGTTACGTTGATAATAAATGTAATAAAATGCCTGGTGCTTTAACACTATACTGTTTGTAATATTAGATATAGTTTAAGAAGTAAATTTGTAGGGCGAATTGTAAATCACACACAGTTCTCAGATTTAATTATTTTACTGTGCTCGCCTTTTGCCTGTCAGTATTATTATCAGGCTGGTTAAAAAGGAATTTTATATTTTTACTCAAATAAATGGTTGTTTGCCCCTCTTCCTATTTTATTCAATTGCAATTCAATTATAACGCTAGCTCAACGGGAAAACATAAAGTTCTCTCTCAGGTGGGTTCCTAAACGTACTATATCTTTATTGGCGGAGCTGAATTTTACTATATCCAGTAATTCTAACACAGTAGTTTAAATACGCGACATTAGCTCAAATATTCACAAAATGTCGGCCAGGGTAAAATAGCGATTCCTTGAACGTTTTAAAAGTGATATGAGAAAACACCTGGTAATTATTCAAATCTTCGCGCTTTGAAACAAATAACGCTATTTTGTTTTAGTGATGACGTAGTAGAACCGGGCCTTCATTGTCGACCGCCTCTTCGTTGTTATTTACGTCACATCAGACCATCGTCGCCGATTTGCAAAATTCACCCAAGCCACCCAATTTTAAGGATATTACGGCGTAGCTGAAGCCTTGGAATTACGCTATTTTTCTTCCTCGAGGTTTGATCTTGCGTTTTAATGCGTTTCCCGTACTCTGTCGCTTAAATTACAGCTAATTGCCTACCTCGGAAGTTCACTTCGTTGCTGCGATGCTGCTCGGATATTTCCCGCTGGAGATGATCCCCTCGCTGCAGATGATGCACAAGACGTTCTTGTAGCCCTCGTTGATAAATCGCAGTGCAGGCCTCTGGCTCGGGAAGCTTCCTTTCGCCGGGAACGATGGTCGTAAAACCCAGCTGAATCGGCAGCCGATGTCGTCGGAGATTAATCGGAGGATTTATAATTTTTGTGTTGCCAAAAAAACTGCAAACCCTTGCACACAAACTAGGGCACCTTGGCAATAAACTAGTACAGTTTTGGACTTATAAAACTCTCATTTATTAGCAAAAATATCTGTTTAAATGTGGAGCCCAAATCTAACAAACTGCCAATAATTTCTATTCAATTGTTGTTTCGTTTTAAAACAATATCGCATCTAGTTGCTATGATATTTGAACTGTTTTTGTTTAAGGAAATTAGGTTTGATAATTAAAGGTACACAATGGAAATAAATTTGATTACATAATTAGAATTAACATTTTTCTTAAAATCTACATTGTCTTTTTTTTTAATCTAAAATTGTCCTATTGCGTCACACTCACAAACGTTTTTGTTATTTTGTCACAGCTCTGCTTTGCACTATTTTTATTAATTATTAATGCACTGGCATATTAGAGTTCTACAGTGTTTATTCGTTTGCTTCCTGTCGTGTTGCCTAATTCTTGAATTGCTCTTTTGCAATGTTTTGTTATCTTATCCTGCTTAATTCACCTTTCAGTTTCCTTACAATTTTCACTATGCTTGGCTTTATTGCTAGCTACGCTCCTTGTAAAATGCACATAGCAAACCTTTTGTGGCTATTGATTTCTATCGGTCTGGCTTTACTATATGCACAAACCTATTATTTTATTATTTTAATTTATTTGAAAGTCAATTTCGAACCCTGTGAAAATAAGCTTTGCGTTTGCGTTCCTTTTCTACTACTTTACTGTTGTCTTCATCTTATTGTCAATGCATTTAATATTTTACTTTACTCTGTGCTTATTGAATCGGTCAATTACCCTGCACTGCAAACAGAGCCAAGTCGTGGGCCTAATACTATCCCAGAATGTATGTTTAAATGTTATACTAAATTTATGAATAACCTCAAATAGCTACATTGTTGAGTTGAGAGTCTCGAGTTTCTTCAGAAGATTGTAATGCAAATTGCGACTTTAATTACATGTAGAGCAAAACCGTTACAATTGTTATTACTAACTTATATCATTTTCACGACAGACTAATATTTTTTGTATACATACGAGCTATGCATACTGTTATAGGAAAACGTGCAAACGCATTATTTTAGTGCTAATTATAGATGACTAAAGAATCCACCTTTCAGGATATTTTATTGAGAATATCCCTTATGCATATTTAATTGAAAATTTTTCATGGCAACGATAATTATTGATCATCGGCAATTTTTGGAAAATTTACTGAGGAAGTTCCACTTATGGTACTGTCATCTAAGTATTTGAGAACAACAAAGCTGTGAACAAAGTTAGTAGACATATAACGCTTGTTGTTGTGGGCAACCAAAAGTGACGCCTAAACAAACTCAAATGTTAATTATAATTTCGACAAAAAACCTAAAATCTTAGTACTTAGATATTGGTTTTGTTATTATTATTAATAGAAAAGTTTTCTTAAGTGTGTTTCTTTTTCATGCGTGATTTCTCTATAAAAATATAACGCGTGCATAAAAACATTTCTTTGGAAATATTTTTTTAACAAAAGCATTTGTGCATGACCCCAAAAAAACCTCCTTCTTCGGAGTTGGAGTTTTTACTTCCTTTTCCGATAAAGGATTCACCCCAAAAATTATAAATTGAGTTTTCAACAGATCTTCACGTTTTAGAGTCCCCTGAACCCAAAAAGACATGATTTTGTTCATTGGTCTGTCTGTCTGTGTGTCAGTTTGTCTGTGTGTCAGGCTGTCTGTGAAAAAAATATCTCAAAAGCGAAAAGAGGTATGGCGTTGAAACTTCATATATAAGTTTTGTGTACTATCTCGATGTGACAGCAAGCTTTTGAAAAAATCGCATAACCGGAAGTATGGTGTTTACTCTTGTGATTTTTAAGTGTTTTTCGATTTTTTCAAAAACGGCTCCAACGATTTTTTTTCAAACTTTACATTTTTATTATATTTTTAATGTGTATTGATGTGAGATAGATGATTTTACAGCTGAATACCTCTAAAATGGGTTTCTTTTGCTTTTTTCCCTATTTTTTTTTATTAACTCCTATTTTAAATAGAACATCCGGTATATTAAATTTTTGAATTCTGCTTAAAATTTTAGAGAAAACTAGTCTCCTGCACTAACGCTCTATTTTGCAGGGTTTCAGTAGAATTTGTAATTTTTGAAAATTTTTGAGAAATGCTTAAAAATTAAAAATCAAATTA
Organism: Agriotes lineatus; assembly: GCA_940337035.1. NCBI lineage: Eukaryota > Metazoa > Arthropoda > Insecta > Coleoptera > Elateridae > Agriotes > Agriotes lineatus. The sequence goes on from CALNHX010000142.1 coordinate 102,679, forward strand.
TTGGTTAATTATAAGATCACTGTAAAAGGAAGTTGTGTGTGTGTGTGATTTTTTCAGTTGGCATGCACTCAAACTTTTATTGAAAAAATAGCTTTAGAACATATTTCCAAATATTTCCAAAACATTTACGTAATTACTTGTTATATTTCTACTGAAAATAAGTTTCTCACAGTTCTCAAGGTACTACCACGTTAATATATCAGGTTTTGTGCCTGTGCTCTACATGTTTCTTTAAAAAAATCATAATTTTATGGTAAACTCGAAAATAAAAGGTAATTTGACATTCAATAATTAGATTCTCCTTTCCATGGCAGATTTTTCTTGACAAAAATTGAAGGTAAATTTGAAATTTAAAGTATAGTTCGTTGCCTATTGATTTCAATAAAAAAATGCAATAATATTTTTTTTGTGAATGTATACATAGCTCTTATGTACACAAAAAGAAAGGAAAAACTCCCTGTACGTGTTTGTAGAAATGTTTTATATAAAGTAATCCCAAGAACATGGAGGTATGGCGATCCTGTTGCGGGACACACTGTATACCACAGTAGTTCTTTTGAATTCCATTTGATATAACCAATCTTAATACTGTAATGGCCGGTGATACCATATATCTAATACTTACTATATTGCTAGCGGCTATGAGTGGGAAACTCACGAAAGAAGTGAGACAGACAACCAACTCTTCAATGTATAATGGTGAGCTGTGCGCAAGCGCGGCGGCGTCGTCCGCCCAATGGGGAAGTGGCCGAGTTTAAAATTCGCTTTTAAAGGCGGAGTTCGAATTCTCACGCATGCGCACGAGACGCGTTATACTCTAAGTGAAACTATGTCGGCGCCGTAATGTTTTTGGGCGTTCCGAGGCCCTACTAGCAATATATGTGTATTATATATATGGGTGATACTATTAGTTATAAGAAATTTATGTTAAAAAGTAGTGTCATTGAACATAGTTAATATCCGTTTTTAAACATTTCGACGGGCAATTGTTATTAACGGTTTTTAAAGAGAAACAAATGAATAAATTAATGGAATAAAGCTGTGAACTTGTGCTCCTGAATAAAATAAGATTTCATGTAGTAAATCAGCATATTTTTAAATAAAAACCAGCCAGTTACAATAGGTGTTTTACCTAGTTCCAGTGGTAGGGTTTGTAGCAAAATCCGACACAAAAAGTTATTTAACCTATAAAGGGGCCTCCGATCATCATCGGCAGGAGTGTGAGGTCTGCGACTAGCCAAAGTAAGCATCGGGGCAACTGGATCAGCATCCCAGGACGGAGAGCAGCAGTGTGCGACCATCTACCTGAGGTTCCAGCACCAGGGGCCCGATAGCAGCTCCGAAATATCGAAAACCAGGTTTCGCAACCGATCGACAAAACCAGGTAGAGTTTAGCCTATAATTAACGCTGTAAGACCCGGGAAAAGTTACTAGTATCAGGCAGGCGATATTACCTAGCAGAATTCCAAGGATTTAAGGCAACAGGGAAGGCGCTGTCCGCATTTTAAGAAAACTCCAAGTTGAGGTTATGTAATTCCGAACCGACGTTCATAAAAACAAATGCCTAATTTTACCCGCGGGTTTTGCTGAAACAAAAGATTGTCAGTGACGCGAAAAGCGGGATTATTCAAATATTACCTTATTGAATGTTGATAAAATCCATTTTAGTAACTCAATTCAAAACGCATCTTGCACAATAAAACCGATCTGTAAGAATTTTTAACAGTATTCTAACTTACCTACCGCGCAGTCAGATTAAATAAGGTGCCAGCGGCGCACTATACTGAATTTATTAGGAGAACCCAACCTGAGATTAGAAGAGTTTCTTGCTTTACTAGCTAGCGTACAAGGTTAATTGATTGGTAGATAGATAAATTACGAAGGGGCATACTACCATTTTTATTGCGATTAAATATAAAGGAGAACTGTATTTTTTGATCAGTCAAATTTTGCAATTAAATTTTGCAAACGGTGGCATCATAATATTTATAATTAAATATTTTCAAACAACCACACAAGAGCTGAACCAATGCAATATATTTTTTTGATATGCTAGCTCCTCGTCGGCTGCATAGTCATTAATTATGTATTACAAAAGCACCACGTTATGTGACCTTATGTTATATTTTGGAATTATCTCATATATTTCAAATAGTCATATAACTTTTGTATTCAATATTTTACTTTATGTTTGCCCTTTATTAATACAATGCCCCGTTAGTTAAACTATAATTGCTTTCAAATCAAGTACTCTTATTTCAGGGGTGGTTCGCCAAATCTACATCTCTATTAGTTGAAGTTTAAATTTTTAAATTGATTCTTAATTATTCAATGACATCAAACGTCAACCCAACTTCCACACCTTCTCAAATCAGGTATTGACAAATCTATTTTTTAAATTGACATAATTATTTATTAATTTATTAAAATAATTACTGTATTTTACCTTTTCTCTTATTGCTCGTTATTTAAAATGTTTTGATATTAATTACTAACACAAACCTTATCACTTCTTAAGCTCACTCTGCAAATATCCAAACACTACTGCTCCTTCCCTCAAGAGATCCCGATGTTCACCTTGTGTGATACCTACAGCCTGTTCCTGTCAACCCATTCCAAGAATCCGCTGAATCCAGCTTCAATCCCCTCATCAAACGTCAACTTCAACTCCAATAGACTCCTGGTAAGTTTCAGCTTTATAAATGAATCTGACCTTATCTTGTTTATTGCTTAGATAGTCCTCTGCACTCAGCAATCCTCTAGCCTTCCAATTCTAGTAGCACTCCTATTAACCCCCTTCTAGATTAATGACCTTACTTCCATACAACCACCAATGTAACAAATAAATATTTAATTATGTGTCACGTTCACCAATACATCCAATATTCTCCAATTCAGTAGTTCTCTGGTTCTTTCTATGTAATTCACTGTATTCGTCAATCTCTTCACAGATTGTCCAGCGCCAATAAAATTAATATTTCACTTTTATTTCTATACCTCGTAAATTTGTTAACAGCCTTAATATTTGTATTCAACCAAACAACTATACAAATAAGGCATAATTTCTAGTTTTTATTAAGCAAAATTAAATACTTCAAGACCAATTGTACATTTTTTAATAAGTTTATTTATGTAACTTAACTAAACAAAATTTTTATTCCTATTAGATGCTATTCTTGTGACACTCTTTTCAATTTTAAATATTATATTATTACAGGATATTCATTCTGATTATTATAACAAATACATTTTTCAATTGTAACCTTGTAACAACTATACAAATAAGGAATAATTTCTAGTTTTTGTTAAGCAAAATTAAATACTTCAAGACCAATTGTACATTTTTCAATGAGTTTATTTATGTAACTAAACTAAACAAAATTTTCATTCCTTTAGATACTATTTGTATGACACTCTTATCAATTTTAAATATTATATTATTACAGAATATTCATTCTGATTATTATAACAAATACATTTGTCAATTGTAACCTTGGCTTGTTCTTTATTAACATTCACTGCAACCATCAAATTTGTATATTCAATTAATATTTTACTATCAAATTACGTCTCTCATTGTCTCAATTAATTTCATTATTAATATTTAAAAATTAACACCATCAAGATTTAATTATAGTAATCTTCCAAATGTATTAGTTTTAAATATTTCTTTGTTATGATTGATCATACCACTTCGTGTATCATAATAATATATTGCAATGAATACTCTATAAGCTACACGTTGCTCAAAGTTTGTCAGTAAATCTCGGCTGGTTAAAATTGAAATGTAATAATTAATTACAGAAATAAATGGTTGTATGCCCCTCTTCTATTTTATTCAATTGCAACTATTTATTACGCTAGCTCTCTTTAAAACAGAAGCTCTTTCTCATGTTAGGTTCCGAAGTTGACTATACTTTTAAAATTGGATCTGAATTTTACTATAGCCAGAAATTCTAAATCAGTAGTTCAAATACGTGACGTTAGTTCAAATATTCACAATCTGTCAAATCACAAAATGTTCGCTCAGCGCAAATAGCGATTCTTGAAAGTTTAAACTCGTGAAAATATGAGAAATCGTCAGGTAAATATTCAAATTTTTGCGCTTGGCAACAATTAACACTGTTTTGTTTCAATAATGACGTAGAAAAACCGGGCCTTGCTTATTTCGTGACGTAGGACACACGCCGTCTGCTCAATTGTTTCTGGTCGCTTGGGAGCTCCGCCGATTTGCACAATTTACCCACGCCATGCAATTTTTCAATTATTACGGCGTAGCTGGAGGCTTGAAAACGAGCTAATCCTCTTCGGCAAGGTTTGATCTCGTATTTTGCTGCGTTTCCCAAACTTTAAAACTTAAATCGCGGGCACGCCTACCTTGTAAAAATCCGTTCGAGCTGGACCGAAGCTGCTCTGAGATGAAGCCGTTGATCTTCCTCGGCTGGAGATGCTCGTTTGGCTGCAGAAGGTGGTTGGGACGTTCTTGCAGACTCGTAATATGCCCTGGACTGCTGTCCTCTGGTTTCCAATGCTCCTTTGGGCTATAGTCGGATCTCGAAATTTTGCAGTTGCTCGCCAGTCGTTCACCCTCGAAGATCGGATGGGAGAAATTTTAATTTTATAATGCGGAAACTGTTGCAAACACTTGTACAGTCACTCGAGCACTTTGGCAAAAAATGCAAGACTTTTTAACTGGTAAAATGCCCGTTTAATAGTGAAAAATTTTTTTTGAATGTGGAGCACAAATCTGACATACTTGTAATACTTAATTTTAATTCAATTGTTCTCCTCGTTATAAACAATATAGCATCAAGTTGCTAGGACACGGTGTTATGCTTATGTTAATGGAAATTAGGTTTGATAATTAATGGACATAAAAGGAAATAAATTTGAGTACGTAAATTAGAATTAACATTTTTCTTAAAACTAGATTATTGTCTTTTCTTTCTACCTAAAATTGTTCTATTGCGTCGCACACACAAAAGTTTTTTATTATTTTGTCACTGCTCCGCTTTGCACTATTTTTATTAATTATTAACGCACTGGTACATTAGAGTTCCACACTTTTGATTTGTTTGCCTTCTTTGCTGTTGCCTGTTTCTCGAATTGCTGTTTGCAATGTTCTGTTCTCTTTCATATTGCTTAATTCACCTTTCAGATTCCTCACAATTTTTACTATGCTTGGCTTTATTGAAAACTACGCTTCTTTTAAAATGCACATAACGAACCTTTTGTGTCTATTAATTTCTTTCGGTCTGGCTTTACATTATGCACAAACCTATTATTTTATTATTTTAATATATGTAAAAGTCAATTTCGAACTCTGTGAAAATAAGCTTTGCCATTGCGTTCCTTTCTCGACTCCTTTACTGTTTCTCGCATCTCATTGTCAATGCATTTAATATTTACTTTAGTTTAAAATTGCAATAAAAGAAGGAATTTATTTTAATAGTTAACATAGGCGTTTCGTTTCTATGCCACCATGTAATCATATACGTCATCTCCATAGTTACAAATGAGACCAATAGATTAGAGCGTGTATTTTATGAGTTAACATAGGAGTTATTACTTGTCAAAAAGACAATTAAATGTTATCCTAATGTATACCACTGAAGAAGAGATACAACACACAAGTTGTTCCTACGTATCTACTTTTTAGTTGCATACCTACATTCCGGTAACAAAATTAAAGTTTCTTATTAGCAAGTACCTAATTCAAATTCGTATGTTAACTTGTAAAATAAACGCTCTAATCTATTGATTCCATTGGTAACTATGGATGTGACCTGTATAATTAAAAGCTGGCATAGAAACGAAACTGCTATGTTAACCATTAAAATAAATTCACTGTATAAAACATTTCAACTCTGTGCTTATTGAATCGGTCAATTATCCTCCACTGCAAACAGAGCCAAGTTGTGGGCGTAATACCATCTCAATATATATTTTTTATCATTGTTAGTTGTCACTGACAATTCTGAAATTTAACTACCATTGACACAATATACAAACAGCCAACTACCTATTTCCGTACAACACATTTTTAAACACGACTTACAACAGCCAATTATCCTTGTACAACACATTTTTGAACAGGACTGTACATAAAATATTGTAAAACAAAATTCTTTCGGAGTATTAGTTCTGCGTTCTGTTATTTTCGGACGCTCGGCAATCCAAGCGGCAGTTTGGTTTGAGCCGGTTGTTGCCCTTGGACCCTCTTAAAGAAAGCTCGGATGAGGTAGTGATGGGTGCTCGTAGGCTCAGATGAGGTAGCTCCGATGTATGTGAACTGGAAACTATAGATCTGAAACAGACTGTATATGCGCCGGCAAAGATGGTATTTCTTATTTATATTTTACGGGCGAACAAATTCAATTGAAAAAAGTGTTTTCACGATGTCTGTGATGTTCACGGCGAGTACATTAGGCTGGGCTGGACGTGATGCTTCCTTTGTGAATAAGTTTAGGACTCTCAGAGTGATAGAAATTAGAAGTTTTATCTTTTGCAAGGTCCGCCTTTGACAGCTCAAATCGCCGGGGAACCCCTGGAGGTTTTCGATCGGTCCGGACAGGCGTGCCAATTTGTCTGCGCCGTGGTACTTGGGTTAGGCCGGTGGTCTGGAGATTTCTCCTAATATGTAGATAATCCGTGCTCGAGGTTAAGTTTATTAAAAGGTTATGAACATGGTGATTGAATTAAACGGGGTTTCTAGCAAGATGGGAATCCAATCCACCAGTGCTAGCTAGGTAAAGGACGAGGGAACTAAGCCCCAAGGAGGCTTAGAGCTTGTAGTTAGAATCGAGGAAGTCAGGCTATCTAGTCTCCAAGTAAAGTTAACTAGCTGCGATTATTCTTTTATACTCTTCGAGCACTTCAATATCGGCCCATTCCTAGAGGGCCTTAGGTAAATTTCATGCGGGGGCTAAAGTTAGAATGCTAATCTGTAATTTTTTCAAATTTTTATCCAAGAATTGCTTTAGAATTGTTATATGGCTCGTCGTTTCCAGAATACGGTTTTTTGCAAAATGCCCAAACAACTTTGCCTTTGAGTGAAGTTTTATTTGCATGTTTTCAGTGATATTTTTACTTCCTTTTACAATAAAGGAAGTATTGGATTCACACCAAAAATTCGAAATTGAGTTTCCAACAGATCTTCACGTTTTAGAGTCCCCTGAACCCAAAAAACATTTTTTTTTCATTGGTCTGTGTGTCTGTCTGTGAACAGAATATCTCAAAAACAAAAAGAGGTATGGCGTTGAAACTTCATATATAAGTTTTGTGTACTATGTAGATGCGACAGCAAGCTTTTGAAGAAAATCGCATAACCGGAAGTACGAGGGTAGTTCAATAAAACCTTAGAAAAAGAGAGAAAACAAATTATTTGAGGTGGAACTTTATTTATTTTTCAACGTAATCGCCTTTTAGCTCTATATACTTTTCCAAACGTTTCTCCAACTGTTTTAAACCATCTAAAAAGTAAGATTTCGGAAGGTCCTCAAAATAGGCATCTGTTTGGCCGATGACCTCTTCGTTCGACGTAAACCGCCTTCCGCCAAGCCATTTTTTTAAGTTTGCAAATTAAAAAAAGTCAGTTGGGGCCAAATCCGGAGAATACGGTGGATGCTGTAGTAACTCGAACTTTAATTCCATGATTTTGGCCATCGCAACTGCACAGGTGTGCACCCGTGCATTGTCTTGATGGAGAAGGATTTTTTTCTTTTGAAAATGGGGACGTTTTTTCTTAATTTCTTCGCTCAACCGGTCCAGTAACGACGCATAATACTCTCCAGTTATCGTTTTTCCTTTTTACCAAGTAATCGATGTAGATGATTCCTCGTGCATCCCAAAAAACTGTGGCCATCACCTTACCAGCCGATTTCACAGTTTTCGCCTTCTTTGGAGCCCGTTCTCCTTAAAAAACCCACTGTTTTGACTGTTGCTTTGTTTCGGGAGTGTAGTGGTGTATCCACGTTTCGTCCACAGTTATGTATCGACGCAGAAACTCCTCAGGATTGCCACGAAAAAGCGCAAAAATAGTCTCTGAGTCGACCACACGAGTACGTTTATTCTCCACCGACAGCAAACGCGGCACACATCTTGCCGAAATTTTTTTCACACCCAATTTTTCGTGCAAAATTGAAAACAATGTACCTTGGGATATGCCCATAGCTTCAACTATTTCGCGCACTTTGATTCTTCGATTACTCAAAATCATGTCGTGGATTTTGTCAATCATTTCGGGCGTTGTCACTTCAACTGGACGTCCTGAACGAGGTGCATCTCATGTGGATGTACGGCCACGTTTAAACTCATTTACCCAATTGTATATAGTTGCAACCACAGGAGCAGATGTGCCATAAACTTCATCCAACTCAGCTTTCATCTCTTTCGGTGTTAAGCCTTTTAAATGTAAGTGTTTAATTACCGCTCGAAACTCACTTTTTTCTATTTTTTCAAATCAACAAGTTTCTTGCTTCAATCAACAATAAAAACGAAACTACGTGATGGATGTGGCTGAAACTTTGACAGCTGTCAAGTGAATAATGACATTTACTAAAAACAAAAGATATTTGATGCTATGAGCACGATATCTTAAATTTTCTAAGGACAAACTGAAATACCCTCGTAGGTGTTTACTCTTGTGATCTTTCAGTTTTTTTTGATTTTTTTAAAAACTGCTCTAACGATTTTTTTTAAACTTTACATTTTTAATGTGTATTGATGTGAGATAGGTGATTTTCCAGTTGAATACTTCTAAAATGGATTTCTTTTGTTTTTTTTCTATTTTTTTATTAACTCCTATTTTAAATAGAACACCCGGTATATTATTACATTTTTAAATTTAGCTTAGAATTCTAGAAAAAATTTGACTCTTGAACGAACGCTCTATTTTGTACCGTTTTTGTAGAATTTGTAATTTTTGAAAAATGTTGACAAATGCTTAAAAATTTAAAATCAAATTTTTGGCTAATTGTAAGATCACTGTAAAAGGAAGTTGTGTGCGTGTATCACACCAGATTTTTTCTAAAGGTCTTCATTGTGTGAAATATGCATATTAATTGTACATTTGGGAATCCAAGTTTAAATATATTTCTTTCTTTAGAAACTTTTACCATTTCCATACTTTTTAAGTAATGTTAAAATGGGCCCTGACGGCAAGATGTTTAGAACTCAATTCTATTTATCGGGGCGGAAAGTGAGCATGAGTAAGCATGCCATGATGATAGTAATTATTCCTGTGGCAGGGCGCCCCGATGAATAGACGAGGCCTAACAAATAACTTGTAAATATACAGGGTGTTCGGATAATAGGAAACCATACATTGATGGTGAGTTCTACGCATTAAAATAATAAAAGAACTTTCGAACAATACTGCATATGAAGTTTTTTTATTATTTTAATTTGTAGAACTCACCATCAATGTATGGTTCCCTATTATCCGAACACCCTGTATACAGTACCATACAAAACATTTACACCAAGGAATAAGATTTTATTGTTAATATAGATTACACAATTTACAATTAAAGGAAAGTTCAATTTTAAATTAATTTTTACAAATTAGAGACAGAGGGATATGCAACAGAAAATCTATGACTTAGTTGCCATCTTGTTTGGTGCATAAACTATAAGCGAGATATAATGGTGGTATGTTAACGTAGGTTGCAAACATATCACGAATATCCCCATGAACGATTGTATACAATGACATTTAATTCTTAATTCTGAGCTCCTGCACTACTTATGCATAGTTGTAACTCCACATTTAAGTATGACTGTACAATCACTGGTAACGTTATTGGAGTAAAGGAAAAATATAAGAACAGACAAGCCTGCTTTTATTTTGACCCGCATTAATTTATAATAATAAGAACACAGTAGGTGCTTGCAAGTGTTAGCACGATAAATCAGTAATCAGCCTTACACTAGTCATAAGTATCTTTATTTGTGAATATTCCGATGTGTCTGAGCTCTACTTTTAAAACATCATCGTTAAATTTTCTCACTTCCGATCATTTCTAAAATTATTTCATACCGTTCCAAAGTTATCTTTACTACTTTCACTTAATTTCAGTACCTTTATTCTGATACATTTTACAAAATCCAATACCCTTTTTTAAATGACTTGGTATAATATAATGCAAATGACATCAAATTTCTTATGTGCCTGCATTAATGTTTTACATAGGATTTTACTCACACTTCCTTATCCATTTACCTGACCTAATCATGTTTTTGTGGTAGCTTAAATATAAAATAAAATAGTATGTTTCCTCATACGTTTTTCCCTGTATTTGCCGTCCTACTATATCTCACAAAATTTCACTGTTGTTTTATATTTAAAAATCTGGTGTGATACACTCACACAACTTCCTTTTACAGTGATCTTATAATTAGTCAAAAATTTCATTTTTAATTTTTAACCATTTGTTAAAAATTTTCTAAAATTACAAATTCTACAAAAACGGTACAAAATCGAGTGTTAGTTAAAGAGACAAATTTTCTCTAGAATTTTAAGGTGAATTCAAAAATGTAATAATATACCGGGTGTTTTATTTAAAATAGGAGTTAATAAAAAAAATAGAAAAGAAAACAAAAGAAACCCACTTTAGAAGTATTCAACTGGAAAATCACCTATCTCACATCAATACACATTAAAAATGTAAGAAAAATGTAAAGTTTAAAAAAAATCGTTAGAGCCGTTTTTGAAAAAATCGAAAAAAACTGAAAAATCACAAGAGTAAACACCTACTTCCGGTTATGCGATTTTCTTCAAAAGCTTGCTGTCTCATCTACATAGTACACAAAACTTATATATGAAGTTTCAACGCCATACCTCTTTTCGTTGTTGAGATATTCTGTTCACAGACACACACACACACAGACACACACACAGACAGACCAATGAAAAAAAACATGTTTTTTGGGATCAGGGGACTCTAAAACGTGAAGATCCGTTGAAAACTCAATTTCGAATTTTTGGGGTGAATCCAATACTTCCTTTATAGTAAAAGGAAGTAAAAATAGAGCACAAATAAAACTATTCATATTGTAATTGCAAAAGTTTTTGCTAGATATTAGGAGTTTCAGATACTAAGAGGTTCCTTCAGAATGCGTCTTTATGTGTTTAACTAAAGTAGGTTTTTTGGCTACTTTATACTCGCATATATAACATGAATAAAGTTTTTTTCCTGTATGCTTCTTCATATGGCGGACTAAATGATCTTTTCGTGCCGTTTTAAATTCGCAAATAGAACATGAATAAGGTTTTTCTCCACCATGCATCTTCATATGTCTAACTAAATGCCCCTTTTGAGCTGCTTTGTATTCGCAAATAGAACAACAATGAGGTTTTTCTCCGGTATGCATCTTCATATGTGTAACTAAACTACTTTTTACTGCTGCTTTATATTCGCAAATAGAACAAGAATGAAGATTTTCTCCGCTATGCATCTTCATATGGGTAACTAAATTACTTTTTAGTGCTGCTTTATATTCGCAAATAGAACACCAATAAGGTTTTGCTCCTGTATACGTGTTCATATGTCTAAGTAGAGAATGTCTAACTAGAGAACCTTTTTGTGCTGTTTTATACTTGCAAATAGCACATGAATAAGGTTTTTCTCCTGTATGCCTCTTCATATGGTTGACTAAAACATCTTTTCGTGCCGTTTTAAATTCGCAAGTAAAACATGAATAAGGTTTTTCTCCTGTATGCGTGTTCATATGGTTAACTAAAGTATGCTTCTGTGTTGCTTTATACTCGCAAATATAACATGTATAGGGTTTATCTCCTGTATGTGTCTTCATACGGTTTGGTAAATCACCTAGAAAATGAATAAACAATTTTATTTATATGGGTTTCCAGATACTAACTAACTAACTTACATTTCGTTGCAGTTTTATCTTTGCAAATGGAAGATTGTTCTTCTAAGAAATCTCCACTTGCTGCACACGAATCAAGAATTTCATCCTTTATATCAATCTCCTCCTGTTTAATATCCAATTTGTGATAAGTCGTATTGTCGATAGCATCTTGAACAATCTCTTGCCGAACATGTAAGTTCGAAACTACTTTACATTCATTTATGGTCAGTGGTTTATGTAACTTGCTGGTTATTGCATTAAGCAAATTATATTCAGCTATCTCATGTTTCCCATCCATTATTATCAAGAATCCGGGTGTAATAAAGACCACATCTGAAAATGAAAAATTCAACAAAATTCAGTTAGGTATAGTCCATTTACTTGACATCTGCACTGTCAAACTGACATTATGTTGGCACCACTGCTATTTTTCACATTTTAACAATTAAATTACTGTACAGTGTAATCAAAAACACATTATTTTTGAGGTATAGTCAAGACATTTTTTTTTAAATTTGACACTGACAGTGCAGATGTCAAGTAAATGGACTATATGTGAACTTGTTTATGCTTATTTAAAAAATATTAACAAGCTTTCTATTCTGAGACTAATAATCTTACTTGGAATAACATGAAATTTGTAGAAGTGACTTGTTTAGATAATGGGCTAGCCGTAAACGGCGTAAACATAACGTTTAAATATTACAAAACAACTATCAACGGCCAGTACAGTCTATTAAGATTTGTTAGATCAAATGTAAATCAAAAGAACTACTGTGTTATACAGTGTGTCCCTCAACAGGATTGCCATATCTCCATGTTCTTGGGATTACTATATACAGATTGTCCGAAATCCGCTTTGAACATATGAAATTAATATGAGTGCGACAAGGAAGACATAAACAAAATGAATAGCAGGACAAAGATAGAATGTAATTATGGCCAGGTAAATTTTAAAACTAAAATTAAGTCAATGTAACAAACCAACGCTTCTGTCAAATATTTTATCTGTCATTAAGAGTATCCTTTATCTAATAGACGTGTCTGTCTGGGACGCTGTTTCAGCAGCCAAACCGTAAGAGATAGAGAAAAAAGTTATTAAAGTTATATGTTTGGAATGGTCATGTCAGGTCAGGAACCGAATTTCAGTCTCTAACACTAATTATTATCTTAATTTAGAAGTATTCAACTGGAAAATCACCTATCTCACATCAATACACATTAAAAATGTAATCAAAATGTAAAGTTAAAAAAAATCGTTAAAGCCGTTTTTGAAAAAATCGAAAAAAACTGAAAAATCACAAGAGTAAATACCTACTTCCGGTTATGCGATTTTTTCAAAAGCTTGCTGTCACATCTACATAGTACAAAATACTGTAACGATCTTGGGGTCAGGCCATTGCAGACATCTGACCCAGCGTTGCGATCATTCGAGAACGACATAAGGCGGAGGCAGTGTCACGACCTTGAAGCCACGCGTGAGTCAGCGTCCCGAATAGTCGAGAAACAACTCTGGAGCCAGGTGCAACGGGTGAAGTCAGCAGCCTTGGTGACTAATACGAGATGCGTCATGCGTTTCTGTAACCTTATCCGACAATATGAATGCACGCCCGCAGGAATAGCGGGCAGTTCTCATAAACTCGAAGCGCGTAATGTAGATGAACCCGTGTGTATATAACTCTAGTGAAATAAATAACAAATAAATATAACCATATAAATCATCACTGTTAAGTTCAATATAAATAAATAAGTGTATCGTTGTTAGAAATAGTTCGTTAGTTTAAGTAATGTGTGTTCTGCCTTGATAATTCTTGTGTTTGTAAATAATCGTAATTAATAGTTGTAAATAAATGTTTAATACAAGAAGCGTCGTATAATTTGTAAATAGCCCGAACATAAAAACGTAGCAATACTTATATATGAAGTTTCACCGTCATACCTCTTTTCGTTTTTGATATATTCTGTTCACAGACAGACAGACAGACAGACAGACACACAGACAGACAGACCGACCAAAGCACAAAAACATGTATTTTGGGTTCAGGGGACTCTAAAACGCGAAGATCTGTTAAAAACTCAATTTTGAATTTTTGGGGTGAATCCAATACTTCCTTTATCGTAAAAGGACGGAAAACTAGCTGCGGAACATGTTTTGCAAATATTTCAAACAAAAAGTAGTATGCACGCGTTATATTTACCACGAATACCACGAATGGAAAACAAGCACACTAAAGGAAACTTTTTTATTAAAAATAATAAGAAAGCCGAAAAGAGAGTAGTGATATTGTCAACGTGTTGTGTGTCAAAGAATTACTCTGATATAAAAGCCCAAATTGGACCATATCGAGTGTTATAATTTAAGTACAAAGGGTGCTGAAGAGGGTAACACACATACAGAAGATTGTGTAAATGAAGTTGAGCCTCTAGAACCAAAGAGCTGTGAGTAAATTTAATATTAACTGAAACCATTGAGGTTAGAAAGTTTAACAATAAAGTTGGGAATTGCATGAACGAGTGTTGACAAGACAAATAAAGCAAATTCTCAAAGTATAACATTCATCACGACAAACATAGGATAGGCAACACATTATACAAAGTGAAGATATCCAGGTTGCATACATACAAATCTGTTTCCGTACTGAGGATTATAAAAATATAGCAATTTAATGAAAATTAGATTAACTTATGGAGAAGTTGAATGAAATAAATGAACGAGGAGAGCGCATAGAACAAAAGTTTGATACATTAAAAGCGGAAATGGAAAAGCTTAGTATGGAAAAGGAGAAACTAAAAGAAGAAAACGCACAAATGAAAAAACAGATAACAGAGCAAGAAGAACGAATAAGTAAACTAGAAAAAGAAGTAAGAAAAAATAAATTGATAATACATGGAATACAGGGTACAAAGGAGGAAGTAGAACTACAATTAAAGGAAAAAACTAGATCCCTGCTACGCAACATGGAGATACAAATTAACATGGAAACTAAATAGTAGAGTACTTGAAATCTGAGAATGGCTTGGTAACGATTCCGGCCATTATTTTTAAAAAAATTTTTTTATATATACTTAGGGTCTGTATTTATGTCTGGAGGTGAATGTGACCGCACTATTCAATGGAGGAGGAAATAAATTGGCCCAAAAATTGTGCAAAAATGGGTTTTTCACGGATGCCTTCGACAATTCAATTCGAAATAAAAAAACGTTCGAATAAAAAATGGAGCTATTCTGAATACAAACAATTTGAGCTTGGATTTAAGAAAATCGGTTAACCGGTGCGAAAGTTACAGCTCTTTGACCGACCTCGCCCGTTGGAATTGTTTCTCAGGGATTTCCTACTCAGGGCGGTCGGTCGGATCCTGTTTTTGGGGGGATGGCATGCAATTAGAGCGTCAGTTTTTTTTTAAATTTATAGATTCACGGGCGTACGAGAAGATGTACCACGGGTAAGGTACTTGGTCTAAAGGGGGCAGAGGGGGAGGCGGGGCCGCGAAAACTCGTTCAAACCCGCCTAATTGCCTCTGTAATTGGCCTATTTCAAAAATATTAACGCCAAAAAATCCCGCGCTGTGCCTCCTTTAACCAACAAAAAGGATTTTAAAAACGCGCGGTAAATAAAAAAATTATAGCAAAAAATCCTTTTTTATTAATTTTGTTTTAATTAAAATTGATTTTTTGGGGATAAGAAAAAGCGAAGGGTGTAAATAAACTACATGATGGGACGCAGTTTTTTTTCCCACAATCTGGACTGGGGCACATTTTTGTCCGATGGTTAGGAGGGGAGGGAGGTCAAAGTTCCCGGCCTCTAGCAGGGAGACGGAAAGGGTTACAGTGTTTACACTTGGTTCATAATGAAGATCTATCGTTCCTCTTCATAATATATTTGTCTCAATTTCCTACGTTAATTAGGGCCTGCAGGAGCCCGAGATACAGATTAGAATCTGCAATGCATTTTATGCCGCGTAGCAGCGGGATGCCGGGGGCGTGGCTTACGCTCCCACTCCCGACTTTTGTACACTGCTCTACCTCACTAACGCATTGAAATACTTTTAGTGTCTGTGTGTGTAGGAACGCGGTAAATTACGATTCAAATTTTTCAACCTTATTTTGGCCACATCTTCCTCAATTTTTGTCGGAATCGCTTACTTTCTTTTTGTTATTATTCGCGTATTTCCCGAGTATGCTCTTGCCACACACAACGGAAAATAAAAAACGGGGTGACTGTAATAGCTTTGTTTTGTTATTGTTGGTCATTTAGCTTGATTATTTTATACAGATTTTTGAGTGCTCGAAGAGCTGCTGACTGTCGTTGATTATCCGTTGTTGATTATGACTTTTTCACCTCATATGGGCAGGATATCCCTTAATTTACCTCGTAATCGATGAATTTTTTATTTTGCGTATTTTCCAGCTATTCTGCTTCTACTTGGTTTGCAAATTTCTGCCTTGAAAGCTCATATTATATGTATGAAGCATACAGGGTGCCCGTTTTTGGAGCTCCACCATGGGGATCTCGGTAACCATAAGAGATACGAGGTCGGTTAAATTGGGGCAAAGTTGCGCAATTTGGAGCTCAATAATATGCCGGTTTAAAATTTCAAAAATTCCGATTACCTCCGGAGATATCCGAAAAAAACCGGAATTTTGGAAATACGTTTTTATTTTTTCCTCGGCTTATTTGGTGACCTAATTCAAAATGAGTGACACTTCGTCATTGAACTTTTCCTCCTCTACAACCTGCCGATGTCATATTTGAAATCAGACGTTTCGATTTTCGACAATCATCATCAACTTTGGTTTTTCTTATGGGCACTATCTTGGATTTTCACATTTTTGAATTCAGCTTTGTTTTCTGATTACGGTGATGTATCACATGTTAAGGTTCAGTGTTGCAGTTTGGGTGAAATATCAAAAATTCTGTTTTGCAAAGACTGCCTTGGATATAACATCCATACTTTTGTTTAACAAAGGCATTGTTGACAGTTCGATTTAAGTTGGCTTAACGTCACCTACAGTTACAAAATTAGTATAAATTTATTAACAAAATGCTCTTTTCAACTGAAGAAAAACGAGATATGCTAGAAATTTATTTATTTGACAGTAGGATATAAAAAAGGAGAAAATTATGTTTTAAATTTACAACATAGGATAAAACTAAATTTTGAGAAACAAGTAAATAAAGAAAATTATAAGAGGTGCTCGAAGGGTTCACCCTCCACTTCCAAGCACAGCTCTATGCGTCTTCTTAAATTCTGCATTGATCTTAAAACGT
The DNA here is from genome assembly GCA_940337035.1 of Agriotes lineatus. Taxonomy (NCBI): domain Eukaryota; kingdom Metazoa; phylum Arthropoda; class Insecta; order Coleoptera; family Elateridae; genus Agriotes; species Agriotes lineatus. Next base: position 119,819 of record CALNHX010000142.1, read on the forward strand.
CCCTTCTTCTTATTTTGGTCCTTAAAGTTGTGATGATCTTCCTTCGCAGCTCATTAATATCGGCGGGTACAGATTTATAAATGAGATCTTTCATAGTTCCCCATAAATAGTAGTCTAATGGGGAAAGATCTGGTGAACGTGCCGGCCAACGTATGTCTCCACTGTTTGAAATGACTCTACCCGGAAATATTTCAGACAAATAATCAGCCACTCTCCTAGCATTATGTGGCGGAGCACCATCTTGCTGGAACCAAAGGTTATTCAAGCGGTTGAGGCAAATGTTGTCATCGATGTAATCCGTAAGGTAGGTCCTTAAAAAGTGCAAATACCCATCTGCGGTCAAATTGTCTTCGTAAATGTATGGGCCAATGATCGTACCGCCAAATAAACCAACCCATACATTTAGCCCGAAACGTGCTTGTGGTCGACGTCCTTGGTGTTCGTGTGGATTTTCAGTGGACCAGACATGTTCATTGTGACGATTGAACATGCCTGAGTTGGTAAATTTGCACTCGTCCGTGAATATCACGTTGGAAAGAAAATGGGGATTTTGTTCCAACCGTGCCATGATATTCCTACAAAACGCTGCCCTCCGTTCAGTATCTCCTGGATGCAAGACTTGGGTGATATGAATTTTAAACGGGCGATATTTATGTTTTTTCAAGACTCTCCACACTGCTTGATGTGATACGTTAATTTCGTCTGCTATAGCCCTTGTTGAAGTTGAAGGATTATCTTGAATCTAATGAAGAATTCAATTCATTGCCGTTTATTATGTTTGAGAAAGTTTTAACAATTTACTCACCGCCTGTAAAATTTCCACTTCATTCGCATTTGGTCTATGAACACGTCTTCGAGGCTTAGAAAATGCACCAAACTCGGCTAAATTTCTATGAAGGAATAACAAATAATTTTGAGCTGGTTGTTGTCTTTCTGGATACCGCTGTAAATATCTTTCCGAAGTAACTTGCGCATTTCGATGCGAAGCGTAATAAATTTCTAGCATATCTCGTTTTTCTTCATTTGAAAAGGGCATTTTGTTAATAAATTTATACTAATTTTGTAACTGTAGGTGACGTTAAGCCAACTTAAATCGAACTGTCAACAATGCCTTTGTTAAACAAAAGTATGGATGTTATATCCAAGGCAGTCTTTGCAAAACAGAATTTTTGATATTTCACCCAAACTGCAACACTGAACCTTAACATGTGATACATCACCGTAATCAGAAAACAAAGCTGAATTCAAAAATGTGAAAATCCAAGATAGTGCCCATAAGAAAAACCAAAGTTGATGATGATTGTCGAAAATCGAAACGTCTGATTTCAAATATGACATCGGCAGGTTGTAGAGGAGGAAAAGTTGCAACGACGAAGTGTCACTCATTTTGAATTAGGTCACCAAATAAGCCGAGGAAAAAATAAAAACGTATTTCCAAAATTCCGGTTTTTTTCGGATATCTCCGGAGGTAATCGGAATTTTTGAAATTTTAAACCGGCATATTATTGAGCTCCAAATTGCGCAACTTTGCCCCAATTTAACCGACCTCGTATCTCTTATGGTTACCGAGATCCCCATGGTGGAGCTCCAAAAACGGGCACCCTGTATAGTTAGTATAATAGTCTCGCGTATCGACAACATTCAGAAGCATCCCGTGGAAAATTGTATATACACTTACCGCTGCTTGTAGCGTAATGAATCTCCGAATCAACAAAACTTCAACAATATTTATTCTTACTGTACACAAAATAAAATGTCGCAGAAACCACGTGCAACCAATAAGACAGTAGAACAATGAACGTAAGCCACGCCCCCAGCATCCCGCTGCTACTCGGCATAAAATGCATTGCAGATTCTAATCTGTATCTCAAGCTCCTGCAGGCCCTAATTAACGTAGGAAATTGAGACAAATATATTATGAAGAGGAACGATAGATCTTCATTATGAACCAAGTGTAAACACTGTAACCCTTTCCGTCTCCCTGCTAGGGGCCGGGAACTTTGACCCCCCGGCCCTCCCCTCCTAACCTACGGACAAAAATGCGCCCGAGTCCAGATTGTGGGGAAAAAAACTGCGTCCCATCATGTAGTTTTTTTACACCCTTCGCTTTTTCTTACCCCCAAAAAATCAATTTTAATTTAAAAAAAATTTATTAAAAAAGGCTTTTTTTGCTATAATTTTTTATTTACTGCGCATTTTTAAAATCCTTTGTGTTGGTTAAAGGCGGCACAGCGCGGGAGTTTTTGGCGTTAAGATTTTTGAAATAGGCCAATTACAGAGGCAATTAGGCGGGTTTGAATGGGTTTTCGCGGCCCCTCCTCCCCCTCTGCCCCCTTCAGACCAAGCACCTTACCCGTGGCACATCTTCTCGTATGCCCGTGAATCTATAAATTTAAAAAAACGGACGCTCTAATTGCATGCCATCCCCCCAAAAACAGGATCCGACCGACCGCCCTGAGTAGGAAATCCCTGAGAAACAATTAAAACGGGCGAGGTCGGTCAAAAGGCTGTAACTTTCGCACCGGTTAACCGATTTTCGTAAATCCAAGCTCAAATTGTTTGTATTCAGAATAGCTCCATTTTTTATTTGAACGTTTTTTAATTTCAAATTAAATTGTCGAAGGCATCCGTAAAAAACCCATTTTTGCACATTTTTCGGGCCAATTTATCCCCTCCTCCATTGAATAGTGAGGCCACATACACCTCCAGACATAATTACAGACCCGAAGTATATATAAAAAAAATTTAAAAAAAATCATGGACGGAATCGTGGGCCTTTTTTTAGACTAGGGAGCTACAGAGATGATTAAAGGAGACCGATACTGATAGAATTGAACTCTAATAGTAGAAAGATAGGAATCCTAAAGTCTACTAGAAAATTGAAAGAAACTAGAGTTTACATATCGGAAGATTTAACAAAGAAAATACAAGAAGAAAGACAAATTTTAATACAACACATGAAAAAAACAAGAGAAACTGGAAATAGAGCGTATGTAGTATACAACAAGCTGGTAGTAAATGGGGAAAGCTACAAGGCAGAACAAGAAGAACCAAACGATGATACACCCAAAAAGAAAGGTGCTAGAACAGTGGAAGAGAAATCACCTCAAAAAATTTCAAGCAAAGAAGACAAGCGACCTATACAATTTTCAAGACAAATACTATTCATATTACAGAGCATGGATTACAAAGAGGACGACAAAAGCAATGGAAAAAGGATTAAGAGTAGGCAAATGGATTTAATACAAAATAATGAAGCACCAAAATCAAATAAAACTAACAGAATATGGTGACTGGCGACCTGGAATACTAGAAGTCTATCTGGAAAAGAAAACGAGCTAATAAATAAATTTGTAAAGGCAAAACTAGATGTATTAACAATAACGGAGACCAAAAAGAAAGGCAAAGGAATAATGAAACTGACAGATGGGCATGCACTCATTTACAGTGGAGTGGCACAGAACAAAAGAGCAGCAGCAGGAGTCGGTTGTATAATCAAGGAAAATGATAAACTAAACATTCAAAACTGGAAGGGCTGGAATGAGAGAATGCTAACGGTAGAACTAAAAGAAATAAATGGAAAGGAAATAACAATAATAGTAGCATATGGTAGAGACCTGCGCGGGTCCAATATATAGGACCCGCACCCGACCCGCGAACCGCATTTTTCTAATTTTTATAACCGCACCCGACCCGCGACCCGCCGTTTCAAACCCGCACCGGACCCGCGACCCGCAAGTATTTCACTTTTAAGGCGCACTTGGCCCCAAATTCGAATATTAGACCAGCACTTACCGGTAACTTGCTTCAGATAGCATGCCCATACACAATAAAGAAAGTTATTGTCACACTTCGGCATATTTTGTTTATACACAAACAAAATTTATGTTGAGGAAATGAAGTTGTACCCGTCACCCGACCCGCGACCCGCAGTTTCAAATCCGCACCCGACCCGCTACCCGTAATATTGACATAAATCTTACCCGCAACCCGACCCGCCATGCGGGTAACCCGCGGGTACCCGACCCGATGCAGTACTCTAGCATATGGTCATGAAGAGAATGATTCTAAGGAGAACAAGGATAAATTTTGGGAAGAACTAACGGAAATAACGGAAAACAGCAAAGGAAATATGTTTGTAACAGAAGATTTACATAGCACAGTGGAAACAAATGAAAATAAAAATATAAAAGTACTTGGAAAATTTGGCGAAACAGCGAAAAAGAACAATTGAGAACGACTAATAGACTACTGCACATTAAATAACTTGGTAATAGCAAATACATTCTATAAACATAAAGACATACACAAGTTTACAAGGGAAGTGCCGAGCAGGAAGGAAAGATCTATAATAGACTATATACTAGTAGAGATGGATAATAGAAAAGCAGTGAAGGATGTTAAGGTTAGAAGAGGAGCAGAAATATTTAGTGACCACTATTTATTAGTGGCAAAAGTAGCAAGAGAAGAAATTAATCTTGAAGATGCAAGAAAACAGACAGCCAAGAAAGTAGAATTTCAAACAATAAAAACCTATAAACTGAATAATAAAGTAACGAGGAGTAGATACAAAGAGAGTGTTAGTACAAAAATAAGAGAACTGCAAGGAAGTGTAGAGGAAACAAATCTGGAACACTTGTGTGGAACGTTCAAGAATATAATCCTAGAAACAGCAACAAAAGTGTGTGGAACAACTAGAACAACAAACACCATGGTGGAACGACAATATTAAGAAACAGGTTAAGATAAAAAAAGAAATATAGAAGAAATACTTAAATAACAGAAGTGAAGATACTTATAAAAAATATAAAGAACAAAGAACAAGAGTTAAAGACTTAGTGCTACAAGCTAAACAAGATGTATGGAAAGAATTTGGAGAGACATTGGAGAAAAATAGCAAGGAGAATCAGAAACTGTTTTATAAAATATTAAAATCAGTACGAAACAGTATACCATTGTATGAAGGTAAGATAAAAAATAACCAAGGCGAAATCTTAGTAGATGAACAGAAAATTATGGAAAGATGGAGGGAGTATTTTGAAGAGCTGCTGAACCCGACAGGTAACAAAAAGGAGAGAAAAGAGGAAGAACAAAAAGAGAAAAAAATAAGGGAAATGGACATTAAGAGATCAGAAAATGAAGACGCCGGAAAAATAAGGATGCAAGAAATGAGAGATGCAATAAAAACTATAAAAGCCGGCAAATCAACGCAGAAATGATAAAGAACATGGGTGAAGATGGAGAAAAGTTATTACTGACCATCTATAACAAAGTTTGGAGAGAAGAAACAGTACATAAAAAGTGGCAAATAGGGAAAATACTGCCAATTCACAAAAAAGGAGATAGAACTAAGTGTGACAACTACAGCGGAATTACCCTACTAAGTATACTCAAGAAGATTTACGAACGAGTTTTAGAAAGAAGACTAAGGGCAAAAATTGAGAAAACGCTATCACAATCGCAAAGTGGATTTAGAAAAGGATTTAGTGTACAAGATCATATATTTACAATAAAACAGATAATAGATAGATCAGTGAAGTACAATATAAAGATGCTAATTGCGTTCATAGACTTGAACCAAGCATTCGATAGAGTGAATAGAAATATGGTGTGGGAAAGCTTGGCCAGAAGAAATGTCGACGATAACTTGATAGCTGCGACCAAAAGTTTATACAAAAACAACGCCAATTACGTAATCAGCAGAAATAATAGATCAGAATGTTTTGAGACAAAGGAAGGACTTAGACGGTTCACGGTATTCATGGATGACATCATAAAAGAATGTCACAAAAGTGTCAAAAAGCTATGGGATATAGAAATTTGCAAGTAGTGGAGATAGCAGAATGTGCATTTGCAGATGACGTTGCAATAATGGCAGCAAATGAAGGGGACCTACAAACTAACCTACAGGTTTGGAATGAAACTCTAAAAGAACATGACATGAAATTAAATACAGACAAGACTAAAGTGATGGTAATAGCAAAGGAACCAATAAAAATTCAAATAGAAGGTAAAGACATAGAGCAAGTAGAACATTTCGAATATTTAGGAGTTACAATAGAAGAAACGGAAGACAGGAATTAGATCTATTAAAGAGAATAGAAAAAGCCAACAAAATATACTATGCAATGAAAGACAAGTTTATTAATAAAAAAGAGGTGACACAACAAACAAAAATGAATATATATATATAAAACAATATATAGGCCTATACTTATCTATGGATGCGAGACGTGGGTCACATCATGAAGGATGAGAAGTAAAATACAAGCAACAGAGATGAGATATCTGAGGAGAGTGAAAGAGATAACATTAAAAGATAGGATAAGGAATGATGTAGTGAGGGAAGAATTAGGAATTGAATCAATACACCAATTTATAGAGAAGAGACAACTCAGCTGGTGGGGCCACCTACAACGTATGGGAGAAAGCAGACAGGTTAAGCAAGTATGGAACTCAAAAGTAATCAAAAAAGGGACAAAGGAAGGCCAAGAGAAACGTGGGTTGATGTAGCGGAAAAATATAGGCAAGAAAGGAAAAAACATGGAAAGAAGCAAGTGGCGTAGCGAAAAATAAAAAAGAGTAGAGTTCGTTTGTGCACCAAAATTAAAATTATTGTGGATGAAAGTGATGCTCAAAGTTAAAGTTTCGAGGTAAAAGATGAACTTAATTTTATGTACACAAATTAGTTTTGAGTTATTTTGATTAATTGTAAGCAGTGAAAGTTGAGTTTAGGAAATTGTGTATGTACAAGTAAATGTAATTTAATTTGTTAAAGATGTAAAGGTAACCCTACACTAATTGGTAGAAGGGTGTTACGATAATATATACAGGGTGTTATTTAAGTACGTGGCCAAACTTCAAGAGATAATTCTTTGAGTGATTCTAAGACGAAAAGTTTAAATAAACATAGGTCCGGTAATGCTTCGTTTTCAAGATACAGGGTGTCAAACTTTTTTTAAAAAATATTTTTTTCGTAAAAATTTTAATAATCCTTCAGCCGATTTTGTTGAAATTTGTCAGTGTTATGTATGGTAGAAAGGGGCTAATTTAGCCCTAACTAAATTAAAATGATTAAGTTCAGTGGCGTTCCGGGGGGCACCTTAACCAATATTTTTGACAAAAATAAATGTACGCCACTGACTTTTTAAAACTTTTATTTTTTCTCGCATTGAGCAGCTAAAAATACAACTTTTTTATCTCTTTAATTTTTTTCGTATCTTGTTTTGTTTTCGAGAAAAAAATAAAAACCACTTTATTGCATGTCATTGCTTTGTTGCATGAAAAAAAATAACTACGAAACTAGCAAGAATTGTTTGTAGTGTACCTGTTAAAGTGGTTTATATTTATGATTTATCAGTTAAAACTATACGGATATTTAAAAAAAAATTAAACAAGAAAAACGCTTTATTGAAACCACACTTAAACAAATGGTACGCAATTTTATTTAGTAAAAAAAACATTTCTCAATAACTAACACAAACTTATAATAGTTGCTGAAAATGTCCTCCTTTAACTTCAATGCAAGCATAAGCTCGTCTTAACATCGATTGCCGAACACGTTAAAATATTCCCGGCGTATATCTTATCTGATTACATAATCCCGTATCCGTTGGATTAATTCTTCTTCAGTGTTGACAGGAGTTCTATAAACGAAGGATTTTAAATGCCCCCAAAGAAAAAAATCTAACGGATTTAAATCCGGTGACCTGGGTGGCCATGAATGTGTGTGTTCGAGAAAAACATGCTTCATCGGTAAACAAAATACTGGATAGAAATGTCGGATATGCTACCTGTTGTTGCAAAAGCCAAGTACAATAAACAACTCGTTGGGGAAAATCGGCAGGTAATAACGCTTGAACACGCTGTATGTGGTAAGGATACAGTTGATATTCCCTTAAAATCTGCCATACAGTAAAGTGAGAAATGTTTAATTGTTGTGCAATTTTGTGTGTACTTGTATCAGGAGTACGCTCAACTTCATGTAAAACTGCTTCCTCCACCTCAACTGTTCTTACTGTTGCAGGTCTCCCAATAACAGCAGCCGACCTTTGAAAGGTGCCTGATACGCACAGCGTTTCATGTATTCTTAAAAATGTTTGTCTATTTGGTACAAGGCGATGAGGATATCTCTCTTGATAAATCCGTCTAGCTGTTCTGGAATTGCCTTGGGCCATTCCATAAACAAAATGCATATCGGCCATTTCTGCGTTTGTAAATTGAACCATTTTCTAATATCAGTAACGAATTTTATACCTTAAAACTCTTAAAAACATTTCAAATAATTATGACGCACGCACGCACGCACTGTTTAAAGTTAAGTTATGTCAAAGTCAAATTTGTTTGGTCAATTGTTTTTCCTTCCACGGCACTCTCAATTTTTTGTTACTTTCAAAACATTGCAGTAATAAATAACCTTATGCATTTTATGTTTATTTGTTTTATCGAAAACAGTTCATCTGAGCGAAAAAATTCAAAAGGTGATTGGTGTAATTTTAATTTCTTAATCATAAATAAAAATAACTTTATTGCATGTTCATGGACAGCAAAAAAACATTTTTTAATAGTTAATAAAACACAAAAAATATTTTTTAGCTAGCATTAATATTTATAACAATTTCTAAGACTAAAATAGACTATTGATATGGAAAAAAATAACAAGTACACCCCAGTTTTTGATGGTTTGGTAATTTTAATTTTTTATTATGTTGTCCCAGGAACATGCAATAAAGTGATTTTTATTTTTTTCTCGAAAACGGAGCAAGATACAAAAAAAAATAAAGAGACAAAAAAGTTGTATTTTTAGCTGCTTAATGTGATAAAAAAATAAAAGTTTTAAAGAAGTCAGTGGCGCACATTTTTTTTGTCAAAAATATTGGTTAAGGTGCCCCCCGGGACGCAACTGAACTTAATAATTTTAATCTAGTTAGGGCTAAATTAGCCCCTTTCTACCATAAATAACACTGACAAATTTCAACAAAATCGGCTGAAGAATTATTAAAATTTTTACGAAAATTTTTTTAAAAAAAAGTTTGACACCCTGTATCTTAAAAACGAAGCATTACCGGACCTATGTTTATATAAACTTTTCGTCTTAGAATCACTCAAATAATTACCTTTTGAAGTTTGGCCACGTACTTAAATAACACCCTGTATATATATAATAAGAAAACCAATACCTAAGTACTCAGATTTAGTCAAACATTCCATTACATCAGCCGTTGCTAGGTAATTTATAATAAAACTGTACAGGAATAATATTCCCGGCCTAGGCAGGGAATATTCGAGTACTACTTCCTATTTTTTTTAATTACTCGTATCGATCGGCGGAAAAATAGTATGTGTATCTTGGACAAAAGCAACATTCCCAGACTCCTGTGTTGTTGGGCTCGCTCAACAATATTCACAGTCGTCTGGGAATGTTACGCTTTTTGTCCTAGATACACAATGTACTATAGTTGACATTTTAAATAATTTTTCAAATAATTATTCGACTTGTTTTTCACCTTTTCAAATTACCTTATAGTTTATTCTGATTGTTATCTTAACTCAATTATGACTTGAACTCTGATATTATCAAACAACTATTCTTACTAAATTCAACATTATTTAATCCATATGTTAGGACCTTTCTGTTAAAATCTTAATTGTATTACTGGATTTGAATTTTAGGTTGTAATTTATTTCATACATTTTGAATAATTATACTGTTCTTTTACTACTTAAATTCATCTTTGTACTTTTTAATAATTAGGTATTTTTATTAATCTATAAATAATCTCATAGCTAGGAATTAACTTTTACAAACTAACAACAATATATAGGTTAATAACTTTATTTTTCTAATTACTGTATCTTGTTTTAAATTCTCCTTTATTTTTTTATAGAACCGATAAACACATGGTGGTGTTGAAACATTTTGGTCTTCCACTTTCCTTCATCTTCCTATTTTTCAAATTAAATTGTTTTAACTTACTATTTTCTTCTGTAAGCGACCTATTAGTATTTTTCCTCTTTCTCCCCTTACCCACATTTTCTCTTTCTGTATTTACTTCTTTTATTCCTCGCTCTTTTCCCATAATTCCTCCTTCTTGTATGTTTACATTTAGTTCTTCCCCTCATCCTCAAATTCTTCTGTCATTTCAGACTCTTCGGATATTGCCAATTGCAGTCCCTCATTATTTGCTTCACTCCAATAATTAGAAAATATTTTTCGTTTTTTGAATAGCGTATTAAATTGTTTCAGTTTTTCAAATTAAACTTTAAAATATTCTGTACTTATTCAGACATACAGCTGGCTATTTCTTAACATACTAACATTTTTTAAAAATTTCTGATTTGCGAAAAGTACAATATGAAAAGTACAATATTTTTAACATTACCACTGGTATCTGAAATAATTTCTTTGTTTGAATTTTTTATATGCCAATGATTCTTCAAAGATATCCTTGTTGAAACACAACACAAAATGAGTATTATAATAAATGATCGTGGTTTGGTTAATGAATATAAACACACACTTTAGTTAAACGGATTTATTATCCCTTCTTAAACTTGCATCATACATTATATAGGTCATTATTATTCTGTCAAAAACATCTGCTTAGTAACTAACTTTTCGCGGCAACTCTACCAACTTCCAATTTAACTTATTACTAATAATTATAATTTTCCTCCCACCTAGAGTTGACGTAAAATTTCGAAAGACTTATTACAACGACAAAATTACAATACAAGCATCTTGCTTTTTAATTTAAGTATCGCGCAGGGGGAATGATTCTTCTTCCTCTCTTGTTTACGGTTGGCAGGGATTCTGCTGCTTCCTCGTCGTGCGCTGCCCCTTCATTTCTATCTTGCGCGTCTGATTCTTTAACATCTATCTCAGTACGATTATTTCTAGTATGTTCAGTAGATTTTTCTCCGTCTTGTGTATATGAATGGTCATTGCAAATCTCTAGTCTGTAGACTCTTTGAACTGGTCTTAACAACTGCCCGTTTTCAGTCTGCAACTTAACCACACGACATACCTTATCTTTTCCAGGTATAATTTCATACACTTTGGCTAAAGGCCATTCTAACCTTTTTTGTATATCGTAATCAACCAAAACTATTTCTCCAACTTTCAGTTCTGCTGTCGTTTTGTGGTGTGCATTCTTCTTTATTAAAGCACCTAAATACTCATGCGAAAAAGTCTCCGTAAGTCTTCTTTTAACTTCAATAAATAGCGTAATCGGTTGTTTAAATGTTCTCTGTTCGTTCGATTTAGATCGGCGGTTCCAACTTCCGTAACTTTCTGTAGAAACATGCTTGGTGTTAGTGGTGCAACTGTAGGATCGCTATCCGACATGTACAGTCGCGGAATTAAAAATCCGGACACTTGATTCAGTGTATATCTTACTTTACTTTACTTATCACGTTAGGTGGTGAAATTAGTGAAAATCAAAATAATTACTCGTCGAACAAAAAAATGCAAGTAATTACATTACCTAAAAATTGCAAAAATCATCTGTAGGACCCGTCCGGATTTTTAATTCCGCGACTGTACGTTATTGGTCGATTATTAATTATCGAGTCGCATTTACATATTATAGTAGAAAGTTCTTCATGTGTTACACAAGCTCTTCCCAATACTCGTTTCAATAAATATTTTATGATTCGTATTAGACTTTCCCAAAATCCACCCCACCATGTTTCTGGGGGGGGGGGGGGAGTTGAATTTCCATTCGATTTTTCTTAAGGTGGAGAAGGCTTCTATTCCTTGCCAGTTGATAGTTGACAACATATTTGCTGTCCCTACGAAATTTGTTCCATTGTCACTATAGATTTTCGTGGGTCGACCTCTTCTCGCTATGAAACGTCGTAAAGCTTCTATAAACGTCGTGGTTGATAGACTCGACACTATCTCTAAATGCATTGCTCTGTAGACGGCACACGTATAGAGACACATCCACACTTCATTGTTTCCTTTTAAGTACAACGGTCCGGCGTAATCTACACCGACTATTTCAAAAGTTCTAGCATCTCTAATTTTATCTATTGGTAATGAGCATGGAATACTTTCTACGTGCGTTTCCGAAAATCTTTTACACGTCACACATTTCTTTATCACATTATTGATAGATTTTCTGCCCTTTGTGATTCAATATTCTTCTCTGAAGTTGTTCAGTAATATTTGCACACCAGCATGCTTTAGTTTCTCATGTTTTTCTCTTATCAACATTTTCACTACTGGATGCTGATCAGGTAAGATGATTGGATACTTGAAGTTTTTGCTGTCTTCTAGCAAAGTTATTTTTGTATTGACTCTGATAATACCCTCTTGATCGTAGAATGTGTTTAGAGAATTAATATCCTTCAAATCATTTCCGTACCATTCAGTTTGAATTAATTTCATCAGTTTTTTCTCAGCACGGTTTAATTCTTCTACTCTTAAACAACCTTTTCGTTCTTCTTTGTCCTTTTTTTTAAATCGCATTAACCAGCCTATCATATTTATTATACTTTGAAAATCGGAAAAGTATTGATAGTACCATTCGGTATCGTTATGTGTTTTCGCAATCATGGCCGTGGTTTCAATTATCTCTTTTTCAAATGTTGACTCTGGTCATTCTTGTGGATTCTCATATAACCAGGAAGGACAGCCTCTGGATGGTAAACCTGCCGGATTTAAATCTCCTGGTATATGCTTCCAATCGTTTATTTTCGTTAACTCATGAATCTCTTTTACTCGGTTTTTTACAAACATTTCTTGTTTTCCATTTCCTTGAATCTAATTTAAAACAGTGGTTGAGTCACTCCAATAAGTGACCGGTATCTCTCCATCGCTTGTTAGACTTCTCAACACCTCCGCTGTTAAACAAACTCCCACCGTGGCGGCAGCCATCAACTCGAGTCGAAGAATTGTTATCTTTTTTAATAGCGCAATTCTTGCTTTTGCTTGTATAAGCTGTACACATACCGTATTATGTTTCTCCGAACGTATAAATACTGCAGTGGAATACACTATTTTGCTCGCATCACAAAATGTGTGTAAGCTGTAGTTTGTATTTTCGACAAGTGCTCATCTAGGTACTCTTACTTGAGATATTATCGGAAGCTCAGAAACTGCGATCGAATATCTTCACTTACTTCGCTCTCCCAATTTACATTCTTAACCCATAAGTCTTGCAGTAACAACTTAGGATATATCATTATCAGATAGAGTACACCAATTGGATCGAACATTTTGTGTGAAATAGACAAAATAGTTCTTTTAGTTACAGACTGTAGGCTTCAGGAAATCCATATTAAATTCAATATTATCGCTTGATTTATTCCATTTCAAACCGAGGACCATAGCTGCCTGATTTTTCCAGTTGTCGAATGAATATTTTTAGCCTCGTAAATCGAATCGTCCACTACCCATTACCTCACTGGCTTCTTCTATGAATCGTTTTAATTCGTTCTCGTTGCTGATACTGGTGACGCAGTTGTTGTCTACATAAAAACATTCTTTTAATTTTAATACAATGTCCTCACTATAGTTTTGTTTCGGCTTACTCTCTAGATTCTTCAAACTGCTTAATATTTTATCTATATGGTAATTCATTACAGCATCTAACAAAAATGGGCTGCTTGATATCCCAAAAACTATACGACAATGTCTGAAAATTATGATCTGATCGTCTTCATTCCAACATAACAATTTTAAGAATTTACGATCTTCTTCATTGACGCTTATTTGTAAGAATGCTCGCTTAATATCTGCAATCACGCCTATTCGGTTTAATCAAAATCGTAATAACACCGAATTGATAAGTTCTATTAAATTTGGCCCGGTTTCGAGACAATCATTTAGTGACGATTCATTTTTTCTTTTGGCTGATGCATCAAATACAGGCCGAACAGGTGTAGCGCTGTTCTCTTTTATGACATGTCGGTGTGGCAGAAAATGTTTCGTCTCTAGGTCACTGCGATCTATTTCTTCAATAATTCCATGGGTTAGCCATGTTTTTAGTGTCTGGTCATAAACTTCATAATTACCGTCACTTTTCAATTGTTTCGTAAGAGTAAATAATCTTTTTTCAGCAATATCGTAATTGGTTTTCAACTCATCTCTACTTTCCCGCCAAGGCAATCTAACTTCATATCTTCCTTCATTATTTACGCGTATTGTTTCCAGGAATCTCAATTTAACTTCTTCATTTCTTTTTTATTTTGTCTTCACTTCGACCGGATTTTTAATACCTATTAGCTCTAACTCGCTAATTTTTATATTGTTTACTAACATTGAAATGGCGTTCATTGGTTCACAAGTATTCTCTTGATTACCAGACACTTTGCCCATGACTGTCCATCCTAAAGTGGTTTCCATCGCTACTAATCCACATTTCAACTCTTGTTTTTGACTCGTGTATAATTTTCCTGCAATATCTGCTCCCATTAAGATTTGTACATCTCTTTTAATTCTCGAATCCACTCCATATCTTCGACACATGTTATTCCCTCGACAATTATGTGTTGACCTAAAACTTCAATATTACAAGAGTAGTTTTTATTAAGCGATACGAGTTTTATTTTATAACGGATATGCTCTTGCCGGCTAGCCTGAACTCCATCGAACAGCGTATGATTTAAATATTCATTCCTTATTGTTGGTAACTTCATGGACTTTGCAAAATCTTCTAGTATGTATGATCTTTGCTATCCTGTATCTATCATGGCTCGGGCTTGCTTTATAATTCCGTTGTGTGTCACATTTTCGACCAAAGTTTGCAAAACTATGACTAGATTCTTAGAAAAGTTACATAGATTTGCATCTTCATGTATTCTATCTTCGCTATTATTAAATTCTTTGACGTTTTCTTACATTGTTCCTATTTTTGGACACATCGTTACCACATGTCTGCTCTCACAGGCAGCGCATTTTATAAATGATTTGCAATTTTTTGCGAAATGGTTCGATTTAAGACAGTAGAAACAACATTTCTTTTCATTGATAATTTTCTTCTTTGCTTCTATCGTCATATTTTTTGCACAATAACAATCAGCGCTTTTATGGCTTTTCGAACAAAAAATACAACCACTGTTTTGTTTTCCACCTTTGACACTTACCAAACTAGTTGCAGTAGGTATATCTTCTTCTTTTTGGATAGGAATTCTTTTCTTTCTAGTTTTCTGATCGTTATTGATAGAGAAGCCTGCAGTCGCTAAATTGACACGCTCGTCATTTTCAACTTCATTTCTTAGAAATGCCATTAATCTAGTCAATCTATTCTTTGTCTTCAGTGTCACTGACAACCCAGCCTCTGTGATTTCTTCCGGAATGATCTGTATTCGTTGCCATGCTCGTAACAGATCCTCTAGCATACAGGATTCGACCAGTGGGTACAGCATAGCTGCATATTTTTCAGTGGTCACTCCTAACGATTCCAGTGCCCTCAGTTTTGTCTCCAACTTGTCATAAAGAGATCTAAATAACAATAAATTCATTTTTATTCATAACCTTAGTTAAGACTAAAGAGAGTAGTTCTCGTACATAAACTTCTACTTGTAGATTATCTCTGCCAAAACGAGCTTTGATTCCATCTACTGCTTTTCTGTAATTATCACCGGTCGGGGGGAAGCTGGCCACCAAATCTCTAGCACGACTCCCTTCGATAGTAGCTTGTATGAGATATTGGAATTTGTCTTCCGGGGCTAATTCGTTGTCTTCATCAATTTTCCGGAACTGACTCCAAAATTGAAGCAATTCCTTTATCTCACCTCCATATTTTATTAACTCTATCTGGGGCAGTTTATATTTTTGACTGGCACCTTGCATTATATTAGATTGGACTGGTGACTGTACACTGGCTGCACCTACGACCTGAAAATATTTTGTAAACTTTAGTTGCAACGTAATGAATTTAGTTTGATACTCATCGGATTCACTTGACTCTTTTTCGAGTTCGAACGGCTCCTTTGTATCATCATCTAAAAGACGTTCTAAAATATTTTTGTCTAACGTCAAGAGTTCGTTGACCTTTCTTTCTAACATCGTAATTTGTGTTTCTAAATATTCTATGTCTGGAGCTTCTGTTTCCATTGCAGCTACAATTTGATTACACAACTTCATAAAAGAACTTCTAAGAGCTGTTCTGGCTTTTTTATCTTTCTCCATAACTTTTAGTTTACTTATCCCAACCTCTTTATTTTAACCACGACCTACGGTCTTGTCACGGTCACCAATTATATTGAAACACAACACAAAATGAGTATTATAATAAATGATCGTGGTTTGGTTAATGAATATGAACACACACTTTAATTAAACGGATTTATTATCCCTTCTTAAATTTGCCTCATACATTATATAGGTCATTATTATCTGTCAAAAACATCTGCTTAGTACCTACCTAACTTTTCGCGGCAACTCTACCAACTTCAAAATTAACTTATTACTAATAATTATAAATTAACAATCCTACTTTTGTTAAGATTTTTCGTAAAAGATATGGGAACCTGTAGTAGATTCATTTTCATTTTAAAATTACACTTAAAAATGTTGAAAACGTTTTGTATTCGGGTTAGGTATTGATAGTTATTTTGGAATAACTGATGTTTTTTTATTATAAAGTCAAATGCGTGTGGTGCAACTGATGTATCTACTTTCGGGTTTTTTCGCATAATACTTTTTTAAATTATTTTGCCAACTAGCTGAAACCCGCGGCATATGCCGCATTTAAAATGTAGGACGAATTTAATAACTTTTGTTGCACTAAAGAAAGTTTTAAAAGCACGCTAGAGAATGGCAATAAGGAAAAGTTCCAAAAAATATATTTTCAAATGGAAAGTTTCTGGAAAGGAAACGCTCGCCTCTGGAAAGCGTTTTATGGACATTCTTGGATAGCCTCCAGGCAACTGTCTTTCATATTGGATACTTCCAATACTGCTGAATTGAATAGTGTCTTCTTTTTCTGTTCATTATTAAATGGTAAATGGTACAGTACACGCAAGCATGAAAGATAAGCGATACAATGTTCAGGTAAGATACATTTTAGCTTAAAAAGTATAATTATTTAAAATACTGATTGCTGCTTCAGATGGATTCTAAGCAGTAACGAATACTAAGTATATATTTTTACTTTGTAGATCTTCCTCGATGAAGACAAAAACATAACCTCAACTTCTTGCACATGTCCTCGTGGACAAGTTTCATGTCATCATGTTGCTGCACTGGCACTATTTGCCCATTACAATACATCAGTTACAGACCAGTCATGTAGCTGGTCAGTGCCTAAACAATCCAAAGCACTTGATGAAAACGTGAGAACAATCGATGAATTGTTTTTGCCGTCTAAGGAATATCGAGCTTCAAAGAGAAGTGTTACCGAGGAAGAGATCGAAACGCTTAGAGAAAAATTTGATTCGTTTGAAGGGGTGGTAGGATTCAGTTGGCTTCTAGCACCTAGACTTACTGCACAGGAAGATATTATTGTTCCGCAGATTAGTTATATAATTTTCTTCGCAGAATATCAAAATATATCTGAAAAAATTAGTTATTTTGAACAAAAAGTGAATGTTTCTCCTAAGTAATAACTATATTTGAGTAAACCATAGGACAGTAAAAAAATCCCTTGTGCTTAATTATTCGCAGGTTTCGTTTAACAGCCAGTTCGTTCGGTACGGTGCTAGCAGCTTGCAAAAGAAATCGGTACCCTGCATCGCTTTTCAAAAAACTACCAGGTTTGCTTTGCAAAATATTTTTCACATTTTTTCATAAAGTTCGCTTATTATGCAGGCACATATAACTTAGATGGAGTATAGGCAATTCGGTGGGGGCGAGAACATGAAAATAATGCAATAGAAGCATTTGGGGCAGCAACTGGACTTCCTGTGACATCTGCTGGACTATGGCTCCATCAGTGTGGATATCTTGGGGCCACCCCAGATGGCCTTGTAGACGAAGAAGAGCTTGTGGA
The DNA here is from genome assembly GCA_940337035.1 of Agriotes lineatus. Taxonomy (NCBI): domain Eukaryota; kingdom Metazoa; phylum Arthropoda; class Insecta; order Coleoptera; family Elateridae; genus Agriotes; species Agriotes lineatus. The sequence goes on from CALNHX010000142.1 coordinate 137,761, forward strand.
AGTTAAATATCCATTTAAATATCGCAATTCCAACTTGATGGAATCATTGCACATGATAAAGGCTATATTTGTTCTTACGATAAGGTACTGCAACAGTTTGTGGTAAATGAAACCCATGAATATTTACACCAAATACATAAAAAGAAATAGTATCTAGTTATCTGGACTCCTCAAGTCATAGCAATAATTGCAGTTACAAAAAAAGAAGAATGGGCAGAAAATATAAATTTTGAAGAATTTTTATCATACAAAATGCCTTTCATCTCTAGTGAATGTTGAAATTAAATAAATGTGTAACTATGTTGTGAGTAAAATAGCATACATACCTCGTGAGAAGGCTTATTCCAACTTCGCGCTTTTAGCTGACCTCCCCTATATGGAGCTCATCCCAGCGCGGGAAGCAATCACGGAAACAAACTGTGCACGTCATCAAATATTTAGTTATTAATTTAAAGTTACTGTTTGATGACGTGCACCGTTTGGTTCCGTGATTTACCTATAGTTAATCATATTTATTGTAACTATAGGTAAATCACGAAATCAAACGGTAACTTTAAATTAATAACAAAATATTTGATGTTCACCGTTTGTTTCCGTGATATTGCTGTACTATTAATAAGAAATTTTTTATTAGATAGCAGTTAGAGCAATATTTTTGTAAATACTTTTATTTATTAAGTTAAGTTCTGTAATTAACAAAACGAATATTTAAGTAAACATAAACTAACATATAGTAATGTACAACTATACAATAATAAAAAAATGTCTTATTTAAATAAATAAGCAGTTGTTAATTAACACTCTTATTTCTATTTTTACTGTTCGCCTTCAAAATATGTTTCAACTTCCTTTATTGGTGGAAATTGGTTAGTGCGCCACACACTTTCCAGATTTTGGTTGCAGAGTTCATTAAATTTTGGGGTATTAGATTTAGGGCCGGTTGCAGAAAGCAATGTTAAGTCTCGTGTTAGCTAACATCGCGTCAAAGTGAACAAAATCGCATCAAATTTTGTTTACTAATGTATTAGTTACCATAAGCATTTGAGATTTGATTCGTTTTTGTTCACTTTGACGCGATGTTAGCTAACACCAGACTTAACATTGCTTTCTGCAACCGGCCCTTAGTATTTTGTATGCCTTAATACGACGAATTGCTCTTTCCACATGAATTCTAGCACGAGCAATATTTTTGGTTTGTATTACCCGAGAAGGAGTAAACTGTGGTTGGCACAAAAATGGTGGAATATTTAGAGAAACACCTGCCGGTAAAATGTCGCCAATGAGAAATCCCTTATCTGCAATTATCAAATCTCCTGGTTCAAAAATAGTAAGTACTCCACAGTTCTGCACAATTTTCTTATCAGAAGTGGAACCAGGATACAATAAACTCAAGTAAATCACAACTCCATTTGGTGCAACTCCCACAAGACCTTTTAAAGTGTTACGGTGCTTGTAATGGCTATGTCGCTTTTTGCTTTTCAAGCAAACATGGAATTTCAGACAAAATTTCGGTGCGATCTAATACCATTCTTGTAATCGGAAAGAAAGCAAAACAATTAGGTAAACATGCTTGATTATCTTTAACAGATGGTACAGATGACATTAAACTGGAAAATATTACTTCGCGTAACAAATTTAACCAAGTTAAAAAATATTAGTAACTGTTGCCTACAGTTAAAGCGCTGAGCTAAATCTTTATGTGGGGGATTCTGGCTTAGATTATATAACGTTAAAAATAATTGATCGATGGCAGAAATACGTTCCACGTTCCATTCTAAATAATAATTTTTATCAATATTTTCCAACAAATTGAAAAGCGATAAAAAAATGTCTTTGTTGGGTAGTCCAGTATATAAGACAAAGTTAGTAATTAATAATAAGTACATAAGAATGCTATAAATTTTAACAAAAAATGCTCATTCTATTTATGGTAGTTTCTACACTTGAGCCAAGTTACGAAGGCAAGCGACGTAAACAAAGATTCTGACAGTTCCCGGTGCATGCTAAACCAGTTTCACACCGGTGCGCATTAAACGTAAACTTCCGTCGCATGTTGCCGTAAAAGAAATTACCGCACAACAAAACAACGCTCATTCCTCCTCTAGGTTAACGACGCGTATAAACGGTGTTCAACTTTCTATTCGAAAGGTCCAACCGCAGAACGCCTTTCTATCACGTGATATTCACCGACTAATTGCGTTTGTTTACTTGGCTTGCCTTCGTATCTTACCTCAAGTGTAATGATTATTACACACAACTGTTACATGACTGATATCATCCAATGACAACCATGCATTTTTTGAAAATCAACCAATCCCGAACTGATTACTTGATAAGCTTCCCTAGTGTTAATTATCAACCCCGTAGATGGTGGCATAATTAGAAATAGAAATGCAAGAAACACGCAATTTGAGTTTGTTGGCATTATTAGATCAATTTTAAATCATAATTCGTATATGTGTTTTGTGTAATAATCTTCAAAATATAAACGCGGGGGACACAGTTACATATAATTTTGCCCGTGCCAAGAGTGATCGTGCTGGTTGAAAACTGCCCTCGGAACAGTTTTCATTGCAACCAGCACTCGACCCTTGCCGTGTGCAAAATTATAGGTAAGTATGTCTCGCCCTTGTTATATTACTATTGATAATACTTGTCACTTCGCTCGTAGAACAACATATACGACCGTTAAAAATTAAAAAAATTTCCACAACCGAGAATAGAAATCAGTTTCTAGGTTACAAAAATTGTGACAGAAAGAACACATTTTCTCTATACGGAGGAAATGGGCAATATGAAAATGTCTGTTGTCATGGTATTCATAAAATAACACAATCGGCAATTAGAGTAACAGCCAAGGAGGAGCGTGTAACAGGAAATATGGTGAAAGTAGGATACCAGTACTCGGTAAATGGTAACATAAAATAAATAACTTCCTTCGGCGATTTCATGTTACGTATTCAGTCTCTTGCAACATTTGTCTGCCCTGGGCCCAAGTGGTTTTGGATTTCCTCGTGGTTTCAGTTGGTCAAACTGAGCTGGCACGAATACTGGCTCAACTTTCGGTTCTTCTGCTCCAGGAAGCCCCTCAACAAAAATTAATATTAGAACTGCAGCACTGTATTTATTTTAATTCGTACCTGGGTTACAAAATGGTGCAATGTCATTAAAATATTGCAATTATCTTCCTCACAATTGGAACCAACGGAGCCATCCTGGACGCAGTACATTTTGTCAAAGAACACAAGGGCTCTTTGCCAAAATTCTGGACGCACTGATTTCTCTGCTTTGACATCTACAGCCCACAGCAGTTTTCAATTGTTTCCCATGTTGGTAATCTTGTATTGTACGACGCCACCGATGAACTACTGTTCCTAGAATCAGTAATCTTGTAGGGAAGCGCGAACAGCTGATCGTTTAGATCAAAAGTACCTTAAAACGTTGCCAGACCTTTATTGTTTGGCTTCAACAGCGTTTGGCGCCAAATTATTTTTAGTTTGCTTTTAATCGTGAACGTGGCCGGTAACAAGGAAAAAATCCTTCCTGACGGTGACTGTTCGATGTGTAACCATCGCAAATAGAGGCTCGTTAAACAAACGACATATCTACCTGACAGCCTTCACACCGAAGGAAATTATGTATTAATCCCCGCTTCGCCAACCGTTCAATACATTTTAGTTTGATCCTTACCACACCTGCAAGAATCACGAATATGGTTTAGTGTCAAAATGTTACCTTTATTCACAAAACAGTTGGAGCTAGAACACCTCTATTCGACATGCAAACTAAAACGAATTAGGCCCCAAATTGCTGTAGAAGTAAACAAACAAAGGTCTCGCAACAGTGTAAGGTGTTTGACTTGTTAGCGGTCCCTCCCTCCAAGATTACTGACTCTAGGAACAGTAGTTCATCGGTGGCGTCGTACAATACAAGATTACCCCCATGTTTATTGAAAGGCAAACTACCGTTCACACTGGCGAACAAATTGCCCATAAAACACAAGAATTCTGGAGTGTCTGTAGCCCGGCTCTCCATTTTGATGGCCCCATCTTGGGCAGCGTATTCTAAACAACTTTCGGTTCTTCTGCTTCAGGAAGCGCCTAAACAAAAATTAATATTAGAACTGCAGCACTGTATTTATTTTAATTCGTACCTGGGTTACAAAATGGTGCAATGTCATTAAAATATTGCAATCAACGGAGTGCTTTGAAACCAGATTATTCACAAGCCATCCTGGATACAGTACATTTTGTCAAAGAACACAAGGGCTTTTTGCCAAAATTCTGTACGCACTCATTTCTCTGCTTTGGTAGCCATGACAGTTTCACTTGGCAGGAGGGAGATTTCGTACCGTGAAACAAACCGATCGGCATCGGCACCACTCGGGTCAGAATATGCAGGGTTGCCAGGCTGAATGCATGCGCGTTTTCACGTGTTACGTCCTAACGATTAAAAAATTTTGTCTACCAATTCCGCTTTGCCTGGCTGATCTGCTAATTTATTTTTGAGAGTTTCGTCTAATAAATGAGAATAAAAATGTACCAGAAATATTTTAAAAATATACTTTTGCAGAAACGGTTTCAGAATGTACCAGATTCGTAGAATTGTACCAGGTCTGGCAACGCTGCTAATATCAAGACCACGCCCACAATCGAACTACACATAGACCACGCGCATGCATGTTTGACCTTGGGAAGTGTTCTGCTTTATTATAGAGTTATGATGATAACTAAGTGTTCGTAGAAAGTTTTTAAATCACTCATTTCATCTACAGCATGATTAATTTTATTATTCAGGTACTCTTAAAGTATTTGTTGTAGTTAAGTTGTATGTTAAATACGATTTTTAAACCCTAGCCCCATTCTTTATTTATATTATGCGAATTATTGTTATCATACCGTAATCTGGCGGAGATTTTTAATTTTGATTAAGTTCCTGCAAAGGGTGCTTATTTAAACTTGCCCAAAATTCGCTAAATTTTATTTCAAACTGGTTGCCTCAGGTAAACCTCAGATGCCAGGGTCCGTTCTACTCAAATCTATAAAATACAGAAATAACACAGCGTAGAAATAAAACGTATGTTTTTAAACTAAATATAAATTAATTCTCGATTAAGGAAAAAAATATTATGTACAATCGTGTGCATTAAAGTGTTGTACAACATTTGCGCTGTGTGAATGTGACTTAATTTCACAAAGTACAAAAAAGTGTTGTACATACAAATATTTTGACAGATTAGATCTAGGTCTATTTAGTTAATGATGCAATGTGAGCCTTTGTTGAGTAAAAACACAATCACCAATAAACTTTTAATGTCAGAAAAAATAACACACTAAAGATCTAAAGTAATTAATTTGCATTATAAAGAATAACATTCAACAATAACCATAATTATTACAACTAAACAGCAATCGACAAACAGCTTGTCGTGATAAATATTTTATCATAGCACCGTTTCTATAAAATTTCGTTAAGTCGTTGGGGTATTGACAAATAAAGGCTTCAGATGAAGTCTACATCATTAGTCAGTTCGTCCTAAGTCTGCTAAATTGCTCTCTGTGATACATTTTCTTCATCATTAAATTCTAAATTTTTTCAAATTTGTTTAATATCTGGACTTTTTGTAGACCAAAGTAAAGTTTCAAAATTATTTGTAGCAAAACCATTCTGGAACTATATCTGCATTATGAATTGGGCCCTGTTGAAATATAGTCATTTTCTGGGAATCTTTCTGTAACCAACGGTAACATTATGTTTTGAAATATATCTGTATGTCACAGCATTAAATCTTTAGTCGATATCGTAAGATACACCCAGACCATCAACACTTAACCATGCCCATAAATTAATAGAAAATTCTCCAGGTTCATCAATATTGTTCATCATATCTCCAATTATGAGGACTAAACACCTTAATACACCCATTAAATTTCATCTGAAAAAATTACTTAGTTCCAATCGGGGTACCTACCTGTTATTTAAAGCTTACAGTACTCTTCCCTGCTTAGGTTGTTCATTCAGAATCATCTTTTTTGCTGTTATGTGACACCTGATGATTGAATTTTTGATTCTCCGACATGCCGTTATTCTTAAACCAGGAAAATCAGATTCCTGCACAGCATCTTTCATTATTCAGAAGGGATGGTCCTCTAAGTTTTGAATAAGAACCTGATCCTGCTTTAGCGTAGAAATTTTCGGCCTCCTCTGGGCTTCTTTTTTTCCAAAATCACATCAACTCCCCACCCTTTTTTGATTTTTAAAACTGTATTTTTGCTTGTATTCATCAAGTTTGCAACTTCCTGAATAGCCAAATGATCATCTTATACATTTTTATGCAGGCTCTTGGTACCATATTCATTGCAGGCATTTTTAAGTAAAACATTTTTTACGAAGAAGATTGGACAAACAAAAACAGTGGCATTTGGGATGAGAGAGACGGCCGCAGCTGTAGAATAAACTCGCTTGATATAAATTGCAATGAATACTCTATAAGCTACACGTTGCGGTGCCAATAACTGTAATGGCTTCCTTGTTATTTGGAATGGAATAGTATAATTAAGTTATAAATTCACCACACACAGTTCTTGGATTAATTTAATAAGTTAATATTATGCTCTGCTCAAAGTTTGTCAGTAAATTTCGGCTGGTTAAAATTGAAATGTAATAATTAATTACACAAATAAATGGTTGTATGCCCATCTTCTATTTTATTCAATTGCAACTATTTATTACGCTAGCTCTCTTTAAAACATAAGCTCTTTCTCATGTTAGGTTCCGAAGTTGACTATACTTTTAAAATTGGATCTGAATTTTACTATAGCCAGCAATTCTAAATCAGTAGTTCAAATACGTGACGTTAGTTCAAATATTCACAATCTGTCAAATCACAAAATGTTCGGTCAGCGCAAATAGCGATTCTTGAAAGTTTAAACTCGTGAAAATATGAGAAATCGTCAGGTAAATATTCAAATTTTCGCGTTTGGCAACATTTAACACTGTTTTGTTTCAATAATGACGTAGAAAAACCGGGCCTTGCTTATTTCGTGACGTAGGACAGACGCCGTCTGCTCAATTGTTCCTGGTCGCTTAGGAGCTCCGCCGATTTGCACAATTACGGCGCCGGCGTAGCTGAAGGCTTGGAAACGAGCTAATCCTCTTCGGCAAGGTTTGATCTCGTATTTTGCTGCGTTTCCCTAACTTTAAAACTTAAATCGCAGGCACGCCTACCTTGTAAAAATTCGGTCGAGCTAGACCGAAGCTGCTCTGAGGTGACGCCGTTGATTTTCCTCGGCTGGAGATGCTCGTGTGGCTGCAGAAGGTGGTTGGGACGTTCTTGCAGACTCGTCATATGCCCTGGGCTGCTGTCCTCTGGTTTCCAATGCTCCTTTGGGCTATAGTCGGACCTCGAAATTCTGCAGTTGCTCGCCAGTCGTTCACCCTCGAAGATCGGATGGGAGAAATTTTAATTTTATGATGCGGAAACTGTTGCAAACACTTGTATAGGCACTCGAGCACTTTGGAAATAAAATGCAATACTTTTTAACTGGTAAAATGCTCGTTTAATAGTGAAAAAATGTATTTGAATGTGGAGCACAAATCTGACAAACTTGTAATCATTTTAATTCAATTGTTCTCCTCGTTATAAACAATATAGCATCAAGTTGCTAAGACATGATGTTATGCTTATGGTAATGGAAATTAGGTTTGATAATTAATGGACATAAAAGGAAATAAATTTGAGTGCATAAATTAGAATTAACATTTTTCTCAAAACTAGATTATTGTCTTTTCTTTATAACTAAAATTGTTCTATTGCGTCGCACACACAAAAGTTTTTTATTATTTTGTCACTGCTCTGCTTTGCACTATCTTTATTAATTATTAACGCACTGGTATATTAGAGTTCCACACTTTTCGTTCGTTTGCTTCCTTTCCTGTTGCCTGCTTCTCGAATTGCTCTTTGCAATTTTCTGTTATCTTTAATCTTGCTTAATTCACCTTTCAGATTCCTCACAATTTTCACTATGCTTGGCTTTATTGAAAACTAGGCTTCTTTTAAAATGCACATAACAAACCTTTTGTGTCTATTAATTTCTTTCGGTCTGGCTTTACATTATGCACAAACCTATTATTTTATTATTTTAATTTATTTAAAAGTCAATTTCGAACTCTGTGAAAATAAGCTTTGCCCTTGCGTTCCTTTCTCGACTCCTTTACTGTTTCTCGCATCTCATTGTCAATGTATTTAATATTTACTTTAGTTTAAAATTGCAATAAAAGAAGGAATTTATTTTAATAGTTAACATAGGCGTTTCGTTTCTATGCCACCATGTAATCATATACGTCATCTCCATAGTTACAAATGAGACCAATAGATTAGAGCGTGTATTTTATGAGTTAACATAGGAGTTATTACTTGTCAAAAAGACAATTAAATGTTATCCTAATGTATACCACTGAAAAAGAGATACAACAAACAAGTTGTTCTTACGTATCTACTTTTTAGTTGCATACCTACATTCCGGTAACAAAATTAAAGTTTCTTATTAGCAAGTACCTAATTCAAATTCGTATGTTAACTTGTAAAATAAACGCTCTAATCTATTGATTCCATTGGTAACTATGGATGTGACCTGTATAATTAAAAGCTGGCATAGAAACGAAACTGCTATGTTAATCATTAATATAAATTCACTGTATAAAACATCCCAACTCCGTACTTATTGAATCGGTCAATTATCCTGCACTGCAAACAGAGCCAAGTTGTGGGCTTAATACCATTTCAATATATATTTTTTGTCATTGTTAGTTGTCACTGACAGTTCTGAAATTTAACTACCATTGACACAATATACAAACAGCCAACTACCTATTTCTGTACAACACATTTTTAAACACGACTTACAACATCCAATTATCGCTGTACATTCTTTCGGCGTATTAGTTCTGCGTTCTGTTATTTTCGGACGCTCGGCAATCCAAACGGCAGTTTGGTTTGAGCCGGTTGTTGCCCCTGGACCGTCTTAAAGAAAGCTCGGATGAGGTAATGATGGGTGCTCGTAGGTTCAGATGAGGTAGCTCCGATGTATGTGAACTGGAAACTATAGATCTGAAATAGACTGTATTTGCGCCGCCAAAGATGGTATTTCTTATTTATATTTTACGGGCGGATAAATTCAATGGATAAGAGTGTTTTCACGATATCTGTGATATTCACGGCGAGTACATTAAGCTGGGCTGGACGTGATGCTTCCTTTGTGAGTAAGTTTAGGCCTCTCAGAGTGATAGAAATTGGAAGTTTTACCTTTTGCAAGGTCCGCTTTTGACAGCTCAAATCGCCGGGGAACCGCTGGAGGTTTTCGATCGGTCCTTTATAGTAGTAAAAGGAAGTAATAAAAATCTGGTGTGATACACTCACACAACTTCCTTTTACAGTGATCTTATAATTACTCAAAAATTTCATTTTTAATTTTTAACCATTTGTTAAAAATTTTCAAAAATTACAAATTCTACAAAAACGGTACAAAATCGAGTGTTAGTTGAAGAGACAAATTTTCTCTAGAATTTTAAGGTGAATTCAAAAATGTAATAATATACCGGGTGTTTTATTTAAAATAGGAGTTAATAAAAAAAATAGAAAAAAAAACAAAAGAAACCCACTTTAGAAGTATTCAACTGGAAAATCACCTATCTCACATCAATACACATTAAAAATGTAAGAAAAATGTTAAATTTAAAAAAAATCGTTAAAGCCGTTTTTGAAAAAATCGAAAAAAACTGAAAAATCACAAGAGTAAACACCTACTTCCGGTTATGCGATTTTCTTCAAAAGCTTGCTGTCTCATCTACATAGTACACAAAACTTATATATGAAGTTTCAACGCCATACCTCTTTTCGTTTTTGAGATATTCTGTTCACAGACAGACACACACAGACAGACCAATGAAAAAAAATATGTTTTTTGGGATCAGGGGACTCTAAAACGTGAAGATCCGTTGAAAACTCAATTTCGAATTTTTGGGGTGAATCCAATACTTCCTTTACAGTAAAAGGAAGTAAAAATAGAGTACAAATAAAAGTATTCATATTGTAATTGCAAAAGTTTTTGCTAGACATTAGGAGTTTCAGATACTAAGGTTTTCCTTCAGTATGCATCTTTATGTGTTTAACTAAAGTCGGTTCTTTGGCTACTTTATACTTGCAAATAGAACATGAACAAAGTTTTTTTCCTGTATGCTTCTTCATATGGCAGCCTAAACGATCTTTTCGTGCCGTTTTAAATTCGCAAATAAAGCATGAATAAGGTTTTTCTCCGCTATGAATCTTCATATGTCTAACTAAATGCCACTTTTTTACTGCTTTATATTCGCAAATAGAACAAGAATGAGGTTTTTCTCCGCTATGTATCTTCATATGTGTAACTAAACTCCTTTTTTGTGCTGCTTTATATTCGCAAATAGAACAAGAATGAGGTTTTTCCCCTGTATGTGTTTTCATATGTACAAGTAAATTACCTTTTACTGCTGCTTTATATTCACAAATGGAACACCAATAAGGTTTTGCTCCTGTATGCGTGTTCATATGGCTAAGTAGAGAAACCTTTTGTGATGCTTTATACTTGCAAATAGCACATGAATAAGGTTTTTCTCCTTTATGCCTCTTCATATGGTTGATTAAAACATCTTTTCGTGCAGTTTTAAATTCGCAAGTAAAACATGAATAAGGTTTTTCTCCTGTATGCCTCTTCATATGGTTGACTAAAACATCTTTTCGTGCCGTTTTAAATTCGCAAGTAAAACATGAATAAGGTTTTTCCCCTGTATGCGTGTTCATATGGTTAACTAAAGTACGCTTCTGTGTTGCTTTATACTCGCAAATATAACATGTATAGGGTTTATCTCCTGTATGTGTCTTCATACGGTTTGGTAAATCGCCTAGAAAATGAATAAAAAATTTTATTTATATGGGTTTCCAGATAGTTAACTAACTTACATTTCCTTGCAGTTTTATCTCTGCAAATGGAAGATTGTTCTTCTAAGAAATCTCCACTTGCTGCACACGAATCAAGAACTTCATCCTTTATATCAATCTCCTCCTGTTTAATATCCAATTTGTGATAAGTCGTATTGTTGATAGCATCTTGAACAATCTCTTGCCGAACATGTAAGTTTGAAACTACTTTACATTCATTTGTCGACAGTGGTTCATGTAACGTCGTGCTGGATATTGCATTAAGCAAATTATATTCAGCTAATTCATGTTTCACATCCATTATTATGAAGAATCCGGGTGTAATAAAGACCACGTCTGAAAATGAAAAATACAACAAAATTCAGTTACGTAAACTTATTTATGCTTATTCAAAAAATATTAATAAGTTTTCTATTCTGAGACTAATAATCTTACATACTTGGAATAACATGAAATTTGTAGAAGTGACTTGTTTAGATAATGGGCTAGCCCTAAACATAACGTTTAAATACTACAAGACAACTATGAGCGGCCATTACAGTCTATTAAGATTGGTTAGATCAAATGGAATTCAAAAGAACTACTGTGGTATACAGTGTGTCCCGCAACAGGATAGCCATACCTCCCTGTTCTTGGGATTACTTTATACGGATGGGGCCATAATTATATATAACAGCAATGAGATAACATGAACAACAAAATAGAATGCTTGAGTAAGAAAGAGATGGCCATACGAAAAAAATATTTTAGTAGGCATGCTTGGTTGACATCTGTCATAATTAAAATCAGCGTGAAGCATACTTGAATATTTGCTACTATGTTTATCTCTTTCTTACTCAAGCAATACGTGTTATTTTCTTGTTCATGTTATCTCATTGCTGTTATATATAATTGTGGCCCCATCGGTATATAACAGCAATGAGATAACATGAATAAGAAGATAACACATATTACTTGAGTAAGAAAGAGATAAACATAGTAGCAAATATACGAGTAGCCTTGAAGCTTAATTTAATTATGACATATGTCAACTAATTGTGCCTACTAAAATAATTTTGTTGTATGGTCATCTCTGTCTTACTCAAGCATTTTATTTTGTTGTTCATGTTATCTCATTGCTGTTATATATAATTGTGGCCCCATCGGTATAAAACATTTCTACAAACACGTATAGTGAGTTTTCCCTTTGTTTTTGTGTACATACGAGCTATGTATACTTTTACAAAAAACATATCAATGTATTTTTCATTTAAATCAATAGGCAACCAACTACACATTAAATTTCAAATTTAAGCTTCAATTTTTGTAAAGAACAATCTGCTATGGAAAGGAGAATCAAATTATTGAATGTCAAATTCATAGAAATTAGTTTTTATTTTTCGAGTTTACCATAAAATTATGATTTTTTTAAACAAACATGACAAAGTTGAAATATTAACGTGGTAGTAGCTTGAGAACTGTGAGAAACTTATTTTTCAGTAGAAATATAACAAGTGCTTGACAAATTTCTGAAAATATGTTCTACAGCTATTTTTTCAATAAAAGCTTGAGTGAATGCCAGCTCCGTAAAAGAAGGTTTTTTCTTGGAGTCATGCAAGAATGCTTTTATTAGAAAAAAATAGCTGTGGAAAATGTTTTGCAAATATTTCAAAAAACGCGTTATATTTTGATAGAGAATACCACAAATGGAAAACAAACACACTAAAGGAAACTTTTTTATTAAAAATAATAACAAGACCAATATCTTAGTAGTACTAAGATTTTAGGTTTTTTGTCAAAATTATAATTAACGTTTGAGTTTGCTTAGGCCTCGCTTTTGGTTGCCCACAATAACAAGCATTATCTGGCATCTATCTATACTATCAAGCATCTACTGACTTTGTTCACAGCTTTGTTGTTCTCAAATACTTAGATGATAATGCCATAAGTGGAACTTTCCCTGTAGATTTCCAAAAATTGCCGATGATTAATAATCGTCGTTGCCATGGAAAATTTCCGATTAAATATGCATAAGGGATATTCTCGATAAAATATCCAGATGAGCGGATTCCGTAGCTATCTATAATTAGCACTAAAATAATGCATTTGCAGGTTTTCTTATAAAAGTATGCACAGCTCGTATGTATGCAAAAAATATTCGACTGTCGAGAAAATGATATAAAAGTAGTAATAATAATTGTAATGGTTTTGCCCTACATGTAATTAAAGTCACAATTTGAATTACAGTCTTCTGAAGAAACTCGCGACTCCAACTCAACAATGTAGCTATTTGAGGTTATTCGTAAATTTAGTATAAAATTTAAACATACCCACTTTTTAATGCTGGTTGTATGTGTTACAGATATTTAACATATTGTTATGATACATAACGGATGAAATTAATGTAAATATAAAATTTGGGAGATCAATACAATCAACTTAGAAAAGTTTAAAAAGAATTGGCTGTTTAGATGAAAGTCATTTATAGAATTTGAATTTGATACAATTTAAGTTGAAAAGTAGTAGCACTTGAGTATTATGTAATGGTTTTGAAAGTTAGAAGGTAAATACAAGCTCATGTTATATGTGACAAACATAATTTTTATTAAAATAATATAATGAAGTACGTAGAACTCAAATAAGTAAAGTTTGTAGAGAGCATGAATAATTGTAACATAGCATCTATTCAGTTTTTGTTATAATTATTGAAAAATAATAACTTAAAAAATTTAAATGTACTTTTGATATATTTTTTTGAATTTAATAAAAACAGCAATTTTACCCTAATTTTTATATGTAATCTAGAGAAATACAATAAAAAAGAGTTTTAACAAATCTAACAAATCTACGAGGTAAAAACAAAATAAAATGAAATATTAAGAAGTTGAAGACAACAGTTATTGAAGAGAATTTGGAATATGGTTTAACTAGATACCAGCAAGAATAAGAAGCAAGAATATTATCATATTTGAATGGAATTGGTTTATTTTAAAGACTACAATTAATAAGAAGTTACATTGATTGCTGGATTTGTTGCGGGAGTACTGAGGAGGTGTAGATCGGTCGACAGAAATTGACGGAGGAACTGCTGGGTTCAGGCGATTCTGTAGGTTACTGACAACAGAGTAGGAGCTAAGAAAATAGAAAATTAATTTGGGATTATCTGTAAGAGCAAACTTGCCGTGAAGCCGTTAGAACGAGGGAAGCTGTTGGGGTTGACAGTGGCGTTAGTGAAAAGAAGGGGACCATTTCTGCAAGCAGTCAGGGGTTTGTCGAGTTGGAGGTTGTTTGTCAGTAGGCAGTGCATCATAGCTGAACTATCTGGAGATCTGAGCTGTGGACGTCAGAAAGAGTTCTGTCTTGAGGTTACTTTAAAGCGGTGAGAGTGTGAGGAGTCCAGGTGGGTTTTAATTAGTCCTATTGAAGCAGTAGTAAATAAAAGGCAATTAGAAAAGTGTAATTAACTATAATCAAATACTTATCATATAATATTGAGTCACTAAGAGGTGAATAGAATTTATATTTGTCATATTTGATTGAAAGTGCAAGGTGACAGTTCATGTCATTAAACAATTTACAGTCATTATTAAAATAAAATAGCAATTAATAAGCAACTAGATAATCGAACCAACCTTGAAGAGTCTCAAGGCGCTACCGTTATTAATAAGAATACAATTTAAAATTCAAATTAAATAAATCAAATTAAAAATATTATTTGAGGTGCCACTATAATATATTGAACGTTTTTGCTAATTCCCGCTCGCTTCTTTTAGACGAGGGAAGTAAAAACCATAAAATAAAATATGTTTTACACGAGAAATAATTACATGGTAATTTTCGTAGTTAGAATAATAAACATAAAAATATATACAAAATCAAAGGTAAATACGTATAACATCCTCAAAGAGATAAATACCGAATTCTCCCAAACAATTTTTTTGTAACACTCTCTAGTTAAATGTCAATCTTGATAAAGCAATGTTGTTGATTTCCACGTTTCCAGTCTGAAAAAATAGCCACAAACTCGTGCATTATTCGATAGGTCACCTCTCTAAAAAGCTTCACAATATATGCAAGTAAGACAATTACCTCTGGCATATTTTCCACGTTACACCTAATAAAATAATATTGTAAGCCTTCATTTACATAGTTAGAGTCCCCTCAACGTAAGATAGGGGCAGGCACGTCACAGTTCGGCTGCGCGGATTTTTGTTACGTCACGCGCCTCAAGAATTGGCAGTGGCGTACACGGATACAAGTGAACTCATCGCGTATCCTATCAACTACCAAACCCCCTGCTAACAGGACGCCTATTTCAAAACGTGCCGTTGCTAAGTAACCATTGCCCATCGGGATAATCGCCAAAACACTGCGCATCCTGGCAATGATGACGTGCCTGTCCCTATCTTACGTTGGGCGGACTCTACCGTTATTATAATTCTAACTAAATCATAATTTTTTAATATACACGGCTTGTTTAACAAAAATCCATCTTTGATCAAATTAATATTGGAAACAAATGCAATAATCATTGTGGATTTTTCAAATATTAGTAATGTTTGTAACCAACACACCGAGAAGTTGTAGACGCTTAAATGGCATTTTGTGTTTACAATGTTTGGAATAGAAATGTAGTTTGTAGTCGAAAACTTGCCTGAGCAAGATCAGCATTATTTAATTTTTTGTGCTGAAGGTGTTCGGCCAATATATATTTGTACGTGAAATTAAGCTGTTCATGGAAACGCATCTTCCAGCTGGAAATAATTGTGTAGAAACTTTAAAAATAAAAGACAGGATACAGCGCATAATGCATCGACTGAGAGCAACATGACATGTGGAAGGTCCGATCATGGAAAATCATCGTATATCCATTAGAAAAATTTCAGAAATTGTTGATGTAAGTACAAATTTTCTTAGTCTGAGATTTCTATACCTTTGGACCATTGAAGAAGTTACAGAATTGCTATTTTCAGTCAGACGCAGAAGTGCATATAGCTGTCTCGGGGGTTGGGACACCTACCGAGTGCGTCTCCAGGTGGCGGATAGGAGAACGGCCGAGGTCCTCCGGACCAAGGTTAGTGGTTAGCGAGTAGCAATATCCCGGGCCTAAACTCCTGTGTGATTGAACGAAAGCTGCCACCGCGGACCATCCCCCCTCTTCATTGAGTTGTGACCGCTCAATTAATTTCACAGGGTCTTAAGTTACCCTCGTGTTTGTGCCGTGCGAGGCGACCCGTGTCGGTTGGATGAAGGGATCCTGGGGATTGAGCTGCCTCTGGGACGGTTCGGTTTCCTGGAGCGTAGTAACACATCTCTTTGGCCCTGATTTCACCTAGACGGGAGGTCGAGACTAACCCACCTCGATCAATAGGTTGTTCCGTCGGGTCAGACCGCCGGAAGGGTGAGCTCTTTGGCGGTGAAGGTGCATGCAGTGGGTCCTTAAGGTCCCTAGGGGTTCCGGTTTCTGATACCCTGGGGCTCGCCTAAAGGTGCCTGCTCGTGTGCAACTCATATCTGGGAGCTATATCTCCTTAGTATCCTTGGCGTCAAAGTTCGGCGTCCCCTTGTTGGGCTCCGTGGTGGGTGGAGAGCTAGGGAGATGAAACTTTTTCTTTCAGCATGGATGACGAGAATAAAGAAACCATACAGGGCGCGTCTTCGGATACCCCTCAAGCAGAAGCACAACAGCAGCTGCAAAAAACAGAGAAAGAGCAACAGACTCTTCCAAAGAGGAAGAGGATTTCTGGTGCCGAACAGAAGCGCAGGAGGAAAGCTGCAGATAACTTCGGCGCTACGGCCTCTACCTCCACCCAAGGGCTGGCTCCCGAAGCTAACCCTAAGGTGGCAGGTTCAAGCCAAATGAAAGACAGAAGTGGAAAGGGACGTGGGTCATCCTCGACCACTACCAAGTGACTGGCTCCCAGAGCTAGCCCCAAGGCAGTTGGTTCCGGTAGGCCTACACCTTCCACAAGCAAAAGGATTAGATCGGATGGAAGCACACCCTCCACCTCTAATCCGAAAAAGAAGGTCAAGCCAGACCAAAAAGTAAATGAAAGGGTAGGTGGTTACAAAGAGGCCCTTACGAGGCACCTCCGCGTGGCCATCGTGGATCTAAGGACCCCCCTCAGTAAGATCACTCAGGTCCAAGCGGACCTAATAAAAGCTCAATTGCTAGTGGCTCTGGACAATCACATGTTCGCCCTAGCCGAAGGCCAAATTCCACCCACTTTCAAGGGCTGGCAGTACTCCGGGGAGATTCTTAGAATCACCTGCGAGGATGACCAGACCCTGAACTTGCTAACAGAGGCAGTGTCAAACCTGCCCAATTTATGGGAGGGCGCCCGTCTCAATGTCGTCCAGATGGATCGGCTGCCCAAGCTGGCGAAGGCAGCTCTGTGGATTCCAGAAAAACCTGAACCTACGAAGACTGTTATTCGCCGACTGGCGGTGCATAACCCCGGGATAGGTGTTCGGGACTGGCCCCTCTTCGACACAGCCGAAAAGGAGGAGCCCGTTGGCAGACTCCTAGTTTTTGGGCTAAACCAGGAGGCTGAAACGGCAGTCAAAAGTAGAGGTAGTAAACTGCACTATCAGTTTACAACTCTAAAAGTAAAAATTCAGAGGCCTGGAGATGCAGTTTCAGACTCCAACCCCTCAAGGCAGGGTGCGTCTACGGATACCCCTAAACCCCTTTCTGTTGCAGAGCAGGGTGCGTCCTCGGATACCTCTCCATCGCCAGTAGGAGAGCCGCTGCTACCACAGCAGCCATCCGAAGTAGAAGCCTCACAACTCCCCACCCCCATGGATACTCTTGAGGAAGAGAGGGAGCTGATGAGTATGCTTTTAGGGTCCGGGTCGGACACCGAGGTCGAATAATTTATTGTCTACCACATGTCCTCCCAACCTGGACTAAACATAATACAAATTAACCTGCAACACTGTCGAGAGGTTGCTGTTACTTTACGCAGACATCTCGACAGCCAGCAGGACACTGTTGCATTAATACAAGAGCTTTGGATTGTAAAATCTAAGATTTGTGGATTAATTAATCGTAATGGCAGTGTTTTTACAGATAGCACCCATGAGAAACCAAGGACGTGCATCTACTGTCCCAAGCATTTACAAGCCTTTGCTTTGCCACACCTCTGTAGGCGTGATATTACGGAGATACAGATGAGCTGTAGTATAAACGAAGGGAAGGAAGATGTCATTTTCGCATTGGTATACCTCCCCAGTGACTCAGTTGACCCTCCACCTAGCGCGGAGTTGATCGAATTGGTGAACTACTGTGAGAGGAACAACAAAAACCTAATTATTGGCTGTGATGCAAATGCTCACCACGTTTCGTGGGGTAGCAGTGGCATTAACACCCGAGGTAGGTTCTTACTTGAGTACCTAATAAGTACAAACTTAGAAATACTGAACCGTGGATATTCAGGGTGGAGCTTGTAGTGGACTGTATGAATTTAATTTGGACAGTTGCAGGAATATCTTAGGGGTGCAGGAATTAAAAAGGGGTGCAAACCAACGGTCTCGTGCGGTCTCACACGAGATGATGTACCAAAAAAGACCTGGGGCCGTTGGTCAGCGTGACACAGTGAAACAAAACTTCAAACTGTATGTTTATTGACTAGCATATTTTTCTATTTATACATATAAAAATACTGACTTAGCTTACAAAGTTTAATATTTGCCCTAGTTTCAGCTCGCATATGCACTTGCGTATTCAATTTCATAACAAACAAACTTGCAGAGTGCAGAATTGCAGGCTATTCACCGGGTCATTCGAGCACTGATTACATTACTGCTGACGCTTTGTTAAGCATTTTTCGTATGCAATATATGTTTGTAAAATATACGCCTAATTAAATTAAAAGGATTAAAATTTATGTTTGGTTCCTAAACAGTGGATGTGAACCAACTTTTGTCACAACGCGTAGCCAGACCGTGATTGATGTCACTCTGGCCTCTTTAGATATTTCCAATAATATTGTGGGCTGGCAGGTATCACCTGTTGTGTCTATGTCAGACCACAGATGGCTTTGTTTCAAATTATCTGGAACTATAGCTCAACCAAAACAATATCGAAACCCTAGGCGGACTGACAGACTATCTTACAAGACACATCAGGAAGCTCACCTGGTGAATTCGGTTTTCCCAGAAAAGATTGATCAGGTAGAGGACTTGCAAATCAGTGTGGATATCCTGCAGAACTCGATCCTACAATCTTAGCAATCGTCATGCCCCTTGAAGACATCCAAGGCGAGTCGCACAACCTCCTGGTGGTGTCCGAAACTCGACAGGATGAAATCAACATTAGGCAAACTCTTTAACAAAGCAAAAAGAACTAGAATTACTAGTGACTGGGAGGCCTATAAAGACCAAAAACGATTATACAAAAAAGAAATCCGCCAGAGACAGAGGGACTCTTGGAAAACGTTTTGTAGTTCCATAGAGTCCACTGCCTCCGCGGCTCGGTTGAAGAAGATCCTTTCTAAGGATCCAAACCAACAGCCAGGATGTCTCAGGCGAGGAGATGGTTCTTTTACAACCAAACCCGAAGAGACAGCGGAAGTGCTAATTCAAACACATTTTCCAGGCTGTATTGTCACCCCTGACAATGTATGGCCAAAACCCAATATCCCACCTCCCTCAGAGGAGGATTGAAATGTGGCAAACCAGGTCGTACGGGGTGACAAAGTAACCTGGGCTATAAACTTTTTTCTCCCCTTCAAGTCGCCAGGAGTGGACGGTATCTTTCCAGCCCTGCTACAATGGGGACTGGACCTGATGCTTGTTCACCTGGTGCGCATCTACCGGGCATGTGTCGCTTTTCGATATATACCGGAGAGCTGGAGAGAAGTGAAGGTAGTTTTTATACCTAAACCAGGGCGTACGGATTATACTCAGGCCAAATCATATCGTCCCATTAGTCTTACATCCTTCTTACTAAAGACGCTTGAGAGACTTTGTGACAGAGAAATACGGGAAAGGGTGCTGGCTTTACACCCATTGCACCCGAACCAACACGCCTATATCTCAGGGAGATCTACTGAATCGGCGCTACATGCTGTAGTGAACCGTATTGAGAGATCGCTAGACAATAAAATGTCCACTCTGGGAGTTTTCATTAATATTGAAGGAGCCTTTGACAAGGCTTCCTTTGAGAGCATTAACTCTGCCTTACGCAGGCATGGTGTGGCACCCACTCTCTGTGAGTGGATAAAACACATGCTTACGATGAGAGCAGTACAATTTAATATAGGAGACAACTCCATTAGAGGTGTTGTGACGAAGGGCTGTCTGCAAGGGGGGTTCTGTCCCCACTACTGTGGAATACAGTGGTAGACAGCCTTCTAAGCACACTCAATGATGCTGGATTCTATACCACTGGATATGCGGATGACATCGTCATCCTCATTACTGGCAAGTTCGAGAGCACGCTCTGTAACTTGATGCAGACAGCTCTTCGAATAACAGAAACATGGTGTAATGAACAGTCACTCTCTGTCAATCCTTCAAAGACAGAAATGGTACTTTTCACAAATAAAAGGAAGGTGGGACCTTTACGTAGACCTCTCCTATTCAACACTTCTCTCAGCTTTTCAGACAATGTCAAATACTTGGGAGTTATCTTTGACAGACAGCTGAATTGGGAGAAACATTTAAAAGTTAAAACTGAAAAAGCATGCATGGCATTCTGGCAGTGTCGCCGCGCTTTGGGTAAATCCTGGGGACTCTCCCCCCGAATTACCTTGTGGTTGTATACTGCCGTGATAAGGCCCATGCTATGTTATGGAGCACTTGTCTGGTGGCCCAGGGTCAGACAGGCTACGGCAGCAAGTAAACTAGGACATGTGCAACGCCTTGCTTGTCTTAGTTCTACAGGTGCTATACGCTCAACCCCTACGGCTGCTTTAGAGGTGGTCTTATGCCTTCCACCACTTGATCTTTTTGTGTAGGAAGTAGCCGTAAGGACCGCCTTGAGGCTGCGCTACAAAGGGCTGTGGCACACCGCAGGCAGGGGAGGCAGGCATACTCGCATCCTGAATGAGGCCGTCGACAAGATCCCTCTTCTGGACGCTATAGTAGACTACCTCCCTCTACAATATGCTTTCAACAGACAATTTAACGTCTATGAAAATGCCGGGTTTACCCAGCATATAGATATATCCATCTTTACTGATGAATCTAAAACAAAGCATGGAACGGGTGCCGGAGTTTTCTCTGACGATCTGAACCTCCGCCAAAGCATACCACTGGGCAAAATGTCCACTGTCTTCCAAGCGGAAGTAATTGGAATAATGCATGGTGCAAAAGCAATTCTTGACATCTTCAGTGACAGTAGAGCCACTTTACTAGCCCTGGGCAGTTGCAAAATTACCTTAGGTGTGGTACTGCAGTACCGTAAAGCTCTCGAGAATATCTCAAAAAATAATGTCGTTTCCCTTGTATGGGTGCAAGGACATGACGGTAACTACGGCAATCATTTACATGTTGACGAAATAAATTCTCTTAAAATTTTTTGCCTTGAGTGGTATTTGGAAAGATTATTTAACAATATGGGTAGATGACTTTTACCGTGTTCGACAGCATACATTTTTAACGTTTTCCACTATTAATTCAATACTGGAGCTTCCAACACGATTATTATGAGTTTCTAGAACGACGCTGATTTGCAAACTTTGACTTTGACGTTTTGGCGAAATGTCAGTCAAAGGCTACTAACTAAATTGAAATCATTGAAACCAATCGGGCTCGCGTGGAAACACTGTGACATTAGGTGTTTTCAATGAGAGTCAATTTTGATTGGCCGTTTCTGACAAATTGAACAATTTTCATTGGTTCGTTCACTATAGTGTTTAATAATTATAATAATTAAATTATTTGGTCAAGTGGCAATAGTAAGAAACAAGTGTTTATGAAGAATGTCAGTTCACTCAACTATTTCAAATGCGTTTTGACAACAACTAATAAATCGTATTTGAAAGTTAAAAAGTTGTTAAAATCTCTCAAAATGCCTCCCTTTACGAATAGCGAATACGCAGACATTGTGCTGACTTATGGTGAAGCTCAGGGGATCGCAGCCCTAGCACGGCAAATTTACATGGATCGTTTTCAAAATCGTCGGATTTCCAATGTTCGCACATTTGTATCTGTTGTACCGCATCTTCGCGATCATGGATCCTTCAAGCTTGTAGCTCACGACCGTGGTAGAGTACGTCCTGATCGCGTTGCAAATGTTGAAGTTGCTGTTTTGGAGGGTGTCGAGGCTCGGCCAGGGCCTAGTACTCGAAGATTAGCATTACAACACAATGTGCCAAAATCAACAATTTGGAGGATATTAAAAGAACAGCTGTTGCATCCGTACCATGTACAAAAAGTTCAGTGTTTGCTATACTCGAAGATCTACCTCGCAGACGTCATTTTTGCGAATGGGTTCTCGCACAGATAAATGAGCAGCAAAATTTTTTATCAATTGTGTTGTCAACTGATGAGGCTGGATTTACCAGAGAAGGTGTTTTTAATATGCACAACACACGTATCTGGACAGACGAACATCCTCATGTTATTAGGGAACCCAATTTTCAGCACCGATTTTCGCTTACTGTTTGGGCCAGAATTATAAATGGAAGATTTATTGGCCCACACATAATGCCACCACGTCTAAATGAAGAACAATATTTACATTTTGTTTCGATTATTGGTGTATTTGCCTTTAGCAATTCGTGCAAACATGTGGTATCCCCATGATGGTGCGCCTTGTCACAATGCACTTATTGCACGAAATTGGCTAAACAACAATTTTTCTGTACGATGGAACGAAACGGTCCTGTCGCGTGGCCTGCCAGATCGCCAGACTTAAATCCGTGCGACTTCTTTTTGTGGTGATACATCAAGGACTTGGTGTACTCGGCTCCAATTGACACGATCGAAGTTTTGCGGCAACGGGTGGAAAATGCAGCTACAACGATTCGCAACAACAGACAGATGTTAGAGACAGTGGGGGAATCATTTTGTCGACGTATTCAGTGTTGTATTGACAACAACGGAGGTCACTTCGAACATTTATTGTAATTAATTCGTTTAATAACAAAAAATGAGATTTCAAAAAAAGGTTACTAAGAAATATTGCAGCTCTCGACGAGTTTTGGTTAAATTTAATGTACTTATTTCTGGGACACCCTGTATATATGCCGCCCCCAATTACTAGGTTTGTCATTACTTGGGTTTTTGATACATTCGTTTACAGTCTCATCTTCTGAGAGACCATGTTCAATCTTTGTATCAATTTGTATGACTTTATTTATGCAATCCGATAATAATACCATGCCATCAGCAAATTTTGAGTGACACAGGTTCTCACTGTTTATGTTCAAGCCCAGCTCTTCCGAATCTATTTGTTTGGGCATATCCTGGAACACCTCTTTTTATTCGGAATCGGTTTCTGTCTTCATGAAGCTTTATACAGGCCATCGTGTTCTCATATACAGGGTTTTCAAAGTTAAGCCGGCAGTATTGCTAACTTCGTTATTATTGGAGCTACAAAGTCAGTTAAATAGGCAAACTAGTAGTATTTTTTTCGCCAATTACGATGGTGAAAACGGAATCAAAATCGAACAACGCGTTCGCGAGTTATACGTATCAAAAATTTCAATTTTTTCAAATGGGACACTCAGTATACAATATTCACAATCGATAGGAAATTGAATTCTAAATAAAAAGTGTCCTATGTCCTTTTATCCTAATGTCAAAAATGACAAAGGTATTGATGATTTTTCAAATTCGTCAAGGTGGCTGTGTTAGTGGCAATTTCGCCTTATCATAAAATATAAATTAAAAAGAATATCCATGAAGTGAAACAATATCGTTTATTTCAAATTATTCTATGAACTTATAAAAACAAAACTCAAATTAGATGCTCAAAAACTTCACCCTCTTGCTCCAAGCATTCGTGAGACCGCTTGTAAACGCTTCTAGTGGCCTTGGCAATGACATAACTCGCGAACGCAATGTTCGATTTTGATTCCGTTTTCACCATCGTAATTGGCGAAAAAAATACTACTAGTTTGCCTATTTAAGTGACTTTGTAGCTCCAATAATAACGAAGTTAGCAATAGTGCCGACTTAACTTTGAAAACCGTGTATATGCTTAATTACTGTTGTGTAGCGGTGATCTATTCGGCAGTCAGCTAGCGCTTCTCAAGTGTGATCCAAAATTATTTTCATCTAGTATGGCTATGGAATAGTTTCTAATTTATGAATGTAACTGTTTATACTTAAAACTCCCAACTTGATATTTGATTGTTGAGCGACTTATGATCTTAAGTCTTTTCTTAAAAAATTCTCCCCGACCTGATCGCATTCCAAACGTTATTCTTAAAAATCTATCCAAAAAACTACAACTTTTCTTACCATCGTATTTGATGGCTGCCTGACACTTGGATATTACCCAGATATCTGAGAACATACTTAATTGGGCAATATAAAAAGGTTTACTACCATGTAGTAGGCTTAGAAAATATCTTTTTGTGGCTAAACCGTTTACCCAACTAAAATTTTGTAAGAGAGAAAATAGCTTCTAAATTAAAGTAACTATCTAGAAAAAAAATGGTAGTGATTATACAGGTGGG
Organism: Agriotes lineatus; assembly: GCA_940337035.1. Taxonomy (NCBI): domain Eukaryota; kingdom Metazoa; phylum Arthropoda; class Insecta; order Coleoptera; family Elateridae; genus Agriotes; species Agriotes lineatus. The sequence continues at coordinate 162,346 of CALNHX010000142.1, forward strand.
TTAAAAAAATATGGATGGATAATTTATTGTGACAGTTTTTAAACAGTGTAATTTTCAAAATTAGGGTGTATTCCACAAAAATCTGTAGTTTACTGCTACAAACGCATAGCCAAAAAATGAATAAAATATATCAAAGATTATTCGACTTATTTGAAAAAGTTTAAATGAGCTAATCATTTTTAAAGCACTCTAGCGGCTAAACTAAGCAACTTTGTATATAGATAAGTTGAGTTAAATCATCACATTTTGGGTCAAGAAACTTGTGGTCTTCCGTTGTACGTGTATTTCAAAAACACACCGTAGAGTCAGAATGGCGGACAGTTTCACCCATATGACACCAACTATGATTTTTTAAATGGATCACCCTATACATTTTTTTCTTTTGGAATCTAAGGGTCAAATTACATACAATAGTCTTGTCAAATTTTCAATTTTTCAAACAAAAATATTTTGTTTTTTTAATTTTATTTTTTATGATAGAAGGCCGTGACTTGGAAAAATCCATTCTAATTGCTTGCCACTATGACTAGTAATTCAGGTGTTATGGCTCTTGGTCTATAATGCATCATTTTACTGTAGAGCTAATATATTCTCTAGTCTCGACATCAACTCATGTTCTATTAAATCTGGTCTTTCCTATTTAAATTGGAAGTAGCATCTTTAATGGAAATTATTTGTTGTAACAAAATTATTTTGGGCTTTTTGACTTTTATTTTGGGCCATTTGACTTTTCCTTTAAAGGAAATTAAAATTATTTATCCCAAAAAGGTCGTGAACGGATTATAATATACAAAATGATTAAGTGAATATACATATTTCAATTAACACAATTATTACAAAACAATATTAAATTAGTATGATTGTTGCCATTAGTTATTATTAACACATCTAAATAGGTAGCTCACTTAGCCATGTACCGGGTGACTCTGAGACCAGGGCCATGCTTATATCTTCTTTATTTTCATATCAATCTGGATAAAATTTTATAATAAGATACTACACATAATTTATATATGATTGACCGATAGATACAAGGTGTTTTTGAAATACACGTACAACGTAAGACCACAAGTTCCTTGGTCCAAAATATGATAATTTAACTCAACGTACCTATATACAAAGTTGCTTAGCTTCACGATTTTTTTTTCTGAATAGTTACTTTAATTTAGAAGCAATTTGCTCTCTTATAAAATTTTAGTTGGATGAACGGTTTAGCCACAAAAAATATTTTCTAAACATCCCTACAAGCCTAGTGTTAAGTTACACTTACTGATTTAGGCTTAGAAAATATCTTTATGTGGCTAAACCGTTTACCCAACTAAAATTTTGTAAGAGAGAAAATAGCTTCTAAATTAAAGTAACTATCTAGAAAAAAATGGTAGTGATTATACAGGTGGGTTAAAAAAATATGGATGGATAATTTATTGTGACAGTTTTTAAACAGTGTAATTTTCAAAATTAGGGTGTATTCCACAAAAATCTGTAGTTTACTGCTACAAACGCATAGCCAAAAAATGAATAAAATATATCAAAGATTATTCGACTTATTTGAAAAAGTTTAAATGAGCTAATCATTTTTAAAGCACTCTAGCGGCTAAACTAAGCAACTTTGTATATAGATAAGTTGAGTTAAATCATCACATTTTGGGTCAAGAAACTTGTGGTCTTCCGTTGTACGTGTATTTCAAAAACACACCGTAGAGTCAGAATGGCGGACAGTTTCACCACATATGACACCAACTATGATTTTTTAAATGGATCACCCTATACATTTTTTTCTTTTGGAATCTAAGGGTCAAATTACATACAATAGTCTTGTCAAATTTTCAATTTTTCAAACAAAAATATTTTGTTTTTTTAATTTTATTTTTTAAGATAGAAGGCCGTGACTTGGAAAAATCCATTCTAATTGCTAAACAAGGTTTTTAAGTCATTTTTTAAAATGGCACCTACTAAGTGCCAGCTTGCCATTAGATAGAAAAGTTTATTGTTACTATATCTATTGAGATGGTTTAAAGCTCATAATTTAATGGATACTTCAAGCTGTGACTCCAGTCTACTCGAGCTTCAGAAGCCAGGGATCGCAAGACTTACAGGCCCGGGAGGTGTGTAAGAGCATCCTAGAACAAGATTTGCTGCCACAAAAGCGACTTCCAGCAGATAAGGACATTGGCGTCACCTGTAACCAGCTCCGAGGCGAAGATCGACCAGATTTTAAAGGTACGATTTGGCATGTTTTTAAGTGGTTGGAGTCCGGAAAGCTAGGGGACTTCAACAATACACCTTGCGGAAGAGATTCATCGTGTTTCCGAGCATCCAGATCTGTCCTAGTTCGAGTAAATTGCATGGCGTCAGTAGAAAATGCGATTTTTGCCAGGATTTGCAGCTCTCACAGAAAGTCAAAACAAAACATAGCTAGCGTCGTTTTACGTCACACCTGAAACAAAATCAAGTTAGTTGTTGCTAGGCGGGAAATTTGCTTCAGTTTACCTGGTGGTTTCTTGCAAAATTTCGCTTTTAAATATTAAAATAAACGCTGTAAGCACCAACAACCTTTTGTGGTAAAAGTCAAGTTTGTGAGGTTATGAGTAATTAAAGCGAGTAGCGCGGTTGTACTTAAATTTTGCGTATTTGAGCTACTCTGAGTCAAATATTCTAAATAATAATTTTAAATAAAACTCAAATTTTAACCTAACCTGAGAGATTAGTCTTGTGTTTTGCCGGAGCAAGCCTAAAGAAATATTGCAATTCGATAAAATATAGAAAGAGGCAATTAACCATTTTATTAAAGAGTAATAAATACATTTCATTTTGATTAGCCTAAAATACTGACAGCCAACGTCGTGGCAAAGGCGAATTTATAATTTATTTATTTTATCCCATAAACAACAATACACCCACTACAAACAGGCGCCGCAACGTGAAGCCTTTACAGCCACTGCATTACTTTATCTTTTCTTAAAATTGAAAAATGTTTATTAAATAATTTTTTAAAAAATTGTGTGTAACACCCAAGCAAATTTAACACCACTGGTTTGTATGTAATTTGAGTCGTGGATTCCGAAAACCATAAACCATACAGAGTGATCTGTTTAAAAAATCAAAGTTAGTGTTATTTCCGGTGAAACAGGAAGTCGGCCATTTTGATTACATTTATCTCAATCCGAAATAATGACTAAAAAAAATTATGCAGCAGCATGTTGCACATGTAAAATCAATAAGAAATGATATAACTTAACGAAAACTAAAATGTGAAAATCTCTTTATATACTTACTTGACCGGTGAAATTGTAAAATAACAAATAACTTATAAATATGCAGTACAGTACTAAACATTTACAACAAACATTAAGCTTTATTGTCAATAAAAAATATTACATAATTTACACTTAAAGGAAGTTTAATTTTAAATTCATTTTTATAAATTAGAAATAGAGCGATATACAGGGTGTCCCAAAAAGAGTGGGACACCGATTAGTCATAGATTCCTCACGTCATAATAAATCGATTAAACCTAATATATCTTAGCACAAAGTTCCTTCAGTAAGAAGTTATATGGCTTTGAAGTTCAATTTTTCTTTTTTATTTTTTTTTAATTTCCACAAATCTAGAGATATCGATTCGAATTTTGGTATACAGGTAGGATTATATAGAAGTATAATTAATTTTTAATCCTAAGTCCCCACACAACTTATGTATACTGTAACACCATATGTAAGTATATTGTAACACCATATTTAAGTATGGCGGAAGTAAAGGAAAAATACGAGAACAGATGAGCTTGTGTTTCCTTTGACTTGCATGATAGATCAGTAATCAGGCCTATGCTAGCCATAAAAGTCCTGATTTGTGAATATTCATGATGTGTCCGAGACCTACTTTTTACCACTCTCTTTATAAGCATACACACAATGATACACCATTGTTCAATTTTCTCACTGCTGATTAATTCTAATATTATTTCATAATTTAGGTTCTTTTTTATGGATAGTTCGCCACTACAAAATTAAAAATATCAAATATCTAACGTTTCGAGGAACAATCTACCCCCCTTATCAACGATTAACAATTAAAACTAAAAATGAATAAGGAGAACTTAGCTTTTCACTGGGACTGAGAAACGATCAACCTCCAATGAATCACTTGATACTCATAAAAAAGGACATCAGTGATATCATGCCACAAATAGAGATTATTATTTCACAACTTATATCATTCCACAATTATCGTTTCTATTTAACTTAATTTCAGTACCTTTCATTCCGATACGTTTTAGAAAATCCAAAACCTGTAGGTTCGACATTAATATATATCTCTTTTTCGAATGATTTTGGATGATATAATGCAAATGACTTCAAACTTGTTATATAATATATATATATATGCCTGACCAAATCGTATTTTTGTTCTGGCTTAAATCCACATACAACAAGCGAATAGGATTTTGCTCTTGTACGTTTTTTCATACTTTTTCCCCTGTCTCACTACATGGCTTGATGTTGTTTTATATTTATTTATAGAGTAAAACTAAAAGTATTGATACTGTCAGTATCTTTGGTGACTATCTAAATACTGTTTTTAGATAACTTTAAAGCATTTATATATTATGAACAGGAAATGGTTTTAAGCTCAGTAAAATGTGGATTTCTTTGATACATGATCTAAAGCATTACAACCATTGTGCATCAGACGGCCATGCCTCAGGGATTCAAACTGTGCTGCACTTGCTCCGAATGGCTGACACAGAGAACTATAAAGAGCTTCACACCGACCTTCAACTCTTAGAGCAACTTTCACTGAAGATGTCAGCTGCAATGTCTTGCAAAATATTAGTCAGTATGGGTGCACCATCAGCAACAACGCAAAATCTGCTAAGTATCCTTGTTATCAAGGTACTCAAACAACACGAGCCACCAAAGAGCATGGCAATCGCATGAATCCTTGCTCGAATTCACAAGATGCAAGGCACATTAAGCCAGAGAATGCTGCATGTTTATCTGCTATGAATACACGGTCTAAGCCCAAATTCTATTTTAACAAAAATAACTTTAAAGCAGTCACGCTTTTGGTAAATGCCACGAGAGCTTTAGATTCTAAGGTGTTTCTCTAGTATGTCCCTTTATATGTTTAACTAAAGTGGGTTTTGTTGCTGCTTTATATTCGCAAATAGAACATGAGTAAGGTTTTTCTCCTGTATGCATCTTCATATGGCGGCCTAAACCATCTTTTCCTGCCGTTTTAAATTCGCAAATAGAACACAAATAAGGTTTTTCTCTTGTATGCCTTTTCATGTGGTTCACTAAAACAACTTTATGCGCTGCTTTGTAGTCGCAATTAAAACATGCATAAGGTTTTTCTCCTGTATGTGTTTTCATATGTGTAACCAAAGAACTTTTTTGTGCTGCTTTATACTCACAACTAGAACAAGAATAAAATGTTTCTCCTGTATGAATTTTCATATGTGTAACTAAATTACTTCTTTGTGCTGTTTTATATTTGCAAATATAACATGAATAAGGTTTTTCGCCTGTATGCTTATTCATATGAAGCACTAAAGCATCTTTTCGGGCTGCTTTATGTTCACAAATAGAACATGAATAAGGTTTTTCTCCTGTATGCGTTTTCATATGTATAACCAAACGACTTTTAAGTGTTGTCCTATATTTGCAAATAGAACATGCATAGGGTTTCTCTTCTATATGCGTTTTCATATGTTGAACTAAATAACTTTTACGTGCTGCTCTATATTTGCAAATAGAACATGAATAGGGTTTCTCTCCGGTATGCTTTTTCATATGTTGAACTAAATAACTTTGACGTGCTGTTTTATATCCGCAAATAAAACATGAATAAAGTTTTTCTCCTGTGTGCTTCTTCATACGATTCACTAAATCACCTAGAAAATAAGATTTTTCACTTGTATGGGTCTCGAAATGGCTAACTTACCTTTTCCTGAAGATTTATCTTTAGAAATGGGAGATCTATAAAATTGTTCTGTATGAGTTATCATATGTTCCAAAAAATTACTTTTGTCTTTTGCTTCATATTCACAAACACTGCAAAGTAATTGTTCTATGAAATTTCCACTTGCTGCACAGGAATCAAGCAATTCATCCTTTATCTCAACTTGCTCCTGTTTTATATCCAATTTCTGATAAGTCGTGTTGTCGATATTGTCTTGAACGATCTGTTGCTGAACATGTAAGTTTGCGAATACTTTACTTTCATTTTTTGTCAGTGGTTCATGTAACATGCTGGCTACTGCATTAGGCAAATTATAATCAACTGATTCATGTTCCACATCCATTATTATGAAGAATCCGGGTGTAATAAATGCAATATCCGAAAAGACAACGACCAATGAAGTTCGGTTAGCTAAACTTGAATATGCTTATATAGAAAATATTAACAAGCTTCCGCTTCTTACATGAAATATGAAATTGTAAGAAGTACCTTGTTTAGAGGATTGGCTAGCACACAAGACAACATTGAACTTCACAACCAATATCACCGGCCATTACAATCTGGCATTATCGGTTAGATCTAATGGAATTCAAAAGAACTATCGTGGTAGGTATACATATAAGCTGCTTTCGCATTACACATTAGAGTACTCTGGAGTGCACCAGAGCAAGTTACCTCGCGTTCGAATTACAACATAATTTTTGGAGTAACTAACGCTAGTCTTCCTTCCCCTGCCCCCTTAAGCCCCATGAAAATTTGCGGTGCAACAAGCCCTGGCATGCGCTGTTGTGTTATTTAGAATCAGCTGTCAGACTTAAACGCCTTTTGGATGAATCCGAGTCTCAATTTACTGTAATTAACAGAATTAACTACGAATTAAGTTCTTGAAATCTATTTTGAGCGCAGTCTGTATATACCGCCCTTATTTTAAACGTTCAATTCAAAAGCAAATTAGTTAGGTTATGTATTTTACGCGAGAGTAACCTAACGTCTGTTCGAATTACAAAGCAACTCACCCCAGAGTAATTCACCCCAGAGTCAATTGCACCAGTGCTAGTTGCACTCAATTCGAAAGCAGCTATAGTGTGTCCTGCACTTATACAGTGTGTCCCAGGATTGATGTTACAAGAGGAGAGACGGTCTAAAATTTTTTGAATTTTATTTTAAGGTGCTGTGATTCGGTCCTGTTTGGTTTGAAAAAAAAAATGAAGAATATTTTTAGTTTTTGAAAAACGTAGGCCTTGACAGGGAAGCGAAAACGATTTTATTTTCAGGTAAAGTACCCTTTTTGTTCATGATACGGCAAAATTGTATTAAGAACAGTTGTTCAGAATGATAAATTATGGCCCTATACAAAATTTCAGAAAGATCCCTCGACTTATATTAAACCGTTATTTTTTAGATTAAAGAAATTGCATTTATTAAAAATGACGGTTTAATCTAAGTCGACAGATCTTTCTGAAACTTTGTATAGGGTCATAATTTCTCATTCTGAACAAATTCTTTTAATACAATTTTACCGTATCATGAACAAAAAGGGTAGTTACCTGAAAATAAAAAAACCATTTTCTAAAAAATAAAAATTTTTTCTAATTTGACAGATCTTTCTGAAATTTTGTATAGATCCATAATTTATCATTATGAATAACTTTTATTAATAAAATTTTGCTGTATCATGAACAAAAAGGGTAGTTTACCCGAAAATAAAATAATTATCTCTTCCCTGTCAAGGCCTACTTGTTTTTCAAAAACTGAAAATATTCTGAAAATTATTTTCAAACCAAGCAGGGTCGAATCCCAGAACCTTTTAATAAAATTCAAAATTTTTTAGACCATCTGACCTCTTGTAACATCAATCCTGGGACACACTGTATATACAGATTGGTGGCGCAAAATGCGAACATAAGCAGTCAAATGAGTTAAAATACAGTTTATGGGCTTTATATGCGTTAGACAGAAATAGACTTATTAAGGGCGGTTAACATCTACCGGGTGACTATAAATGACTGAGATTTTTTTTCTTAGGTTGGCACTGTTTATGTTGGTGGCACTGTAAGTCTATGTCAAATTCAATGTTTGCAGGTTAGGTTTGGCATCATTCTGTGTCAAAACTGATGCCAAACCTAACCTGCTAACCTCGAATTTGACATAGACTCTCAGTGTCACCAACATAAACAGTGCCATCCTAAGAAAAAAAATCTCAATCATTTATAGTCACCCGGTATATAGTATCCGCAGAATGAAGGTGTTTTGCTTTCAGAAAACACTGAATCCTAGAATACTAGATTTTAAATCATATATGTCTATTTCTGTCTAACCCATACAAAGCCCATAAACGGTATTCTAACTCATTTGACTGCCTATGTTCGCATTTTCCGCCTCCAATCTGTATATAGATTGTCCGAAACCGTTTTGAACGTAGGAAATTAATGAGTGCGACAAGGAAGACGTAAACAAAGTGAACAGCAGGAAAATCATAGAATGTAAATATGGCTAGAACTAAAATTAAGTCAATGAAGCAAACAAACACTTCTGTCAAACATTTTATCTGTCATTAAGAGTGTAAAGTGAGGTTAAAATAATGAAAATAGTTATGTGAATAGTAAACAATAGTATATTTAAACCTCACTTTATAATCTTAATGACAGAAGTGTTTGTTTGTTTCGTTAACTTAATTTTAGTTTAAAAATTTACCTATTATCCAATCACAAAACTCGCTAACTGTCAATGTAATTTTTTTTAGATATTTACTGAGTGTATCTTGAAATTACAGTTTTTTTGGGAACGTACTTCGGATCAAGTAATTTCTAGTAATATTTAAAGTAAGGTTATCTTACATGTGTCAAAAGTTTAGCGAAGTTTTTCCTTGTAATAATTAACTATGGCCTTTTTACTTCCTTTTACGATAAAGGAAGTATTGGATTCACCCCAAAAATTCGAAATTGAGATTTCAACAAATCTTCACGTTTTAGTGTCCCCTGATCCCAAAAAAACATATTTTTTTCATTGGTCTGTCTGTCTGTCTGTGTGTGTGTCTGTCTGTCTGTCTGTGAACAGAATATCTCAAAAACGAAAAGAGGTATGGCGTTGAAACTTCATATATGAGTTTTATGTACTATGTAGATGAGACAGCAAGCTTTTGAAGAAAATCGCATAACCGGAAGTAGGTGTTTACTCTTGTGATTTTTCAATTTTTTTTGATTTTTTCAAAAACGGCTTTAACGATTTTTTTAAACTTTATATTTTTATTACATTTTTATTGTGTATTGATGTAAGGTAGGTGATTTTCTAGTTGAATACTTCTAAAATGGGTTTCTTTTGTTTTTTTTTCTATTTTTTTATTAACTCTTATTTTAAATAGAACACCCGGTATATTATTACATTTTTGAATTTAGCTTAAAATTGTAGAAAAAATTTGTCTCTTAAACTAACTCTCTATTTTGTACCGTTTTTGTAGAATTTGCAATTTTTGAAAATTTTTGACAAATGCTTAGAAATTAAAAATCAAATTTTTGGCTAATTATAAGATCACTGTAAAAGGAAGTTGTGTGAGTGTATCACACCAGATTTTTTACTTCATTTTACAATAAAGAAAGTATTGGATTCACCCCAAAAATTCGAAACTGAGTTTTCAACAGATCTTCACGTTTTAGAGTCCCCTGATCCCAAAAAACATATTTTTTTTCATTGGTCTGTGTGTCTGCTGTCTGTCTGTGTGTCTGTCTGGCTGTGTGTCTGTCTGTCTGTGTGTCTGTCTGTGAACAGAATATCTCAAAAACGAAAAGCTGTATGGCGTTGAAACTTCATATATAAGTTTTGTGTACTATGTATATGAGATAGCAAGCTTTTGAAAACAATCGCATAACCGGAAGTAGTTGTTTACTCTTGTGATTTTTCAGTTTTTTTAGATTTTTTCAAAAACGGCTTTAACGATTTTTTTTAAACTTTACATTTTATTACATTTTGAATGTGCATTGATGTGAGATAGGTGATTTTCCAGTTGAATACTTCTAAAATGGGTTTCTTTTGTTTTTTGTCTTTTTTTTATTAACTCTTATTTTAAATAGAACACCCGGTATATTATTACATTTCTTAATTCACCTTAAAATTCTAGAGAAAATTTGTCTCTTTACCTAACGCTCTATTTTGTACCGTTTTTGTAGAATTTGTAATTTTTTAAAATGTTTGACAAATGCTTAAAAATTAAAAATCAAATTTTTGGCTAATTATAAGATCACTGTAAAAGGAAGTTGTGTGCGTGTATCACACCAGATTAGTAGAGGGAAGTGGATGGTTCTGGAACCTCCCCCCACCACTTGACCTTGAGTTCAAGACAAGGCCACGTTCAAGCCCAAGGTCACATGCAAGGCGAAGCCACGTGCAAGCCCAAGATTACGTTAGAAGCCAGGCCACTTTCGGAGCGAGGCCATAGACAGTAACCTTGAAGAATGAGTATAACAGGAGATGTAGTTTTGTGTTCAGTAGTGTATCGTGTGCTGTACTAGCAAAAACAATGGAGCAAGTACAAAAGGTTCTTGAAACTGTGAAGCAGCGAGTGACAAACAAAAACGTGAAACTGTCATATCCAGTATTGTTAAACGCAACAACTTATCCGCTGAATAAGTCAAGAAATAAAACTGAGTTTGGGTTTGACCTGTTATGGATCGTTTGTGCCGGCAGTGGTAATTAGTGGGATTAACAAAGATTTTATATTGTTAGACGAAGGAGAGTGGCTGCTCTTTGTTGCAAATAAAGATGTGATAAATAGGCACTTTAACTATGAAGATGGAGAGCCAAAACCGGTGGATATAAGTCCTGGCAAAAGAACATATTTTCAAAAAATCGGAAACAAAAAAGTGATAGTGCTGCAGGAACGGAAGCGATCCCAAGTTTATCTCGGAAACAAGTCTGTAGCAGAATTGTGGAATTTGTTGCCCCTGCTGCAGTCTAAAGCTGAACTAGTAAAAAGTCAGATGTTTGAACAATTTTACAGCAGTGTAATCGAAAGTGTTTGGAATTTACCCGGCGACTTTAAAAGGAGTATCGAAGAGTCTTTGCCACCCATCCAATCCGAGAATGTTCGCTGCATGTATGAAATGCTAAAGTTTGCTACGAACATCATTACATATGATATTGCATTCAAAAAATACGCACAACTGCAATAAGTGTTTATCATGTACTTATAACGATGTAATAAAAAAATTAAAAGAGTTAAAACATTTATTATACAAATAACTTACTGACTAACTTAGAAAGTAACCTAATCTAACAACTTAAAACTACTTTTCCACATCTCTTACATAGTCCGATTTACCACCACTGTCACCATCTTCCATACCTTCTCCACCACCGTCTCCTTCCCCAGACCAACCCTCGGTGGAGACGTCGAAAATGCTATCTCCAACGGAAGATGGCGACATGGCGTCGGATACGTGATCCATACCGTTAATCCTCGGATCGTTTGGACTCCATATCAGACTGATGTCATCAGGTATGGATAACCCATCCGATCCCAGACTCGACGGTGTGGACGACCTGTCCGACGGCATGTTTTCATCAGGCTGGTCTATGTTGACCGAGTCCACATACTCATTCAACAACCTAGACGTGATGTCATCCAGTTCTGGGATGTTGAATGTTCCAATGTCTTCACCATCCGACAACCATACGTGCTCCTTCGCGTAATGGAAGAAGACACAATTGTCGGTTGGGTTGACTCGATTGCGGAGTCGGTCAATCAAGGGGTGGGGTAGCTCTGGAGTCCAGCGGTAGGTAGTAAGAGGGTCCCACACCAACTCATGGGTGAGATTTACTACCTCCTCGTTGGGAGCGAAGTAGATGAGGTTTGTATGGAAGAACCACACGAATCGCATACTATGTAGAAACAAAAATCAGATTAGAGAGGTTATATTTACAACTGGTAACATACCTGTAATGCCACGATGATGTGGGATGTGGGACTGTGGTGGGATGGTGTGGGCAGCCTCACTATAGCTGTAGAAAGACATGTAATTTCTCAAAGGAGCTAATCAAGTTTTTTTACATAAACCACCCACAGCAAATTCTCGTCTGGTTTAATCTAAAACATTTTTCAGATTAATAAACGCCGGAAATATAAACGTTTAAAAAAATAGTAGTATATGATAGTAGTAACACAATGCAAAAAACCGCATCTAAATATCTTAATAAATATAGAAGATACGAGCATTTTAAGAGTTTGCTTAGAAACATTACAAAAATGTTAGAAATGTTTAAAATGTAGTACATGACAGTAGCAACATAATGCAAAAAAATCCGATGAAATATGTTAATAAACACCAGAGATATGAGCGTTTTTAAGATTTAAAAAAAAACATTTTTTAAATGTAGAATATGACAGTAGCAACACAATGCAAAACACCGCATTCAAATATCTTAATAAATATAGAAGATACAAGCATTTTAAAACACCATTAGGAAAATGTTAGAAATGTTTAAAATGTAGTACATGACGGTAGAAACTCAATGCATAAGACGGCGAAAAAATATCTCAATAAACAACGGAGATATAAGCATTTTAAGATTACATTAGAAAAGTATTAGAAAAAAAAAGAACTTTCGAGTGCCACATTTTACCGTTGTTTTTTCAGAAATGTTTCTTTTACTGAGTCCAAACGCATTTTCAAAGTACAGATATGGACATATAAACTCCTGGACAAAATTAACGCACCACTATTATATTTCTTTTTAATTCCGAGAAATTGATAACTTTTAGTTTACTAACTGTCTTGGACCTCCTCTGATGTTTCAAACAAATGCTGTCAAGAAATGTTTTGTTTTAAGATTACAATTGTCAATTAAAGTCACTTTTACCAAATATTGATTTAAAATCTGATCGGAAACTGCTTATTAAGACAAGTTATCTTTAGTCATCAAGTTTGTTTTTGTTATCGATTGTATCAGTTACGAGTGTTTTAAACTTGAAAAATGAATCGCCCAAGAAATTTATCCGTGGAAGAGGCAGTAAGGGTATCAACTTTGCTGGATGAAGGATACTCGATGCGTTTTGTTGCAAATTTGATAGGAAGGCATCATTCCAGCATAAGTCGCATGGTTACACGATTTAACGAGACAGGATCTCATTTTCGAAGACCAGGGCAAGGGCGAAAACGACGAACCAATCCAAGGGATGAGCGTTTTCTTAGGCAATCCGCTCTAAGAAACAGGAGAATCACTAGTACTGTGTTAAGGAATGAGCTTGCAGCTGTTCGCAATCTTGTAATATCGTCTCGAACAGTCAGAAGACGTTTAAATGAAGCTGGATTAAGCAGCAGAAGACCAGCAAAAAAGCTATTACTCACCAGAGATCACAAAATTCAAAGATTGCGTTCTGCCAGAAATCATCAACACTGGATTGTTAATGATTGGAAGAAGGTTTTATTCTCAGATGAAACGAGGGTTAGCCTCACATCTCCTGATGGACGCGAGCGTGTCTGGCGAAGGGAAGGAGAGAGATTTGCAAGTTGCAATATCACTCCAAGGGTCCGTTTTGGTGGTGGATCTGTAATGTTTTGGGGGGGAATCTGCTTCAACGGTCGCACAGAGTTGGTCCCTGTACGTGTAAGGTCTATGAATGCGGATTATTATCTGGAAAACATCATAGTTCAACATGTAATGCCATTTCCTCCCTTCGTGGAACCCAATTTTTTATTCATGCAAGATAATGCTCGTATCCACGTGGCTAGACATGTTATCGACTACTTGAATACTGTTGATATTCCGTTAATGGATTGGCCACCTAACAGCCCCGATTTAAATCCCATAGAGCATCTATGGGACGCTCTAAAAAAAGGTCCGAAGTCGTACACCCCCACCTGCCAACCACAATGAACTGGTAGATGCAGTAATTGCAGAATGGGAGAATATTCCCCAAGAAATTATTGAAAATCTAATCTCCAGCATGCCAAGGCGCATGAATGCCGTAATTAGAAGTAGAGGAGGGCATACACGGTATTAATGTCGCATTGAATCCATTAATTCTATTGTTTTCGATTTTTTTATGTTTTCACATTTCACGCGTTTTCAACAAAAAAAGTTCTTAAATCAAAAATGATTTAAAATAAGGTCATGTTTGGCTGACTTCTTTCGCAAATGATTACACAAACCTAATTTATAAGCATTCATGTAATTTTCATTATAATTTTAACTATAATATTGTAATTATAAAAGTTTAATAAAGTGGTGCGTTAATTTTGTCCAGGAGTTTATTTACAAAGACATTTTCAAAGTACAGATATGGACATATAAAATAAAAACATATTTACAACAATATCTTACCAGTGCAGTAGATTCGATTGAAGCAGACTGTGATTTTTCATCCAAAAGCGAGTTGGTTATATATGCAATCCCCCCGGAGCGCCTCATGTTTTTAGAGAAAGGGATTGGAAATTTACTCTCAGAACCTAATTTTACGTATATTTAATTTGTAATTAGAAATAGAAAATTTTTTCTAACGCCGTTAGATTGTAGGCTAAAAAAGGAACATTTTGATACCACACAACCTAGTTTTTAGATAAAATTAGATAGTTATAGTTATTTGGTTATATGTAATATAGTCTAATAATGCATCAGTTATTTTTTAATTATAGCGATAACTTCATAAGCTTTCAATTAGATTAATTAGACAGTCATTTAATACGGAATGGGACGTTTCGCCGTCGCCTTTTCGCCGTCGCCATTTTGCCGTCGCCGTTTCGCCGTCGCCGTTTCGCCGTTGCCATTTCGCCGTCGCCGTTTCGCCGTCGCCTTTTCGCCGTCGCCATTTCGCCGTCGCCATTTCGCCGTAGACTATTTTACATTGCCGACTTAAAAAAACACTTTTTCACTTATCTATATCTAAGCAAAACATGGAATCAAAGTTTTACATGTTTTAAATGATACATGTTCGAAATCTTTAATATCTTTAAAATATTATTCACATTTATTTCCCATTAGGAGGACGTTAAAGGTTATTACAGTTACACTTCTTATATGCATAAACCGTCTGATTAGTTGTTGATGGTAATGAGCATACTTGTTACTTTTTGCTAATCCTTTTATCATGCACATGGTGGTCATTATAATGATTTGGTTTAGAAAATTCCCTTTAAGGTAGTATGGCCGTTATGATGATTTTAGGGATCTGCTCTTTTTTCAAACTTTACATTTTTATTGTGTATTGACGTGAGGTAGGTGATTTTCCAGTTGAATACTTCTGAAATGGGTTTCTTTTCTTTTTTCTACTATTTTTTAATTAACTCCTATTTGAAATAGAACACCCACATCCGGTATATTATTACATTTTTGAATTCAGCTTAAACTTTTAGAGAAAATTTATCTTTTCAACTAACGCTCTATTTTGTACCGTTTTTGTAGAATTTGTGATTTTTGAAAATTTTTGACAAATGCTTAAAAATTAAAAATCAAATTTTTGGCTTTTATTATAAGATCACTGTAAAAGGAAGTTGCGTGAGTGTATTACACCATATTTTTTAAGTCAACTTCAACATCTTACATCTCGCTTATTGTATAATATTCCACCCTTGTGCTCATTAAGGGTACAAAGATAATTACTAATTAACTTTCTGGTAGCTAGTCGAGTCGGAGACAGGGTCAAGATTTCCCAGATATACATAAGAAACGTAGCAAACCAAACACAGGATAGCTTTAAACAATTTAATATTGGTACTCAGAACTATTTACAAACGTAATCATAATTGTATAATTGAAAATTAACATGTATTTGGAAAATAAAAATAATCTACGGTCTTCCGTCGCTCCTTGTCCCCTTGTCGCTGCAACCCATCGTACAGCCGTGTGAACGGTGGTTTCTGGATAGCCCCCTCAGGAATTCTTGCGGGGACGCCTCTGGTAACTTTGGGACCGGCTTTAAGACAGGTCCGCGTTCTTCACTTGGCCCTCAGCGACAGAGTTTCTGGCACATGTTGCTGTAATGACAGGTTAATTAACTAGATATCACATTCTCGCTTACGTGCCGGCGGTTTCTTAAGGGATTGGCCCTTAATCGGAGAATTCGTGGCGTGATGTTTTAGTGTAAAGTGCGGAGCCACGAAGATTCGCTGGAGAGATTCACCTGGTGAATGTCCTTGACCTAGCTGTTGCTGCGTAGGAGTTGACCTCGAGCTTCTCTAGTAAGTAGAATTCTGTAGGCTAATATAAACATTAACCAATTCTTTCGAGGGGAGCAATTTAGTAATTATACGGGCTTTTGAACTAGATATTACGAGACGCTATTGTCATATGTTAATTGCATGAATTTTGGTGAACTAATTATTTGCAAGAGGATATTTAGGTTGCTTGCTAAGCAAGTTATTTACATAGACGGGCTCAGCGGTCTCTGAGTTGAGTCGTCGCCGGCCGACACGTCTTAATGATTTGTAAATTAACTTATTAACAACCAGGGGCTTCTTTAATTAATGGATCTCGGGGATACAAGTTAAGATAAGGGCAGAACGGCGGAGCGGCTCTCAGGCGAACTTCGTCCCGTACCAATTCTGCAGGATATGGGACAGGTTTCAGGTTGTAATCGTGAAGGCGGCCTTCTCGTTGAAGAAGTCTTCGCCTATCGCCGACTACGGATCAGGTCAGGAAAATGAATCTAAGTTTTTAATTAAATAACTAGACAGGACGGACAGGGATCGGGGTCTAGGAGGGAAATGGATGCTGGTGAAGGTGTCGGTGGACAAGTGGATGAATGCTTTGAGGAGCGGTCGTGAAACTGCTTATAAGTGTTCGCCTTCGGGCTTCGTGCAGCGAACAACTTCCTCGGAGGGTTTAAGAGGGGGACCGGCGCAGAGATGCGCAAACGTGGAGCGGGGGATCCGTTGATGACGCGCCGTTATCGCTGGACGGGCGTTTCAGATCTACAGCCCCTGATAATTAAAAATCGCTGAGGGGGAACGCGCTAATTAATTTTTAATTTAAAAACGCGTTCGCGCGGGGCGAAACGTTACAATTATACGTTTTCGATATAAGTTGATTAACGTTTACCGCTTTATTTTAAAGTGTTCTGTGTATTCCCAAAGTTTCCCGAAATAAATTTGAACCACCCTGTATATAATTATGTGACTTTACAATTTAAATATTACTGTATACTTGCTGTTTAAGTACAATATATATATATATATATATATATATATATCAGCTCAACAGGCCGTGGAGGCCCAGGGCTTGTTCTACAATTTTTCTCCACTTGTTCCTATCAGTCGCTGCTTGTTCCCAGTTTGTGATGCTTAGTTCCACCAGGTCTTTCTGTACACTATCTAACCACTTGCTTTTTGGTCTGCCCCTTCTTCTCCTTTCTTCAATTCCACCTTTCAGCATCTTCTTTGTTGCTCGGGATTCTGGAAGCCTATATACATGTCCCAACCAGCGGATTCGTTGTGCTCGAACTGTTGCTGTGATGCTTGGTTGACCGTAGAGTTCCATTATTTCCCTATTTGGTCTTCTCTCCCATTTTTCCTTTACTTTTTTTCCTCCGTAAATTATCCTAAGTATTTTTCTCTCCCATATTTCTAATTTATTTACTGCACTTTTATTTAAAATCCACATTTCACATCCGTATAGCACCACTGGTTTAATAACTGTTTGATATACCCGCACTTTTGCACACACTGTAAAAGGAAGTTGCGTGAGTGTATCACACCAGATTTTTTAACTCAACTTCAACATCTTACATCTCGCTTATTATACGTTTTCGATATAAGTTGATTAACGTTTTCCGCTTTATTTTAACGTGTTCTGTGTATTCCCAAAGTTTCCCGAAATAAATTTGAACCACCCTGTATATAATTATGTGACTTTACAATTTAAATATTACTGTATACTTGCTGTTTAAGTACAATAGAAATTATTAAACTTATTATGCATTTTCTTCCGGCAACGGAGTACAATTATATTATTAAGTTATATTATTAAGTTAACAAAGATGATAGTTTATAAGCAAACAAATGAATGTCCAAATAAATAAAGTGAAGGTTGCATTACATTAAAATATAAAAATAAATTAAAGTATAATTATTTGGCAGCACGGTCTTTGTTCCGCTTTCAAGTTGACGGAGAAATGGTCGACGGCGAAACGGCGACGGCGAAGTGGTCGGCGGCGAAGTGGCGACGGCGAAATGGCAGACGGCGAAATGGCGACGGCGAAACGGCGACGGCGAAACGGCGACGGCGAAATGGCAACGGCGAAATGTCCTAGACCCATTTAATAAGCAAGTAGATCTACTACACGTATTCCCTAAGTTTTCTTGGAATAGATGAATAGCAATGCGTTGTATGACGTAAAAAGTAGATAGGCATTTAGTTGTTCAAGTACGTAAATTTAGCTAGATCTGCTGTAGCCATTTGCCACAGTATTAGAACACGAAAATATGTCATATAATCCTACAAAATTAGTGGAGTGTTTTTCCACAACTTTAAATTTAAAATTTGCAGTAAAAATGAAAGCAGCCGTCTCGGATTGATATATTTCTTTGAATAAGTAAATATATAAACGAGTAAATCCTATTATTGCATTGACGTTAGTAATAGACAAGACACAGTCGACATCTACGTTTTTAGGTTTTGTGTACGTGCAAAAATTCGCGCTCGTTTGAAAAGGTCATATTAGCATGGTAAACAACTTGCCTTTTTCTACATACAGGTTAATGTGAACCGAGGCCGAGTTTTTTAAAAGTCAAATGAAAGGCTGCTCGTGACAGACATATATAAATATCGATTTTTCCAATCCGAGCTGAATTAAAAATCGGCAAAGTGAAACCGGTGCATCGCTTCGGAATAATTGTTCGAACGTGGTTAAACGGCAGATGTTATTCTGATTATTTCCTTCACATCCATAATAATGCGTAATCGCTATGGTTTTTGTCAGTTTAATGACTAAAATTCAAACGTCAAAATTTAACCGCGGTTAAATTTATGTCAAAATTTAATCGCTTGTGCATAATTTTAACATGATTATTAAAGGTGCTTCACCAACTGAATTTTATGTATTTATTCAGGAAATAATCACTCCAAACATCCTGCGTGCATGTAAACTAGCCTGAATAAATTTTGACAATTTTCTGTCAGAATGTTTTGCTCTGAAGAAATATATCTCGTAAATTTTCCGTTTCAAAATATTTCGTGCTGCGCACTCGGGATTCTTGTTAAGCCGCAAATTTACTTGACAAATTTCTTAGCAAAACATTCTGACAGAAAACGTCAAAATTTATTCAGGCTATTTTAATGCACTTGGGATATTACTGTTGATTAAAATGTTCGGTAACCAACAAGCAATTGCACATTGCTTTTGTATTACATATTACATATTAATAGGTAGATATTATGCCATTTGCCAAATGTATGTGTGAAATATTTTTAAACATTTCAACATGTTAGAACAACAAATAGCTGGTGCAGTAGTTTCGTACTTTATATTATCTAAGCAAACTGTGTTAGACAAATAACTTTTTCCATATTGCCAATCAAATAAGATTGAAGCGCTTTATTTGTGTAAACTGTGTTTTAAACTGTCTGGAAAAATGTGTTTCAATGTTAACTTGAATTGCTGTCTGCAAAAATAGAGGCATGCAACGAACCTAAAGATATTTCAAGGCTAACTTCCTTTGTGTGAGCCGAGGTAAGAAAAATGTAGATTGCAACGAAGCTAGATATTAGCAGTGAATGTTTCTTATATACAGTATGCATTTAAACTGCCAATTTTAAATAGATTTGATTGCATGATTTTTGATAAATAAAATTTTGTCTTTAATGTTTGAAACCTCGCGTTTTATTAATGTGAATACAAATTCACCTATCACACGACCAACGCTGCAGTATTTTTAATAAGCGCTAGTAATTAATAGGATATAAATATTTGCAACAGTGGCATAAAATTTGATTATTATTAAACGGTTTAAAAATATTAGATGTATAAGCCTATATTAGAACACCATGTGCTGAAATGTATGTGTGAAATATTTTTAAACATTTTAACATGTTAGAACAACAAATAGCTGTTGCATTAGTTTCGTACTTTATATTATCTAAGCAAACTGTCTGGAAAAATGTGTTTCAATGTTAACTTGAATTGCTGTCTGCAAAAATGTAGGCAACGAACCTAAAGATATTTTAAGGCTAACTTCCTTTGTGTGAGTAGAGGTAAGAAAAAGAAATGTAGATTGCAACGAATTTCAACTGGTTTGCGTGCTAAAGTCATCCTTTGCATGTAGTATCAATACACCTGGCTAAGGTGGGAGCAACCATTCTCTCGTGTTTCCGATGGCTAGCAACAGCGCCGTTTGTCCGTTTTGCGAGGGTGTGGTTTTACCGAAAAAATTTTCAAAATTTAATAGGCTCAGTTTGAAAAAAACGGGTGCAGTTAAACTTTGCGCCTGCACGGAACCAAGCGGCTTAACCCTCAGTTCCGTACAGACGTCGCCGCAAGCCACCATAAAGATTTTAAGTGACGTAGTAATTGCGCCTACTTACGAAACAATTTCTCAAAGTAGTAGTCAAGGTTCTGGCAAAATTTTAAAATTAGCTTTAAAGAAAAGTCTGAAAAAAAAGTCCTGCAAAATTCAATTTGGCGAAATATGTCAAGTGTATGAATGAGGAGACTGATGTTCCTGTGACAAAAATCCAAAATATGTTACATGAGTCTCCTCCTCATTTATCGCAAACGGAAATGTTTATGGAAACGTTCGATTTTGACGACATTCCATTGGAAAAGGTGGCTTCCGGCGACGGTGCGGCGCAAGAGTTTACAGCCCTTGTAGATGGTTTGGAGATCGACTCCGGCTCAAGTCGACCGACCAGTCGAATTTCGAAGCAGCCGACAATCCAACCTTCGGAAAATGTGACAGCAGCACCGTCTGTAATTGTGCAGTCTCCGGTTTCGGGCAATGCAGCCTTTTTGTCGTCAGCCACTGGGAGTAACGTAGTCGACACT
This sequence comes from Agriotes lineatus, assembly GCA_940337035.1. NCBI lineage: Eukaryota > Metazoa > Arthropoda > Insecta > Coleoptera > Elateridae > Agriotes > Agriotes lineatus. The sequence goes on from CALNHX010000142.1 coordinate 183,278, forward strand.
GTGGTGTCGATTACGTCTACCCCGCAGGAGGAAGACATTGATGACACGTCGCCATCCCAGTGTGCCGAACGTGAGTACGTGTCTAATCGTAATGCAATAGATGCTAAAGCGGCCGCTCTTCGCAGCGGTGAACATTACATAAGGTATATTAGATATTAGATATTAGATATTATTTTTCTACCCATATATGTTATTTAACATTGAAGGTGTTCAGAACGTGCTTTTCCCAGTTTAGTAGCTTATATTGTTATTAGCTCCCTAGAAATTCGAGCCGCCAGCCTAGAAGCGACGATGCACGATGAGTACCTAAAAAGCATAGCTGCTTTACCTAAGATCCGCCACGGCCATAGCGCAACTAACATGGACATCTTTAAGAATGCTGCGTTAGCAAGGCTAGAGCTAATCCAAGATCTGTTAGCTGTGGAGGGTGCGATTTGTGCAAGACGTCAGAAGCTCGATAAAAAGGCTAAGTAACGAGTAGATAATCGTTTAACATATCATACACCCCTAACACAAATAACCTCCCCTCCTATCCTCTCCAGGGTGTCCAAAGCAAATCCTCCCCGTGGTGACACCTGGGTATTCCGTTCGAGGTTTAATTTGTTAATCAGTGTTTGTAAATAAAGGTGTTTATTTCGTTTGTGAATAGTAAGCCTCGAGCTGGGTAGCTAATCGCGCAATTAGTATATTAACCGATTGCGCGAGACTAATTTGCCATTATGTTCAGGTGCACTGCTTGTGGAGAGTCCTTCACCAGAGCTGACAATTTGTTTCGCCATCGAAGAGATAGCTGTCGCCAGGAGGTTGGCCACCCATCGACGAGTGGTAAGTGGAAACGTGTTGATTGCTGCTGATTATATCAATTAATTGTGCGTTTCTTAAAGGTGACGCTATGGAGGCTTCGGTAGCAGCTGGTGAGGAACCATCGGCGAGTAAACGCCCAAGACTTAATGACTCCAGCGGTGGTGAGTGTGTCTCTATTGTAGTGTTTCATGTTTTCTAACTTTTGGTTTAACATAACAGCTTCCCAGGACGCAATACTGCGACGTGTGTGATAAAAATGTTCCTCGGACTTGTTTCGTTGGACACCTGAGGAGCAATCGTCACACGAGGCGGTGTGATGTCGTCCACCTGGGGAAAGGAGTGGTGGCCCTTCCAAGCGCCTTCAAGTCCCGTGTTGCCAGCTACAGGGTGTCCACGGAAAATTATCATATAAGTGTTGTAGAATATATGACCGAACTGAAAGACAAAATTATAGGTCTTATAGAAGGGCAACTGACCAAATTAAACAGTATAAAATTCAATTTCGAACTTTTCGGGTATTTTATTTTGGAGACTCAAGATGTACAAGACCTCAAAAGTTTTAATACGACCAACGAGGTGGTCACTCGCGGTACAGACTTGAACGAATTATATGATAATTTAACGGGGATATTGGACGAGAAGGTGTCCGAATTTGAGGAACGTGATTCAGGTGTGTATTACAACTGTAATTCTTGTTAATGTTACTAACCGCAAAATGTTTACAGGGTGAATCTTGAAGCAGTTGCTGTACCTAGAATTAAATATAAATAAATTCAATCCGTTTCGGGCGTCTTCGTATATTCTGCTCCCGAAGCAGATTCAGTCCAAGAAAGCGATCGTGACCGTCCAAAACGTCGATGACGAGTGTTGTTTCGGGTGGGCGGTAACCTCGGCCATCTGCGAACCGGATGGACCGTCTAATCGAACGAGTTCGTATCCAGATTGCAGCGAGTTTTTAAATTTTAAGGACATTGAATTCCCTGTTAGATTGCGCGATATTTCTAAATTTGAAAAAAATAACCCTCAACTTTCTATAACTGTATACGCGTTGGAAAAGACTTTTCAAAACGATATTACCACATATGAAGTTGAGGGACCTCTGTACTATTCGCCACGTATAAAAAACGGACATATAAATTTGCTGCTTCTAACAGACGGCGAAGGTAATAACGACTACTGTTGGATCACCAATTTGTCTAGGTTAGTTTCGCGGCAAATAACGGCTAGGGCCAATGCAAAATATTTTTGTAATGGTTGTCTAAATTACTTTCGCACCGATGCCCATCTGGAGAACCATAAGCTTTTTGACTGTAATCATGTGTGCACAAAGTTGCCTACGACAGAGCCGATCACGGATAAGTGTGGGGAGGTGAGGCCCTAGAACATTCTTAAATTTGATAATTATCATAAGCAATTGAAAGTGCCCTATATATGCTATGCAGATTTCGAGACCGTTTTATCACCTGTCGATGGTGGGAATCAGGAGCCAGATCGCGAAAGACCATATACGATCAAAACGTGCGAGCACAAACCGTATTCTTTCGCGTATTATTTAAAATGTTCTTTTGATGATACTCTATCCAAATTCGAAATTTATAGGGGCGAGGATGCTGTGGACGTGTTTGTTGAGCGTCTAGACAGAGACGTTCGCGCGCTATATTCCAACAGTTTGAAGCATGTTGTACCCCTCAAGCCTCTGGCTCCGCAAGAAATTCAAAATTTTAAGGATGCTGCTTCATGTCATATTTGCAATCGTCCTTTTGGAGAGGGAAAAGTAAAGGTTCGCGATCACGACCATTTGACCGGAGAATATCGGGGAGCTGCTCATTCCAATTGCAATCTGAATTATAAACTTCCAAATTTTATTCCCGTATTTTTTCACAATTTAAATTACGATTCCCACCTTTTTGTCAAACAGTTAGCTCAAAATAATGGGGGGCTTGATGTCATTCCGGAAATTAAGGAAAAATATATTTTATTTGGTAAACGTCTTTGGGTAGATGAAGTCGTTGTTGACGGAAAACGAAAAAACGTTTATATGCAAATTCGATTTTTAGAAAGTTACCGATTTTTAAGTTCTTCTTTAGCATCGCTGGCCACCATATTATTCGTTACGCCTTTATGCAGAACGTAGCGCCAGCGTGGCTCTGATGGTTAGAGCATCGGACTGCGGCGCGGAAGTCTGGAGTTCAAATCCCAGATCGATGCCTGGCGGGCGGCCTACCCAGTCGCTTTAAATAATTGGGAACCTACGTTCGAAAGAACAAGGGGTAATAATGCGGTTGTCTAATGCGTGGTGCTCACCACATCACCACGTGTCATGAATTTGACACGCGACAACCGGGTGTGAGAGTGAGGATACGGAAGCTCTAACCTTCCGCCTTGCAGGCCAAGCTCCTTCATGTGGTGTTAGTGCCTCACCATTTATTATGTGATGTAACTGTCGCAAAAAACAACTCTATGTGGTCTTGATTACATTTGTAAACTGGTAAGAACGTTAATAAATGCACTTCCACATCAATGTACTTATCGGCCAGGCAGCCCAAAAAACCAGTTTTTCTGTTGGAATTTATTATTGGTGTTCCATTATTTAATTTTAATGAACAAATATATCTCTGAATTTTATCATAAAATTCTACAATACCCCTAATAGTTTTCTGACATAATGTTTGCTTGTAACCATATGCATTCAACTTACGTGAATTTAAGATATCAATTAATTTGCCTTTACCCGTATAATGTATTTTCATACAGTAACATACGTTTTCATGGGCAATTTTATTTGGTTTAATTTATTTCATTAATTCTAATGATGTTCAAGAATAATGTTACATTATGTTCTAAATATGTCTGTATCCAAATTAAAATAATGTGTTCTAAATTAACAAAAAAGATAGTCATAAGTATGTCTAAACTTTGCTAATAATTAGAAAGTTATGTGAAACTGTTGCAGCGATTTCTAGTTTAAATTAATTATTTAGCCACGTGCTAAGCAAGAATCAGTATTCTCCGTACCTTTAAGTTGGTCACACTCCAAGCGAATTCCGAAAGACGCGTAAATAAATAATTGATGTTACAGGGCAACTTTAAATATTAGATTACTTTAGCATGACTAAATTTAGCACAAGGAAACTTGTTTTTCAAACTGCATTTATTCACTTTCGTATTGTATTATAAATTTATTTATTTTACAGTAGCAGCTATTACCATACATTATACAACTGTTTTGTTGTATAATGTATTTTATACTCACTAGTGAATAAAACTTCATTTTAGTCACTGAAAGCAGTTGTATAATGTATGGTAATAGGTGCTACTGTAACTATGTATTGTCTGTCTTACGACATATTCTGACGGCTCAAACTGTTTAGGCATACGAATTGCTACTGTAAGATAAAACGTCGTATTTCACACGTGAGCGAAATGCCATTATAAGCTCGTGAGAAATTGTATCGCTCGTGCTGGGCCACTCGCGAATCAAAATTCTCACTCGCAAATCAAAATTCTCACTCGCAAATAATGATGCATTTCTCTCACTTATAATATAATCTACTATTATCTTCCATAAATTTTACTACTTTCTTTTGAATTCAAGAATTTTTATGATACATAGTCTACTTTAAGTTTAATAGTGAACATACATGAAATATATCACAAGTCATTTAAATGCAGCATCCTCTTCAGGAAGAAGAATTACTAAAATAATCACTGGTCAACACAGTTTGGATTTCTTATACATCAATACTTGTAGTGTATGTCTTTTGTCATGCTGATTCTGAATCTAATTTCAAATTTGCTCCATCACGTCAGAATTTTGAGAAATGTTAAATAGTTTCTTAAAAAAAACGCATTAATCTTAACAGAATTTCAAAGTTACTTTTATATAATAAAGATAATACAAGAAATATTGTTCTGCCGAACATTGAGTGGACATGTCTGAATCTGAACACGTCCTTGCATGTTTCTTACATCAGAGCGCTTAAACCGCGCCCATTTTTACTCTGGAACCAATCAGATTAAGAATTGGTCGATTTCTGGCTATGTGGGTATATAAAGAGCTACACCGGCTCTTTCGATTCAATGTAAATCAGTTTGTGATAGCTGAACCTCTTTTTATTTCATAATTTCCCGTACGTGTATAAATAATCCAAACAGGACGATAGCGTACCACTCCATGTAATGTACATAGGTACCTAATTAATATTATTTCATTTACTTTTCAAAAATTTTATTTTTCAAAACCTGACGTGTCCGATTAAATTTGTTTTTATTACTATTATTAGAACAAAAAAGAAACAAAAATTGTACATAGTTTCTAAAGAAAAAAAATTGTTGTCTAGTGAATTAATACTTATACTGCAAACGGAACATTCGTTTCTCTGAGCATCTACTTCGGCAAGATACAAAACATTAAATTATTTTTTCCAGTTTTCCAGTTTCTTACTGCAATTAAGAGAATATTTACTAATAGTATAATTGCAGACGAAAATTCGTTAAATGCAATAGATATTTATGCATTAAGGGAGATATGAATATGTTTTTCCCTAAGGTTGATATGTGCTACAGACCGTCATAATGACATTTAAAAGTAGAATATGTAAGTAACATCAAGGATTGCCTCATTGTATGGTTGCTAAGACGTTAATTGTAGTTGCATTGTTACCATGAGTTTGAGGGAGAAATAATTTGACAAGTCCCTTGGTAGTTATGAGTAGCTTTTCATATTTTGTTTCTATGACAAAAGTATATAATATAATTTTATCTACTTTGGGTTCGTACTGAGGCATAGGAGTAGATAAAATATCGTATTATATTTGCGATTATGGCCATTATTCACTCAGATGACTTGCGCTACGCGCCTTCGGCTTGTGGCGCAAATGTCATCTTCGTGAATAATGGCTGTCATAATCGCTCATATAATAACATACTATTATCGCATTTCATTTGGAAATGTACTACATTTCGTCATTCACAATCGATAATAAATGTGGTACTTTTATCATTAGCAACACTTTTTATCCCTAGCAACGGCGATTCGTTTTACATTTGGCAATACTGAAGTGGGATGTTGGTGACACTGTAAGTCTATGTCAAATTCGAGGTTTGTAGGTTAGGTTTTGCGTCAGTTTTGACACAGATTGACGCAAAACCTAACCTGCTAACCTCGAATTTGACAAAGAATTACAGTGTCACCAACAGCACACTTCAATACTGCCAAACGCATAACATCAACTGGAGCTGCTTATTGTGCTTTAGTACATAGGAATGAGTTATGCTCATCTTGGTTATGTTTTGACAGTTAGTGTCACTTGTATATAAAAATTTAATATTTTACATTCCTTATGAAATGCGATAAAATAGTATACCTACTCAACAAGTTAGAAAAATGGTTTTTCTGAACTCATATGGTCGTTTAAGTATTCGCTAACGCTCGTACTCAAACACGCCATATTTGTTCAGAAACACATCACTTTTCTCAACTTGTAGTATAGGGTAATATTCTATTGATTGCGAGTTGGTAGCCATGTTTAAATACATATATTATCTAATATTGTCTTACTTTTTGTAATTGAGTATCTCACTTATTGGAAACATAGTATTACTATAATTATTATATTTTTAACAAGGGAAACACTTGAAAAAGGAAGGAAAGCAAACTTATGGTGAAAGGAAACCCTTGAAACAAAGTACTTTGATAACAGAAAAAAGTTATCTTAAAACTTCAAGATACATTTCCAACATAACAGACTGGAAATAGAGTGGAAAAATGTGAAAACATAAAATAAATCTTATAATAGCCGCAATGACTCCGCTTTGGGTAAAATTGATAGTGGAATCTGCTGTCGATGATGGCCGGTACATTTTACTCGTCTGCGGGAACCAGCAATAATGAATGCTCTCAGGTTGTACAAATCCTAGCTACATTAGCAACCGCAATCAGTACGTCACGATGGCTTCACAAATGCTTCTCTAAGGTTGTTTTTGGCCTCTGAGGGTCTTCCCGTCACTGAAAAAATTATACATCAAGTACTTTGAAGCGTATGGCATAGGATCTTCCACTGCATCTGCGGACTTTGCAACTTACATTCCATTTATCTTCTTCCAACTTCTAATACGACAACAACAATCCAGGACAAGCGAATACTGCTCACCAAAACGAAATTTTTAATGCTACCGACGCGTCAAGAAGAGCAAGTATCGTCTATCTTTGACAAACATTCTGTGCCTCTTTTTTGTAATAAAAAGCACTACCAATACTATCCTGCATGCAAATATTCACTGTATTAGAAATAATAGTATATTATCTTATTAGGAGCAAAAGTTATATTTTATGTGGCAAGGCTGGACGGGTTATCTGCCGAGCTTGCGAGGCAGATAAGTACAGCCGAGCCACATAGAGATACTTTTGCTCCAAATAACATATATTATTTTTTCTTCAAACGTTTATATAACAAATTATTTACAACTTTGTGAACAAAATTCGAAGAAAATTACTTGATCCCTTCAGCGGCAGATAATATTATCTGCCGCTTGGTAATAAAGTGACAGTTTAGCATCATCAATCGAGCAGTATAATGCCATATTTTACTGCCGTTTGAAGAAAAACATAATTATCTTGAATCCATCTTAACTGCCCAAAATTTTGACGTGGTGATGATTAATGAACATTGGCTAAAGATTAAGAAAAACATTTATAAACACCAAATAATTACAATCTAGCTTCTTGTTTCGGTTCATTGAATTTATGATTAGATAAATGAAATTCAGCCACATTTGCAAGCTGTATTTGAAAATTTCTGATTATGTTGTCCATATACCACTTGGAATTTTTTTTTAGTCTAGAAAAGTCGGTGATACTTTTGTTAAACCAAATGAATGAAATATGTTAGTAATTTCGATGTTTTCTTTAAATTTAACTGCAAGATTTACATTAATACCACCATCAGACATTAGTTTACTATTTTTGAACTTTTTAGGTATTAAGTTAAGAGCTCAAGAAAGATTATTTTTAAAGATATCGATATTGCCACTGGGAGAATGATATTAATCCACTTCAACACAATTCAAATCAGTAAGTTTAATGCCAGGCATTCAATATGTGTTTCGTTATTAAAGTGATTAATAACATTTGTTGTTGTAAAAACGTGATCGAATACAGTAAAAATACATATTCCTCCCCATTCACTCTTCAATGAGCAGAAACAAGAAGCTAGATTGTAATTATTTGTTGTTTATAAATGTTTTTCTTTATCCTTAGCCAATGTGCACTAATCATCACCACGTCAAAATTTTGGTCAGTTAAAATGGATTCAAGATAATTATGATTATCTACTCCAGTGGAATAAGTAACGCATTCCGTCACTCATTTGACACTATTTCAGTTAGGTAATGAAGCTCATTACACCACTCAGTTATGTAATGGTTTCATTACGCAAGTGAGTTGTGTAATGACTTCATTACGTAACTGAAATAATGTCAAATGAATGACATAATGACATTTGCCTACTAAAATATTTTTGAAAACGACAGATCTGACATTTCTCTTAATGCACTTTTCTCAATTTTAAGCAGTCGTAGATAAAATTTTGTACAATACATGTGTGATAATGCATCATTAATATACTTGTGTGCTTGCATTGTAACGTTTCGCCCTAAGATTAAATTCTAGTAATGCTCAAAAAGCATTTGAATTGAATTTAGCGCGCTTTTTAAACGTTACGGATCCAACAGACGATAAGCCGAACGACATCCGATGCCGCAAGTTACGATAAGGCCGCGCGCAAGCGAAACTCCCCTCCTACTCTAATCGCCACCGGAAGCAGCAGATAAGGGACCCCGATACTATAAATACGAAGACCGCCCAACTGCCGCTCTCTCTCTGTGACCGATCTTCATCCGATAAGAAGATACCTGACCTGATCCGTTATCTAATCTGGCTGCATTTCCTACCGCCATTTTGTCGTTACGAACTGTTAGCAAGATTAGAATAATTCACACCCGTTGTAAATAACCTGTACTGAACGCTATTCTATCATGTCGGTAAATTTCTGGTTAGTAGTGTAGCGTTCGAATCCGAAATATTGCAAGTTCCAGCACACGCTGTTGAGATCTTGGAATATTTTACAATCTCCACACCCGAACGTTCCCGTGTACTCATCGACTGCGAAATCCTGTTTATTCGCAGTGCACAAAAGGCCCACAAATTGCCCGATTTCCGCGAAGACTAATTTTGTGTGATTCACAGCATTTTACTGCGCCGGAAGCCCCCGCCCGATCTGCAAGACCTGAAGGTAGCATCCCCCGTCCGCAAGTCGCATCGAACGTAAATAAAGTCGAAGCAACGACCTGGAGCGATAGTGCGCTATCGCGCCAGCCGGACTTCCCGATAAGCGCTCCGTTCTACCTGCGAGAGGTCAGAAACTATCTACGCACCTGGAAATCGCGTGCTACTGATTTGCGTGCTGAGTCCACCTAGAGGAGACACTAATTTCCAGGAAGGCGTCGCACATTAAACTCTAAACACACAAACAATCTCCAGGTAAAGCTTGCCATATATTTTAATTCGTAAAATCCGCAGAAGGATAGTGCCTGCAAGCACAATTCTGAGATTTCCGACATCGATCGGTTTCGAGCGGAGAATTCTCGCGGATCGGCGCGGAAGGAAACACTCGCTGCCCGTCCGAGGAAAGACATCTCCAAGCCTCGTGACCTCCTCCGCAGAGGTGCCTTGCGGGCTGCCTGCCCCGCCAACAAAATTTCGACGTGCAATTGATAGTATTTATAATTTCCGTATTGTATGATATACAGTTCAGTTCGCATTTTTGTAAGATACAGTTAGAAACATTATACTGATTTATTACTAACTTATCGTTGTTGTTGTATTTATTTATACTCGAGTGTACCGAACCCTCTTCGACAGTGAGTTATCCCGCGGCTAAATTTAATACACCCTTACGAGAAGGGTGGAATATTACAACATAACTCGTGCTACGCACTCGTTTGTAACTTACACACACGTATATTAATGATGCTGTTATTCCACTTGTATAGTAAATAACTATTATCTTGCAGTAGCGCTTATTACCATACATTATACAACTGTTTTCAGTGACTAAAGTGAAGTTTTATTCATAAATGAATTTTCATTACTTATACTACTGCATTGTTGGTAGCACTGTCAAGCTATGTCAAATTCGTAAATTTTAGGTTAAGTTTTGCGTCAGTCTGTGCCAAATAACAAACAAAACCTAACCTACGAACCTCGAATTTGACATAAACTGACAATACACTTCAGTACTGCCAATACACTTCAGTACTGTCAATCGTATATCACAAATCATAGGCGACTAATTATAAATTTATGTTGCGACATATTCTGACAGCGCAAACTATTTAGTCACAAGAATTGCTACTGTAAGATAAAACGTGGTATATCATAAGTGAGCGAAATGCCATTATAAGCTTGTGAGAAATTGTATCGCTCGTACTGGGGCACTCGCGATTCAAAATTCTCACTCGCAAATAATGATGCATTTCTCTCACTTATAATATAATCTACTATTATTTCTAATACACTGAATATTTGCATGCAGGATAGTATTGGTAGTGTTTTTATTACAAAAAGGAGGCACAGAATGTTCGTCAAAGATAGACGATACTTGCTCTTCTTGACACATTGGTAGCATTAAAAATTTCGTTTTGGTGAATAGTATTGGCTTTTCCTGGATTGTTGTTGCTGTATTAGAAGTTGGGAGGAGATAAATAGTTACTGTGATTTATTTCATATAGTAAATTAGTAATACTTTGATTCTTTAATAGTGGATATTTCAACAATGGATGAAGTAATTATAGGCAACTTATGTATTTTGAAAAGAGCATTTTAAGCGCTATCCAATAAATACATAATATATAAAGTGTTCCATTAGAAAAAGTATACAATAAGTCAAAAAGTTTACCCGTGATGCTCAATTGTTTTTTTAAGTAGCAAATTAGGACGGTTTGGATGATACCCTACAATTTTTATCTGAACAATTTTTCTCTATCTGGAATAACAAAGTTGCTAGAAGCTATCAAAATTTGAGCAAACGCGCTGTACAAAGATAATGTTCAATGTTTATCTGCTCCAATAGCTCATATTGCAAACATCGTATTAAACACGACCATGTTGCCTAATATATTGAATACATACTGCTATATCTTCATGTATAGTGATATTAATCTGTTTATGAATTATATCTTTATTTAAATTAATTTAAATTTAATTTAAATTGCCTTATTTATGATTTTAATATCAATAATTATTTTTTTATTAGCTCCTGGAAATCAGGGGTGGTTTCCTTTCATCGAGATTGCTTATTCTGAAATCTGATGTTCTGATTTTTTAATTTTATTTATAAGTCAAAAATAACCTCTGTCAAATGATATGTCAAATAGATTTGAAAATTAAATGACAAATACCATATCGTTTCGTTGCCACACAACAATATTAACCAGTAAGTAATTCTTTAATAACAAATTCACCTTTTTAGTCTTTATTTTATTATTTCAGTGCTTACCTTACTATTTAATATCACTCACCTTTTACTTGAACTTAACAATGTCCTGGATGTCAATCAAGCTTTTCCACTCTGCCTACGACTTCAACCTCTTCAGTCCTCAAACACAACGAAAGGCGCCAATGACAGACAAGATGTCCAAACTGTCCCGAATTAGAGATACAAACTCTTTCACAGTATGGGACCAATCAGACCCTAGCTTTAGCCACCTAACTCCAACACCCTATCCGTTAATTTCCTGAAACGTGCTTCCTCTACTGATGGTCCTCCCTTGGAACTATCCCTTAGCACCAACAGCTCGACGTAATCCAATTATTATACAATGTCAGATGTAATTATCAGCTATAATTTACCAAGGGCAGTGATAATCACCCGCAATAATTTTGACAAATAACAACCCGAAAGTGCTTGCATAGAAATAACCCGACGCGAAGCCGAGGGTTATTTCTTAAAGGCAATACACTTGAGGGATATTATTTGTCAAAATTATAAGGATTTATCACTGGCCGCGGTGAATTCGGAAAGATAAGTTCTTAAATAAATTAGCTATTTTCTGACAAATTAATTTGACACTTCATTATAATAATAGTATGTTGGTGGCACTGTAAGTCTATGTCAAATTTGAGGTTATCAGGTTAGCTTGCGTCAGTTTTGACACAGACTGACGGAAAAGCTAACCTGCTAACCTCGAATTTGACTTAGATTTACAGTGCCACCAACTTGTGATAGGATACTACTGAAATTTAATTAGGTAGTTTCCATAGTGATTGAAAATCACCCTAGGGTCGTTATCAGCTATAATTTACCAAGGGCAGTGATAATCACCCGCAATAATTTTGACAAATAACAACCCGAAAGTGCTTGCCTAGAAATAACCCGAGGCGAAGCCGAGGGTTATTTCTTAAAGGCAACGTACTTGAGGGATGTTATTTGTCAAAATTATAAGGATTTATCACTGGCCGCGGTGAATTCGGAAAGATAAGTTCTTAAATAAATTAGCCATTTTCTGACAAATTAATTTCACACTTCATTATAATAACATTATGTTGGTGGCACTGTATGTCTACGTCAAATTTGAGGTTATCAGGTTAGCTTTTGCGTCAGTTTTGACACAGACTGACGGAAAAGCTAACCTGCTAACCTCGAATTTGACTTAGATTTACAGTGCCACCAACTTGCCATAAGATACTACTGAAATTTAATTAGGTAGTTTCCATAGTGATTGAAAATCACCCTAGGGTCGTTTTCACTTCAAGCGTGATCTGATTTGTCAAACTGACTCACGTGATTAAAAATAAGCAAATTGGATTGGTCTGCAATATATGTAAGAACTTATCACTGCAAGTGTGGTCTGATTTGTCAAACTGAGTCACGTGATTAAAAATAATCAAATTAGATTGGTCTGCAATATATGTAAGCACTTATCTGAATAAGTAAAATCAAAGCCCTTAACGATATGATTTTATACTTTTTAACACTCTATATACTTATTTTTTTAATTTCTACCTACTACTTATAATAATTTATTTCGATTAAGTATTTGTCATTCCCTTCAAACCTTATATTTTAAAATACACTGCTCAAAAAAATTAGGGGAACACTTTTTTGAACGCGTATAAGTTTTCCAGCAAATAACGGAAGCAGGATATTTTCTTGTTATACTATTCTCTAGACTTGTATTGACAAAGTACAAAAATAATTACGGTGATTAGTTTGCTCGTTTTCTTCGTAGACGCCAAAATGTATAGAAAGTCTCAAAACAAAGTGGTTTTTGACCACAAAGCAAACATTCGAAGCTCATCAAATTAGTCATTGGACACAGGATACGTCAGTTTGAACTTTTTCACTGTTTCTGAGTTCAAAATGCGTTATTTAAGTGACATTGAAGTCGCGAGGGCTGTTGCTTTGCTTGAAGATGGTCGATATATGCGGTATGTAACAAACCATCTCCAATCACCTCCATCTGTTATCTGCAGAGGATGGCATGGATACCGAGAAACGGGTAAATATTCCAGTAGAACTGGACAAGGCCGTAAAAGAAAAACTACCCCTCGGGACGACCTGTATATTGTGAATTCTTGTCTTCGCCGACGAACTGCTACTGCTCTTGAGTTACAAAATCTACTCCGAAGTGCCACTGGTGTAACAATTTCCGATGAGACGGTTAGAAGACGACTCAAAGAAGTCAATCTGACTTCTCGCAAGGCTGTGCGAGCTCCTCGCTTGACCAGGAATCACTAAGTTATCCGTCTAAACTTTGCTCGTGAACATGTGCAATGGCAACTTCGACAATGGAGGTCTGTGCTTTTTACTGACGAGTGGCGGTTTTGTCTAACTCGTTGCGATGGTCGTATACGAGTGTACAGACGTCCTGGAGAGCGATACACTGCGGCGTGTATACAGGAAGTGGACCGATTCATAGCTGGATCGGCCATGGTTTGGGGTGGCATCAGTATAGACGGTCGCACCGACTTGGTTGTCATTCCTCAACGTCTCAATGCACAAATTTATATTGAGACGATTCCTTAAGAGCATGTTGTGCCATTTGCGAACAATTTCGGCGATGGCTTCATCCTACAACAGGATAATTGTAGATTACATACAGCAAATTTAACAACAAATTTTCTCCAGGAACAAGAAATCCAGGTGATGGGGTGATCAGCCATGAGTCCGGACTTAAATTCCATCGAACACGTTAGGGATTTATTCGACAGGCGTATTAGGAAGCGTCCTGCTGCACCTGAGACTCTTCAGGGGTTGGCCGAGGTCCTTGTGGAAGAATTGTGAAATTTACCACAAGACATGTTAAGACGTCTTATTCGCAACATGCCTTGACGATGTCACGTTGTCACTGATGACAATGGAGGGCACACGCGCTACTAAAACTCGGTATTCGAGCGCTAACAGAATTTCTATTACATTTTAAGTGATAAATCACATTTCGATTTTGGTAGTCTTCTCAATGGTTTGGTGTTACTCAAGAAAACCGTTAATTTACAGCATATTTATTGTTTGTATCTTGTTAAGTAATGTTGAAACAACAATATACTAATGTTGATACTTGCGTCTGTATTTAATTTGAAAATTTCTGCACAGCTGAAAAAGTGTTCCCCTAATTTTTTGAGCAGGGTATTACATTATATTTGAATCCATCTTTTTTTCAAATAGTCATTTAGTCATATTCCCAATTCATATTTAAATTGATCCTGATTATTTTTAACTATTGTAATCCCATATTCAAATTTTAATATTGATTTCTATACCCCTATGTATATCGTTATAATACATACCTTATGATTGAAAACCTTCAACGTTTAGAGGGCTGTGGATGTAAAAAAAATTAAATTTATGTTGTCAGTGATGAGTAAAGCTACTTAATAATACCGGGTGACTATAAATGATTGAATTTTTTTTCTTAGGTTGGCACTGTTTATGTTGGTGACACTGTAAGTCTATGTCAAATTCAATGTTCGCAGGTTAGGTTTTGCGTCATTCTATGTCAAAACTGACGCAAACCTAACCTGCTAACCTCGCATTTGACATAGACTTACAGTTCCACAACATAAACAGTGCCAACCTAATAAAAAAAAATTCAATCATTTATAGTCACTCGGTATAACCTATACAACAAATAAACTTAACTTTTACAGGATGTTTAATGCGGAGTACTAGATGGTTCTGTGTATGGAAAATGCAACATTTATATATATTTAACAAGAATGTTTGTATTTGTTGAAATGACAATCCTGACATAACCTTAAACTAACAGATATAAAATTCCAATGGGACTTTTACTACCACGACTGCCAAAAAAAATTTTTGACGAAATAATTCCACAGCCCTCTAGACGTTGACAGTTTTCGATCATACTGTACATAATATTAAGCCTTTCTATTGTGAAGTGTAAAGATTGAAGTCGATTGGGTTGTTGTCACCCCTCGTCGATTGGTGTTTTTTTGGCACCACTTTTTGCACTCCTTTTGATCTTGCGCTATTTATCGCAATGTATTCCATTCTAGTCCTGTCTGTTCCGCTGCTACTTTAACTTTTTCTCTCTATGTCTTGCTTGTTCTTCTCACTCTGTCCTTTCCTTCTGGTCTTGCTTCCAGTGCTTACTTCAGTGTTTAGATTCCAAATTCAATCAACGCTCACGATTTTGAAGGAGTTAAATAGAAAATCTGTTCAATTGAGGAATTCTTGAAATGGGTATTTAGAAGAGAGCATTGTGGTTATACATTTACAGCTTATTATGATAGAGGGTCTGATTTACAATGTATTTTAAAATATTTTGTAGACACTACTATCAAACCTTTTATAATATATCCTGCGTTTTTAAAAACCATTTAGGGTAGGCCTTAGATAGAAATGAATATATCACATTTCATTTAATTCTAGGGGGAAGTGGGGCACATTGATGCACTTTTTTTCAAAAATTCAAAACACCGGTATACATTTAGTTTAATGAAACGTTTTCTCTTGCAGTGTGTACACAATTTATTGTAGTTTCTTACTGCAAGGAAACTTTCATTCTACATTAACCTGGAAACGAAGAAAACATGGTTGTACAAAAAATTGGATTTGTATCAAACTGCCCCGTATCTGGGGCACATTGAAACAGCCTATGGGGCAGATTGGTACATGATGGGGTGCATTGATACTTCAAATGTTTTATGTAAAAATAGAAATTACACAACGTCATTATTTCAATGAACCATTTTTATTGGTTATAGCTACATCTATGACATACAAAAACAATAACACTAGGTACTAGGTACCATAGAATAATGATAAACTAATTCAAAAATAAAAGAAACTCAAACTCAAAAAAGTTCCTGCTTAAAGATAAAGGAACTGATGTGTAAAACAAACATTGTTTTAACGAATAAAGAAACTGAAATGTAACGCTTAAATGTAACAAATGTAAATACATGTTGAATGTAATGAAATGTAACATATAGGTTATTTCACATTGTAACAGCTAAGATCAAATGGAAAAGTGAAAAATGAAGCGCTTCTGTTTGTACCTTTGGTGAAACAAGGGCTTGGCAACTTCAAAACCACATCTGAGATATCAACAGCGGCACTATCCAACGCATTTGGGTAAACAAAGACCCACGCGGTGGGTTTCTTTCTCAAGAATGATACCTCCAATTCCGAAAATTCATATTTGGCAACCACTTTCCCAACGTAGTACAAAACAGTTTTCTTTTTTGTGAATTTTATCAGCAAAAAGTCTCCAATTTCAAGAGTTTCCACTGCAGGTGGGCTAACAGTTTTTTCCTGGATTTCTTCAGAGTCACAAGCATCTTCTACTTCGTCTGATACGTCCATATCACTGTCGTCTGCTAGAACTGGAAGATCAGATTCGCAACTGCTAGAATCTGAATCAGATTCGCATCTCCTTTTTTTCTTTTTGTTTGTGGTAGTCAAACCCAGAAGATTTTGAGCTGTTTTCAATTGCTTTGCTTTTTCCCTTATTTCTTTATTCTTCCGTTTCTGCTCTTTTTCATCGTGAATCATCTGCAGCCGATTTTTTTCTGGCGTGTCCGTGAAAATTCTCGACTTCCCCTTTTCTCTGCCTTTCCTGTTCGATGTTTTTTGTTGGGCCTTTGGAAATGGCCTGACGGCTTCAGGTGTTATTGCCGGGGTGGAAGGAGGTGGTGTCATGTGACGCGCAGGATATCCTGGAATGGATTCGATCTCTGCATCCTGATGAGGAGTTTCTTCTTGAGGTTCGGCAACAATGGTATCTGAAGTCGACTGGAAAATTTCCAGTGGCGCGTAATCTTCGACTCCGAATGCCATTTTGTTGAATGGCCAAATACCAGGCTTCGTAAACCCGCCGATAATATTCTTTGGGGTAAAACATTCATAAAATGCCAGTTTAGAGAGTTCGGCAATGTTGTAGATAGAAATTGTTTTTCCCGCGTTGACTAGATGCCAGTCATTGAAGGCGATCTTGAGCTTTCCTTTGAAAGGAGCAAATACACTTACATCCAGCGGTTGTAACTTGTGGGATGTATGTGGGGGGAAAGATAAATAAACAATGCCGTTTTCTCTTGAAAAGTTGATTGCCTCGATTGAAATATGTGACTCATGGTTGTCGCACAATAGCAAGATGGGATTCTCCTTGGAACATGAAGTATGTTTCTGTATATGTTTTAAAACGTCCATGTACAATGGTGCGTTCATCCATCCTGAACGACTGGATAGTCCAAGGCTGCCTTCTGGGGCTCCTTTCAAAAAATGCTCCTTGTAATGCACACGCGGAAATACATAGACAGGGGGCAGTGCATATCCCGTGGCACTTACAATACCACAAAACGTAACTAGCTCTCCACGTTCCGCAGAAACAACTTGCCCAACTTGCCTTTGCTTTTTGGCAGCCAGAACTTTCGGGGTGTTCAAGACAGTTGTTATGCCCGTTTCGTCCATATTTATTATTCGATCAGCTGTGAAATTGTGCCGCGCCAAAACAGTTTCGTAATTCTGATAAAACTGATCAACAGCTGTTTTATTAAACGCAAAAGATCTTGCTGCGCTCGTATTTTCAGGTTTCCTCAGGCTGATATTCGTGTTTCGCTTTCGGAAACCAACTAGCCAGTCGGTGCCGGCCAGTTTTTTCTCATCCCAAGAGGGGGGATATTTTTTGTTCAATTTTCTTGCATACTCGTGTGCTAGACCTCGAGTTTGAGTCAATGTTAGGCCGTAATGCATTTTACTGCTTTTTATGATATAATGATTCAGTTGTCGCTCTTCCTCTCTGGTAAAAACCTGTGAAGTCGTGTATTTTGTGGAATAGGTTTCACTTCTTGGTGCTGCATCGTTTTGTTCTGCATCCTTCCGTCTATTTTCAACCCGATGTTGCAGCGTGGAAGCTTTTAGGTCGTACTTCCTAGCTGCTTTTCGTATCGATAAAATTTTATTCAGAACTTCCTGGACTGCAGCTTCAACATTTTCTTCATTTATTACAGATCGGTGGGTTTTTTTTGTGTAATTCCTCACCATTCTTTCTGGAAAGAATTATTGCAAAATAGTAGGTAGCTCAACTCATTAGTATGGGGCACATTGATACGCATCAAACTGACCCGTACGTTAATGTATCAACCCGCCCCATTAATTGGATAGTTGCAAAATTAACCTCCCAAACACATCATACGAGATTAGCAAAATATCTTTCATAAAATAGATTCCTCAGACGTGTACTTACCTGGGTGAAATGGCACGTTCCGAAAAAAAACAATTGTTGTCGATAAAACACTTGTTCCCGGTGAGGTGATAAATTTACTTTATGCGCACGAAAACACGTATGGCCTACTCAACTGCCGAGGCTGCAATGAATCGCACCAAGTTTCCGTTGGTGTCATTTGCTTCACAACCGCCATCTATTGAGATACTTTGCAGGTTTTTAGCGGTTTCTATTTTTAATGTAGTAGTGGTGTATCAATGTGCCCCTTGCATCAATCTGCCCCATGTCCCCCTACTCAAATTAATTTGAAAGTGTTTTAAAAAGTAACTCACTTTGAGGAAGCTATGATTAAACTGAAGGTACTTTATATCCAAGGCGTACCCTAAATAGACGATATAATAATATAAAAATTATGGTTTTTAAAAATAAAACAGCTAAATGTGAGAATAATAGACAGTAATAATGTTATACTAGAACCATTTCCACTTCAATTCCATTTTGCAAATTTGAGTAACTCGCTTAACACCCCCGCATAAGATTTGTACTTTCTCACCCCACGTCTTATCCCGGTCGCCAATATGTCGCATCCAGCACTATGCAACTACCCGTCGTAAAGTGGTAGACGGTTTGAATTAGGAATCAAAAACACTCATTATTTCTTTATGCATTTAATTTCTTACTCGGAAACAGTAGACGATAGTACAAACATTCAAAACAGCCTGCGTCACCTTTTGTGGCCAACGACCTCACAACCCTTCAGCCAATGGTTTCCGACATAGGTAACTGAGATTTTCGGTAAGAATAGTGGCCTACATACAGGGGCGGATGGGGTGGAGTAAACCGGCACGGGAAACCATTAACACCGGCCCGGTCCATTTTTATTAAAAAAAATGTTAGGCACTTTTTACTAAGGGAGCTATAAAAAATAAGTACTTATTCGTATTTTTCAAGCGCTTTTAATATTTCTCTAAGTAAAAATACATAATATGTACATGTTAGGATAAATAAAAACTAATGGCAACTAGTTGCTGGTCCTGGTCATTGGTATTGGACAGAAAACAATTGTGAAACACATAATATTTTTTGAAAAAGCTGGCCTACATATCCGCTTATATTTTGTTTTCATAAACATACATATTAATATGTCGGTGCTTAATATAAAAGCGAGCTTTTAAACAAATCGCTTTCTTCGGCCAGAACATTGATTACTTCCTCATTATTTATTTTGTTTAAGACTGGAGCCTCAATATTCATAAGCATGAATGTTATGCTACTAATTTTTATTTCGGTTAAATCCGTGATTCTTTTTGTGCGCTGCGTTTTTTAATATTTTTTTAAGGGTCATAGCGATGGACCGGCCCCCGTTATGGCCGAAGCCAGCGGCCCTTCGGGAAATTTCCCAAAATCCAGACTGGCCCATCCGCCCCTGCCTACGTACTATTTCCTCTAGAAAGGAGTATGTTTTAACCTTATAGTGGTACAAATTAACGTTTAAATTTTGCACTTGTGCACCTACTTGTGGTAATAAGATCAGTGCTTCGTATTTGATGGTTAGGTATTTTGAGAAAACTTGACAATCTGACTGTGAAACGACTAGTTTTAGTGTTCTTGTTTGGACAAACAGTCAAATATATGTGTTTGTAAAAAGGTTTTATATAAAATATTCTCGAGAACACCTTAGAACGATATGACGATTTTTTTGCGGGACATACTGTATGCTACAGTAGTTTGTTTGAATTTCATTTGATCGAACCGATATTGCCTGACTGTAATGGCCGGCGATGATGGTTGTGAAGTAATTCAATATTTTCTTTGTTGCTAGCTCATCCTCTAAACGAATTACTTTTTAAAATTTCATGTTTATCCATGTAAGTAAGACTCAGAATAGGAAGCGTGTTGTAATATTTTTTAAATAAGCATGACCAACTTCACTGAACCTAACTTTGTTGTAATTACATTGTATTTTTAGATATTGCATCTATTAGACCCGGATTTCTCATAATAATGAACGTGGAACATGAATCAGTTGTATATAATTTGCCTAATGCAGTAGCCAACATGTTACATGAACCACTGGCAAAAAATGAAAGTGAAGTAGTCGCAAAGTTAAATGTTGAGCAACAGATCGTTCAAGATACTATCAACAACACGACTTATCACGAATTGAATATTAAACAGGAGGATGTTGAGATAAAGGATGAATTGCTTGATTCGTGTACAGCAAGTGGAAGTTTATTTGAAGAACAATTACTTTGCAGGATTTGTGAATATGAAGCAAAAGATAAGAGTAATTTCTTGGAACATATGATGACACATACGGAACAATTTCATACAGTTACCATTTATGAAGATAAAACTGCAGAGAAATGTGAGTTGTTTCACAATGTGGTGATCTGCACAATTGAAAAATTTTATTTTCTAGGCGAATTATCGAACCTTATAAAGAGGCATACAGGAGAAAAACCTTACTCATGCTCTATTTGTGGGTATAAAGCAGCATATAAAAGTAATTTAGTCAAACATATGAAAACGCATACAGGAGAAAGACCTTATGCATGTGCTATTTGCAAGTATAAAGCAGCCCAAAAAGGTTCTTTAGTTCAACATATGAAAACGCACTCAGGAGAAAGACCTTATGCATGTTCTATTTGCAAATATAAAGCAGCACAGAAGGATAATTTAGTTGCACATATGAAAACGCATACAGGAGAACGACCTTATGCATGTTCTATTTGCAAATATAAAGCAGCACGGAAGAATAATTTAGTTGCACATATGAAAACGCATACAGGAGAAAGACCTTATTCCTGTGCTATTTGCAAGTATAGAGCAGCACAAAAAGGTTCTTTAGTTAAACATATGAAAACGCATACAGGTGAAAAACCATATTCATGTTCTATTTGCATGTATAAAGGAGCACAAAAACGTTTTTTAGTTCAACATATGAGGATACATACAGGAGAAAAACCATATTCATGTTCTATTTGCATGTATAAAGGAGCACAAAAACGTTTTTTAGTTAAACATATGAAAACGCATACAGGAGAAAAACCATATTCATGTTCTATTTGCATGTATAAAGGAGCAGAAAAACGTTTTTTAGTTCAACATATGAGGATACATACAGGCGAAAAACCTTATGCATGTTCTACTTGCAAATATAAGGCAGCCTACAAAAGTTCTCTAGTTTATCATATGAAAATGCATACAGGAGAAAGACCTTATTCCTGTGCTATTTGCAAGTATAAAGCAGCACATAAAGGTATTTTAGTTGAACATATGAAAACGCATCCAGCAAAAAACCTTATGAATGTTCTATCTGCAATTAAAAAAGCAGCAGAAAGAAGAAATTTTGTCAAACATATAGGTGTAAAACCTTATTCGTGTTCTATTTGCGAGTATAAAGCAGCACAAAAAGGTGCTTTACTTCAACATATGAAAACGCATGCAGGAGAAAAACGGTAATCATGTTCTATTTGTGTCTACAAAGCAGCAACAAAATCTACATTAGTTAAACATACAGAGACATACTGGAGAAACACCTTAGAATTTGAAGCTGTGGTGTCGTTTACCTAAAGCTTGACTGCTTTAAAATTACCTCAAAAGAGTACTTAGATAGCCATAGAAGGAACTGGCAGTATTAATAGTTATATTTGTTGTCTATCAGTAAATATAAAACAACATAGAGAAATTTAGTGAGACATAGTACGTATCATGACATACGAGGGCGGGATGATAATTAGTTAGCCTCTACATATTTTAAATACATAAATATAAATGTATATTCAAAAATGTCAACTTCCATCTTTGTATTGGCAATACTGAAAATATAAAGTTGATCTGTGAAATACTTTGTTGTTAGCAGCTGTTTAAAGAAAACGTGTGTTGTATTTGTTTAACAATGGAAAATACTGACCAGTGTGTGGTTATTTAATTTTTGAATACAAAAGTTTTAAAAGGTGCGAAGATTTTTGAATAGATAAAAACGGTGCTGGGTGTGTGCTCCACCATAAAGGACCGAAAAAAATTAGATGGTTAAATTTAATAAGGCAGTACCAACGTCCAAAACGAGCACCGCTCTGAACGCCAAGGAAATGTCACTACAACAGAAAGGGTTACCAAAATCCTTGATATGGTGTTGAAAGACAAATGACTGAAATTGAGTGAAATGGCTCATTAGTGAACAACTCAAAAGAGCTGGTGTGCGATATTTTAACCAAAGAATTGGGCACGAAAAATCAGTCCGCGTGGTGGGTACCGCGTTTGCTTTTACCAGCAAAATGCATGTTCTCACACTAGAGTTACTGCAATGGGTAAAGTCATCGAATTAAAGCGCGATTTGCTTCCGCATCCACCTTATTCACTCTATTTGGCTCCCTCGGACTTCGACTTATTCCCTAAGCTCAAAATTTTCTTCGGTGGATAAAAATTTTAATCTGTTGAAAAGGCCACGGCCACTGTTGAAGCCTATTTTGCAGACCTTGAGTAAAACGCTTTTCGTCAAGGGATCAAAGCCTTAGAGCATCGCTGGGCAAAATATATTAAATGTCTAAAAGGCTATGTTAAAAAATAAAAATAATTTTGAAAACATAAAACCAGTCTTTCATTGTTAGGCTAACCAATTCTCATCCCACCCTCGTATACAAGAACAAAATCCTATGCGGTTGTTGTATGTGAATTTAAACCAGCGCAAAAACTTGATTTTGTCAGGCTTATGGATGAGGAACTATAAGTAAAATCCTATGTAAAACAGTAAGGCAGTAGATACATATAAGATTTGAAGTTATTGCATTATATCATACGAAATCATTCGAAAAAGGGGTATTAATGTTGATCCTACAGGTTTTGTATTTTGTAAAACGTATTAGAATGAAAGGCACTAAAATTAAGTTAAAATAGAAAGATAACTTTGGAATGATACGAGTTATGAAATAATATAGAGAAATCAGACACAGACTGATGAAAAACCTAACCTGATAACCTCGAATTTGACATGGACTTGCAGTGCCACCAACATATTATTCATACGTTTGAATTTCCACAGCCCCCTGAGGATCAGTTTTTTTTTATCTCTCGATATAAGAATTGATCAACAGTGCGAATATTCAACAATGATGTTTTAAAAGCAGGTGTCAGACACATCATGAATATTCACAAATAAGAACATTTCTGATAGCATAGGCCTGATTTGTCATACTCAACTTACAAGCACTCACTGTGTTCTCACTAGCTCATCTGTTCTTGTATTTTTCCTTTACTCTGATAACGTCACCAGCGATTGTACAGTCATACTTAAATGTGGTGTTACAAGTGTAAATACGTTGTGTGGGAGCTCAGGATTAAGAAGCAAGGGCCTACTAAGGCATACATTCTGTGCTGCATGAATATCCCTTTAGATCTAAGTTGTAATCATTAATTTAAAATTAAGCTTTCCTTTAATTGTAAATTATGTAATATTTTTTATTGACAATAAAATCGTAATGTTTGGTGTAAATATTTAGTACGGTGCGGCATATTTATAAGTTATTTGTTGTTTTACAGTATCACGTAAGTATAGAAATAAATTTTCACATTTTAATTCTAGTAAATTTGTATCATTTATATTTGATTTTTCGTCGGCATCATACTGTTGCATAGCTTTCATGGTGGAAAAGATTAACTACTAATTTCATACAATATTGGTACAGAGGAAATCAACTAGTAGGTATTTAATAAACATGATATCAAGTACCTTCCATAGTATCACATTTTAAACAAGCTCTCCTTTCAACTTTCTCAAAAGTCACTATACTTAAGTATAATCGAATTATTTCTAATATAAAAGGTAGGTTTTCCTAGAAGCGACTACAGCGATCATCGCGGAGGACTCTTCCGAGTTTGTTATAATTTTCCTCGCCGTGATGATCGCTAGCGTTGATCGTTGGGCGACTAGTCACCTGCTCTTGGATGAGTCATAATAGCACTCGCCAGCGATCTTTTGTGAATTGTGCACGTGCCTATTTCTTGAAAAATGTTTTCGCAGAATGTTACAGTATAAAACAAAATATTCCTACGAAGGCTCGCTCCTGCGTGTCCTTTCCAGACCATTTGGCTCCAGCTAAAACTCAAGCGACAGGGGGGTTCGAACGATTGGGCACAGTTCAGGGCGAGGTACCACGATAGGGGTAGTTGATGATAACTGCTTAAAGAAAAATCGACGGGCGCCATGACTTGGGAATGGAGATCTAAAAAGCCGAAATCCAATCGCCGTTGCGTTGTTACCCCCAGGAGGCGCTCCACAGATGTAGGAGTTTACACCTACTTTTGGGTGTCCCTCTTGCAGTTGTTTAGGCCCTGTACAGAGGAGTATATATAACACGACAACAATACCAGTTCTTGTCACTTTAAATAAACACACACAAATAAAGTACTTACAACCATTGAATTAAAATAAGGTACTTTATTAACTTAATTTTTACACACACTTTCGACATGTAGTATGTAGTAAAATCGGGGTTAGTCAACGTTTTTACAATAATTAACTAATGTAAGGAGGGGACAGCACGTCCACTAAATCTGTTGCTACCTGAATCGGTACTTGGAGTCAAATTACCACAGTATCACAGTATCTAAGCAAAGCTTCGTAAACTCAAAAGCGGACGGTACCTAGTTACTCTTGTAAGATACAATATAGCATGCATTGTTCAACGAATGTCTAAAATGAGTATAACACTATAGAACAAGTAGCACTCTTAAAACGACAGCTTACAATACCTTTTTGTTGGCGTAGGAACCCAACAACTGCATTTCCAATGATAACAGGCGGAGAGGGCCTCACCTAGGCTACTCTGCGATGTTGCCTGATACTATCGCATAGCATAGGGGGTGTTTTAACGTACCACAACTACGACGGCGGGGTGGCCGACCAACTTAGCCGGAGAAGTGTTGTAATAGAATCCTTCACAAGAAGATCCACACTGTAGATATGCTTGGAAACGCGCTCCTTTTTGAAACTCCGCTGTTTGCAGCGTAAGCACGTAATTAACGTCACTGACTCAACGAAGCGCGTAGCATGTGGCTTTACAAACACTCCCGGGAAGGGTACGACACACCCCTCTTAACGATAAAGTATGTTATTCAATGAGTGCTACAGAACCATACTTTCAGTTTGAAGGCGTAAATCGGACTCTCCTAAAGGGAAGCTATTACGCGCGTCACCGTCGATATTTCGTCATGCAGGCAAATTTTTACTCCGTTCATCTCGCTTCCACTTATTGGAACTCTATCTGCGATGCTTGGGATTTCATCACCTTAATTCAGCGCAGCGAATATGTCCGGGGATCCCCGGTCTGAAAACATCGGCCAGCAGGCGCCGGCCAAGTAATTTGATATATCGCTTTTGTTTCACTTGAAATCATCTGAAGATTCAACGCGGATCTCATCAGTGGGCAGTTCGGTAAACTAATTAGCGGGACCTATACAATATGGTAACGAATTGCAGAATTCGCTCCTGTAATATGAAAAGGTGCCTTCCGGCAAAGCTAGGGCAACAGATGTCGTAACCTGTCTTGCAATCAATCACGGGGGCTAGAAAGTGTGGGAATAGGCCCGACATAGGAGGATTTCGTTGCAGACCACTGCGCAGGAATGCAGAAACGTAATTTTGTTCAGCTAAACGTCGAGTCTTAACACTCCCCTTACTTAAAGACAGTGACCCCGGAAGCTTCTTGAGTGTTATAAAACCGAGACAACCCTGGTTCTAAATCAAACCAGTCACGTGCTCGGAACATAAACCAAACGAAAACGAAGAAAAATCAGGCGGAAGCCTAAATGAACGCAAGCGCGCACCTGAGACCGCACCAATAAGGCTGGAACCCAAAAAGGAAAATGAAACGTCAAAACTTCACGGCAGAGAATGATGTTGAGAATTACTAATTAATAAAATATATTGTTATGTACTAGGTACTCTATTTTTTAATTGAATTGTAAAAATTATAATACTTGAAAACTCTTTCTGGGTTTTTGAATCGCTTACCTAGTCGCTTTGTTATTTCAATTTTGATTTGCAAATATTTTTCAACTGTGCATTGACATTACTTGTCACTTATAATGTCATACAATTGTCACAAATTATTATGAAATTAGAATGACAAATGCCCAATTCTAAGAATTGTACAATACTGGTTTATAAAAATGGTAAGTTATTATTTCTAATTAATTGCACCTTTTTTAAAATGTCTTTACTTTTTTTAGAGTTGGTATTCTTAAATAAACACCCACCTTGTATGGGCCTTACTTTTTCTCCAAAAGAACAATCGACTTATAATGAGCAGCTTGGCCCTGTTTGTATCTTCCTGAAATCACCACTCACTAACTAGCTGCTTACTCCTGTTGACTGCAGCTGATGTATACTGATCTACCGGTTGCTATCAGGACAGACTGCTTTCCACTCTGCTCACGTATCTGCTACCTTCTAGAAACACCTCCTTCTAACAGCTCTATGGCAAGTTAGCTGTCACAGATAAAACTCCAACTGATATACTTCTACCGTAGCTCCAAGATTCACCAACCTCTGTTCTCAGTAACCAACAGCACACATTAGACCCAGTCCTGTCACTGCTACCCTCTTTTAATGGATTCCTACGTCTCCATAATGCTTCCTCGAACTCAGCACTGAGCACTACCCAAACTAATATAATCACTTGTCGTACTGTTTGTCCACGCATAAATCTATTTCCATATAAATGTTCAATTCTTCTACTTTATGCAACTAACAATTCCCATTTTCATCTGGATTTACCATATATCATGTATCTTCTGTAACTATTACTTCTTTATTCTTACTTTTTAAATATTTAGCTTCTTTCACACCACGTAGATTTTGATATAGCCCTTATTATATTTCCCAAACAATTTTAAAATAAACGGGGTTAAAATTAAATTTTTTTATTATGATCAAAAATCAAAAATACATGTTTATTAATGTGTTATTTTCTAATAATTCTTAGAACAAAATTTTCTCCTAACTACCATATGTTCCATTATTAATGCCTTCTACTCATTTAATATTATTTGGTCTCTACCTACTACATTTAAATTTTTATCATAATTCCCATTCCTCATTCTTGATAATACCATCTATTAACTTTTTAGATTTAAAACGGACGTAAAACGTTCAATGGTTGTCTTTTCCTTAATAATTTGTTCCAAATTAGACTTATTTAATAAACTTATTTCAAACATCATCTACCTTTTAAATTGGTCAAAACAGATTGCATTAATATTCCAAATTTCTTTTACAGATTTTAAATTTATTCAAAATTTGCATATAGTGTATCATAACAATATATAAAGGAAAAATAGATGGTGTCCATGGGACCGGTAGGATTAACTGAAACTTGCTACTGTGAATATACTTGTCAACACCGGTGAGTTTACAGAAGACCCAAAGGGAAACAGCACATGCGACGTGACCTAAGGGGTAGACAACTGATAATTGGCAGCGGTCGGCTACTTAAAAAAACAACAACGTGTGTGGAGGGGGGGGGGGGGTTGGCAGAGCCACACGCCTACTCGAGCGTGAACCGACCGATAGCGACCTGTACGATTCGGGCAAACTACAACCGGAGAACAATGCCAAGGGGGTCGAAAAAAAACCCATGGAGTAAGGTACTTCCAAGATCTAAGGTGAAACCATTTTTCGCGCCGCTTAATTGTTTTCTCCATTTATCTAATTATTTCTGGTTTCTTGCCTTGCACATCTGTCTTCGATCGCATCTCCAAAATTTAACACCAATATCACTTTTACTAAATGTATCAAACACATAAACAAAACCATTTACAGTGTTACGATTTGCGTTCTTTAATGAAATGAACTATGTAGGAATATACTGTACTTTAGTTAGCTGTAAGCCATCTGTATAATATTTTAAGGTAAAATTCGTAGGAAAAATTTTATATTTAAATTACAACAAGCGGATGTTTAGAAACGTGCCTTTCGTTTGGGAAGCTGGAGATATTCCAATCTCACGAATAGATTAGAGTAAGTTTATGCAGGGTTTACTTCATAAACCGAAATATTGAGTGATGTATATGACGGGTACGTGATTAGAAGAAGCAACGGTTGCAACTCGATCATAAAAATTATTTGCAGCTGGGACCAAATGCTTTTAGTAGAATTTTAATCCTTTATAGCGGTAATTTCCAAAGGGTCCGAGCAAACCACATTTCACCGTGGGAAAGCCTCAAACTTTTAAAATTCACAGAACTATTATGAACTATCACGTCCGTGTGTACGTGCCAACATTCCAAAATTTAGACCAGCTCTGATAGGTTATTGGGAACTTTGTAAACGCCCACCGAGCTTTCTTGGTCAGAATGGACTTAGAATTAAGTTAGTTAATAAGAAGAAAAATACGTAAAGTTAAGAAACAACGCTATTAAACTTAAGTGTTCTGTAAACGGCAGAAAAATAAATGCAAGTATTTGTATCTACTTAAGTGTTCTTATTAATCTCGCAACAGTAGCTTTGGTCTTCGTGTCCGAGTGTGTTTCAACTAAAAGGATTGCCAGTTACCCCGACTTTAGGCGTCTCGCAATAACAGCAAGTTTTTCTTTTCCCCTTTTTGACAAAATTGTTCCGTCCATTATTAAAACTTCTTACCGCCACGAAAAGTCTGTAGATACTAAAAGGCCCTACCAAAATTGTTTGTATTTATATTACAAAAAGTGGATGGTAATTAAGAAAATGCATAGAAAGTGTTACGGTCTTAAACTGACTTTACGACACCGCACCGGCTCATACATAAACGAAACGGCCGGCGCGTGCCGTAATGGACAAAATCGGGACGAAAGTTCTCCTATGCCGCTACCCAGCCGCAACAAGATAGGCCGGCTAGACTTTCAGTGGAGTTGGGCGGGTTCTTAACGAGATTATCTAAGGGTAACGGCCAGGGGGTCGGTAAATAACGGTAAAATAAAGAGGGCGCCACCAAGCTTGTCTTAACCCGAATAACCGGGCCTGGGCGGTTAGACGGGGGCGAAGTATTCAAGACACTCTGTCGGTAGGGGTACTCGTGAATTATAAACTCACACAACGATTTCGTGATGGCAAAAATACTTAGATCATGAAGTGGGGCTCTTTCAGCCACGACAATGTCACCACCAAGCTTACCTGCACGCTCTGATCGCACTGGCTCCACCGTACATTTATCTCCTCAATGATGGGCGCACGCTGAAACAGAACATGCACAAAGCGACCAAGAATAAAGCGTCTCTTAATTAGATAAGCGTCTATTATTCGATTCTTACATTGGGGCAGCAAAGCGTGCCGCAAACATTGCGTTAATTCTTATAAATAAGCATCAGCTGATGGGCGCACTACTGTTACTAAACAACACCCATAACTGTACAAAATCAAAAGCAGTTTGACATATGAGTCCCACAGAGGGAACGTTTGTTCATAAAAATGCTCACATGATAATTTGGGCAAACACAGCAAAGCCCAAGTGAGGGAAGTGATTAGATCAAAAATGAGCGAGCGACGCCACTTCGCGACAACAATTTAAGATGCGAAGGGTACGTTTTTAACGGTGCACAAGATTTCACATCAAGTTCGCGCACATGCAATTTTTCCGCGACCAAACTGGCGTGGCCGCCTTACAGCACGTATGCCAAGAGTTTAGCAATTATTCACCTGATTAAGCGCACAGCTCGCGCACGAGAAGTTAGTATGATTCAATGGTTACAAATACCTTAATTTTATTGGTGACGGCCCAGGTTGCCTGTGGCAATTCATTCGCCGCTAAAACGGCCGACGTGTGAATGGTCTGGATGCGCCCAAAATGGCGACAAAGGCTGGCGCTTCAACAAACGCCGCTACGACGGCAAAACTAGCCCAAGTGATGTCCTACCTCAACGGAATCCTCGCACAACGAGCTAAAGGGAACACTCCCTTACGTGACGACGTAGAACCGGGCATGGAATTCCATCACACCTACGCCTTGGCGTAATAAGATCGCCGCTAACGACACACACACACCTTCCTTGTTCAATCGCCTGAGTTGAACTGCCACTCTCGCTTAAGGCGAAACCGTTTATCAAATACTTGCTGAAGCAGCACGAGACGGGAAAAGGCTAACGCCCCCGCCAAGGGCGGGAGCGCCGCACGAACACACACACTATCCGACCTCTTAGATCGACGGCTCTCGGCTGAATCCCCCGCAAGGAACGTTAGGACCCCCGAAAGTGGCGTGAGCCAAAACGGCGTTACCAAGTGACTCTCGACAGCCAATGGCGATGCGCTCAATAAAACAAATAAGTTCCTGTGACAAAGACAGCGCGAGGCCTCGCAGTCACACCAACAGCGTAAATTCTAGAAGGTTCGGAAATCCTGCGAGCGTTAACACCCGACTGTCAAAGTACCAACAAAGGGGTGCCCCAGATGCCGAGAAATACTGCGCTTGAGGCCAAATATGTGCAAAATCATTATTATGGAATTAGGCGATGAAGCCAAATAAGTAACTAAAAGGGTTTAACATACGGGCACGCTGCCCTAAAGCCTAGGTGGCTAATTAAAATACAAAATGACCTGACAAAAGATCCAGTAATTTGCATCTTATCTAATCTTCTTAGTAAGGATTGAGGCAACCTTTTACATGGTAATTACCTTGTTGGATTTATCTAGAAAGACCATAACGGGGTGCCTAAGCAGCAGAAAGTATTGTAACCATATAAATTCCCTATCTATTTTCAACATTGAAATATTCAACAGTAATATCCCAAGTGTATTCAAATAGCCGATTAAATTTTGACGTTGTCTGTCAGAATATTTTGCTAAGCAATGTGTCAAGTAATTTTGTTACTCAACAAGAATCCCCAGTGCATAGCACTCGGGATTTTGGGGTGGAAAATGTACAAGATATATTTCTTCAGAGCAAAACATTCCGACAGAAAACGGTCAAAATTTATTCAGGCTAGTTTACATGCACGTGGAATGCTCGGTCTGATTATTTCCTGAATAAATAGATAAAATTCAGTTAGTGAAACACTTTTAATAATCATGTTAAAATTATTCACATGCGATTAAATTTTGACACATTTTTAACTGCGGTTAAATGTTGACGTTTGAATTTTTGTCATTATTAAACTGACTGAAGCCTTATTCATGACGCATTATTATGGATATGAAGGAAATATTCACATAAAATCCATCTCCATGCTGGTTCAACTTAACATATACACGGCGTTGATTCATATTTGAGACATTGCCATAGTTTCAGCTTCCCTAATTACTAATGGCCCAACACAGTTTAAATGTATATTCCTACAAAAAGCTATTACCTTAATTAGGGTTTGTAAAGTGGGTTTCGTCGATAGTGATTGAGGTGTAACAAAAGATTATCTATCATTATAGATTAAAAGGACGGTTTCCCTTTTTCTGAACAAACCCAAAATATTTCATGAATCAGAGGTCAGTGAAATCGTCCGTAACTGAAGGTAAAGAAACTTTCTTTTTGCTAAAACTTTAGATATGAAGATTCAGCGACAAAAAACGTTTACGAAACTAGTTTGCATTCATTTCTGCTATTATTCTCTACTTTCTAGTACAGTAAGAAGTTTGAAAAACAGAGATTTGACTTTTATCGATGCCGCTAACATTAAACGATATCATTACCGATATTCGTAGCGTATGTGGCAGGTAATAAAGACCGTATCGTTACAAACAAATAGTATGAATCTCTATTTACAGTAAATAAAGACTCCGAGATCGTAAAAAGCTTAGCCATACATCCCTCTGGCATTACAAATCAAGAAAATATGAATTACGAGATGGCTGAAATTGCATATGTTTCAAATTTCCACCATATCAGAATACATCAGTGGATGTGGAAAGCTATTTAAGTTTTTACTTGCGACGGCGAATTGGGTCGATGGCGGATCGGCTCAACGGCGAATCGGGTCGACGGCGAACCAGCGACGGCGAACCGGCGACGACGAACCGGCGACGGCCAATCGTACCATTCCGCACATCTCTCGATTAATCCGACGAATTCAATGTTTTAAAAAACCCGCAAATGGGTCTATTAAGTTCATGCGTGTGGAAACCGTTGTTGATTTATTTCTTTTAGAATGGCTTTGATTTCTGGCGCCCTACTGTGTTTGTAGCTGCTTGTAGGTTGCACCGCTGATTTCTGTATCCACAACCTAAAAAAGTGCCGAAAAGAGCTAGTTCGGCCTGCACGGTAAGTGTGGTTAGATCATAGAGAATCAGTCAATCTGCGTTGTGGCAGTTCAGATTTTTTTTACCTTAGCTAGGACGCTGGTTGGCTCTTTTTTGTGATATTAATAGGGTCGTTTGGGTTGAACCAAAATTAATGCTTGAAGCATTTGTCGCAATCAGTTAAATTTGATAGAAAAATGTTACACCTGCATACGTTTCCGACCAACCTACCAATCGAACACAGATAAATGTTTGTAAAAATTACAAGCATAAAAAAAGAAAAGGGGAAGAATATATGACAGCCCAAGATTCCCTTCACGGGTTACCTGGAGAGGGCATCCTGCGCGTCACAAGATCGGCGCATTGTGTGAATCCCACAGCAGGTATAACTACTCGTGAGCAAAGAATGAGCGACCCGGGGGGGGGGCGGAAGAATAACCTGAGTTCAAGATTATTAGTACCACAAAGGCCTAAAAAAAAGAAAACAGACGACAAGGGTCTAGTCGTGCGCTGGATTAGGTTTTAAGTCTTTAGCATGCTAGACGCCTTTATGAACGCCAGTTTGATCCCATAGTTCGTATGTGGCAAGCGAAACTCTTCTTCGAATATAAAAGGGTCCTACAAATTTAGGCGCTAACTTAGCGTTAAAGTGTTTAGCCGCATCGGACAGTACCTAATTACTACGCCTCTTGGTATCAACAACTTTAAAAAGAGCGGGACGCCTACGTAGATCGTACGCTACCTTAGCGGCTTTTTTACGCGCTATCTAGGCGTTTCACGATATCCTCATAAAGAGACTTCAACGCGGAAGCACGTTGCACTAGGGCTTCACGGTTGGTTACTTGAATTTGTTCTAAACCCTCCTTCTCGTCAGGGTCATAGGAACTATTTCCGGTAACTTCATGTTTAGCGGTAAGCACAGCGCAAGCAACTTTAGAAACTTATTTGTCCCAATATCGATGGTTGTCCTTCACATAAAATGCCAACATTGTTGTCAACAACCGGTTAACGCATTCTACCGGATTAGCATGTGCATGATAGTAAGCGTTAAAAATGATTTTTGCCTTATAAGTGTCCGCTAGATGTCGGAACTCCTTACTGCGGAATTGGACACCGTTATCGACCAATACGAACTGAGGGGCTTCAAAGAGTAAAAAGACAGCGTCTTTGATTATTCGTGACACTGTAGCTGCTGTGGAAAGAATAGCGGACAGGTAAATTTCGTGAAATAATCAGCGCATAAAAGTGACCTTTACTACAAAACGCGCAACACCTCACCTCAAATCACGAAAAGAGAAGTAGAGGATAAAATTATAATCTTCTAGAATCATGCGCCAGAAAAGTTGAAGAGGCAGGAAAATGTCAACTAGGAAAAAACACTTTTCTTGAAGTATAGCAGTAATATTATAAATTCTTACTAAAATAAATTGTACCCTAAAATATAATTTAGTTATAATTTCATTGTAATTTCAATAAACGTTTAATGCATCTACGTCATTTTTGTTAAAAGTAGTACGTCACGTCAATGGTACGTCAATTTGACGTATTACGCGTTAGCTGACGTTATTGGGCTGTGACATTAGGGAGTTTTTGCATAACGTTCCGATAAAATGACGTACCGTTAAAGCTTATGTTACCTAGCGACGTCAACGTTACAGCCAATCCAAATTAAATTTTTCGAGTTTAACGTAACGTTATTTTAACGCGACGTGGTGCAAAAACTCTCTATTAACACGACACATTTACGTTATATGTACGTCATTTGTAGACGTCGCAGCTAGTTGGTGCTGTCATTTTGACGTCAGTGTGCCGCCTGGCTAGCATAGTTTTCCCAGCTCTGTGTTATTTTTTGTCTAGTGGCTCCTCCAGTGTATTAATGACATTTTGTTAATTGAGTTTAGCTAATATGAGCTTCAGTGTCTGTTTAATTGATTATTATTATTGTTCTTAGTGTAGTTTGGTTTCTCAGCAGCCTGGTCTTGATGCAGGCTTGGCTTTTTCTATTCATGTTTTTGTTTTGAGCTTTTTGCAATTCTTTGGCCGTATTACAGGCTCTGTAGCTAGCAAGATGTAATTCTCCGTAATGTACTCATTTAGGTTTTGCATTTTCACTTCTTCAACAATTTTTGGTGTGATTTTTACCTGTACATTTAACACACTTTGGTACTTTGTTTCTATACTTCTGACTGTGCCCAGAGGCTTGTTACGATTTGGATTGCGGCGCGCAATAACTTAAATTATCTGAATAGCTCGATTTCCACTTTATAACCCAAGAAATTGGCGATTTTATATCCTTCCTTTTCAATCCGTACCCCATGCTAGGGGTGTGGTGACTGCCTCTGATATCATCGTTCTCCATTGTTTTCTATCCATTGCTGCATGAACTGCCTCGTGGACCTGGCTACCAGTAATCTCTTTTATTATGTCAGTCCATCGTCGTGGAGAACGGCCTCTGGAGCGTTTTCCGCTGACTTTTCCTTCTACCATTAGAAGCTCTGTGCTACATGTTCGAAGTATGAAAGAATTCGTTGGTGAATTGTATCGTGAATTCGTTTTTGGACACGATTTTATATAGGTACCTTGTTTTTGTTTTCATAAACATGAATATATCGATTTTGGAAAAGTTTACAATTCTCAGGACACAATGTATTATTCTGTTGAATTAATAGGATCCCATTAGCAGTAGTTAGTTGATAATAGGCCATGTTGTCCGTATTATCTTACTCGTATGTTTTCTTGCAATAAATCCACGATTTTTGTTGGCATGTTATTGCGCTTATACAATAGCGGACAATAAATTTATCCCGGCTTGTCATTCGCTTGGCACTGTTTATGTTGGTGGCACTGTAAGTGTATGTCAAATTCGAGGTTAGCAGGTTAAGTTTTGTGTCAGTTGTGACAAAGACTGACGCAAAACCTAGGAAAATTTCGATAAGCAGCGGGAAAAGTATAATAAGGTGTAATAATTCACCCTTGTGCTTATTAAGGGTATAAAGATAATTACTAATTAACTTTCTGGTAGCTAGTCGTGTCGGAGACAGGGTCGAGATTTTCAGACATACATAAGAAGCGTAGCAAACCAAACACAGGATAGCTTTAAACAATTTAATATTGATATTCAGAACTATTTACAAAAGTAAACATAATTGGATAATTGAAAATTAACATGTATTTTGATAATAAAAGTAATCTTCTGTCTCCCGTCGCCTCTTGCCCCTTTTCGCTGCAACCCGTCGTACAGCCGTGTAAACGGTGGTTTCTGGTTAGCCCCTTCGGGAATTCTTGCGGAGACGACGCTGGTAGCTTCTGGAACGGCTTGAAGTTAGCCCCAGGCGTTTTTCACTTGGCACTCGGCGAAAGGTTTACGAGCACGTGTCGCTGTAATGTCAGGTTAATTAACTAAATACCGGGATTTCGCTTACGTGATGGTGGCGTTTAAGAGATTTGCCTTTATTCGAATAATTCGCGGCCTGATGTTTGGTGTAAGGTGCGGTGCCACGAGGATTTGGTGGAGAGATCCACCTAGTGAGGGTCCTTGAGTCAGCTGCTGGTGAAGAGGAGATTCCCTTCAAGGAGGCACGGCCTGGAGATGTTGATCTCGGACTTCTCTGGTAGGTAGAACTCTGTAGCTAATTAGAACATTAACCAATTCTTCCAAGGGCTGCAATTTAGTAATTATTCGGGCTTTAAAAATAGATATTACGCGACGCTATTGTCGTATTTTAATTGCATGGACTATTGGGAGATAATTATTCGCAAAATGACATTTAGGTTGCTTGCTAAGCAAGTTATTTAAATGGACGGGCCTGGCGGTCTCTAAATTGAGTCTTCGCCTGCAAACACGTCTTAAGGATTTGTCAAATTAAATTATTAACAAACATAGATTTCCTTAATTAAAGTGTCTCGGGGATACAGGTTCAAATGACGGCAGAACGGCGGAGCCGCTTTCCAGCGGACTTCGTTTCGTACCTATTCTGCAGGATAAGGAAAAGGTTTAAGTTTGTAATCGTGAAGGCGGCCTACTTCCAGGAGAAGTCTTCGCCTATCGCCGACTACGGGCCAGGTCGAAAAATTAAATTAATTCGTCCTAATAATGGGCCGATGGCTTACTTTTATATGGGTCGCCACCTCCGTCTATCCTCTGGTGGGGACGAGCAGCGCGTCGATTATTTGTTTATAATTTTCGGCGCAGACTGGCGAAGCGAACGCTTATCTCCTCCCTGGACGTTGGCTCGAGGCGATAATGCTAGAAAGGGCGCAGCGCGAATTTAAATCCATTATGTAATGTTCGTTTCTAAAGACTTCGCGCAAGGCAAAGCGTTACACAGCTCGCTTTCCCGGGAGAAAAACCGTTGCCCCGACGACTTCTTCGCCGAGGGGAGAACCGCTGCATTAGAGATAGCACCTGGAGCGTCTACATGACAGACGTGGAGGTTTGCGGTATCAAACCCCCCAGGTACACCAGGTACCTGGATGATTGTAGAGTTGGAATCCAATTTCTCTTTTATTGGTTGGTTTCGGGGACAGAAATTAGACCCATCTGAATTGCGGCTCTCCTTGCAAGGCGAAT
The DNA here is from genome assembly GCA_940337035.1 of Agriotes lineatus. Lineage (NCBI taxonomy): Eukaryota > Metazoa > Arthropoda > Insecta > Coleoptera > Elateridae > Agriotes > Agriotes lineatus. The sequence continues at coordinate 220,597 of CALNHX010000142.1, forward strand.
TCGCTGGCGGGTGGGCGTCTTTATGCGTACGGTCCGGTGTTTACGGCGCCGCCGTCGTGACGTTCGGGCTAGCGGAATCTGGACCTCAGGCTCGGGCGGAGGAGGATTAAAAAGCTCGGGAAGCATCTCCGACGGAAGCTCAGGTTCTGGGAGTGGCAAATCCTGCAACTCGGCCAATACGTCTGTGATGGCGTCGCCTTCTTCTAGAGGTAGGACGGCTTCTTCTATGGTCGTCTCGGGGAGCTTTTCGGAGTTAAGTTCCGGTGGAACCGACGCTTGTTGCCACCAGTCGCCGCACTTGGTCAATTTAATGCTGAGGATGGGCGATGCTATTAGGTCGACGCTGGGTGTATGCTGCTCGCTGGGAGTAGCTGGTGGAATTACGTTTCCAACGTCGGAGGGAACTGCGGCTGGACTCGCTGGATGCTCGCCGAACAGCTGCTTAAACTTTCGAGCCAATTGTTGGATGGCCGCCTCCTGGTCGGGATGGAGCTTCGAAAGCGGGATGCTTATGGGCAGGCTTCCTCTTGGTTGTAATGGTTTCAACATGCTGTATGTCTTCCTCTCCGGCGTAGCGGGCAGAGGGGACAGCATGGCTGGGACCGGACTCCAAGAGGGCAATGGCGACCATTGGGGGGCTGTAGCTGGTTCAGGAGGGCCGTAGGCCCGGGGGGCCCATGGGCGAATTTTCTTGACGCCCTTCCGAGGCTTCTTCAATTTAAATGGCCACGCCGGACATTAGTTTTCGCCTTGACTGGAGGCATCTTGAATCTTCTCTGGTAAGACTTGAGTATCGAGGCCGTTGCCAGGGAAGGCCCCTTATAACTTGGTTTCCGGAATTATCACCCCTTCCGGTTCCGGGTGTTTTCGGTGGGGGGGGGCACGTGCCCACCTTGACCTGCAGGTACAAAAAAAGAATTTTCGAAAAATATTTTCAGGCCATGTGCCAAAAAATAATTTTGCCTGATGGTTTTCGAAATAGATAGGTTTGAAGGTTACTGGAAGGCTTGTTTTATGTCTTTCACGTGGACTCGGCCGATGTTCTTTCCTGTTTGAGGATCGCTTAATTCTACGATGACCGGTGAAACTATCTTCTAGATAATGTAGGGCCCGGCATACTTGGCTGCTAACTTTGCCGAAATCCCTTGGGCGGCGTCCGATAGAACTCGATCTCGCTTAAACACCCGGTGACCTATCTGGGGACGATACTCACGTCTTCTGAAGTTATAATAGTGTCTTTGTCGGGTGAACGCTTTGGCGAGATTGTTTCGCACTACTTCCATTATGTCTTCCAACTTCTTAAGCTGCTCCCGGTACAACCCTGGGCTCGGATCTTCTTCGGCGGGATCGAAGACTGGATCAGATGCTTCCCGTAACGATTGGGGCGGTAACATCTCTCGTCCGAGATTTAATAGGGCTGATGTGAATCCGGTTGATTCGTGCTTGTAGGTGTTGAGGGCGAACATCACCTCCGGCAGCCAGGCATCCCACTGATTTTGCTTCCCTCTACCTAACTGTGCAATTATGGTACCCACCACTTTATTGGCCCTCTCCACAGGGTTGGCCTGGGGAGTATATGGGGGCGTCAAACGGCGTTGAATGTCATATTCGGTGGCCAGTGCTTTAAAGATTTTACTGTTAAATTGCGGTCCATTATAGGAAATGATTGTCTTTGGGGTGCCGAACCTATAAATTATCATCTCTTTTAGGGCCTGACTCACGGCTTTGGCGGTAGCGGAACGCAACGGGTGGAGCTCGACCCATTTGGTAAAGCGGTCCTGGAAAACGAGAAGCCAGATGTTACCCTTCGAAGACCTGGTGAGGGGGCCGATCAAGTCGGTGCTGATGACCTCCCATGGGCCTCGGACTCTGGACCAAAACATCTTGCCGGCTGGTTGCTGCTGTTGGTGCTTGTATTGCTGACACACTAGACACGCTCGTACGTATCTACTTACATCCTTCAGCATTCTAGGCCAATAATATAACCTCTGAATTCTAGCGGCTGTCTTGGTTACTCCCATGTGTCCGGAAGCGGGTTCATCGTGGCTTTCTTGCAAAACTTGGCGCCTCTGCGGCTTAGGGACGCATAGCTTCCAAACGGGCTGGAAACCCTCAGCTTAATCTTCGCCTACGTTCGGGAAGCTGTGATAGAGATTCCCGTTTTCCAGTTTCCAAGTGTCGAAAGTGGCTGGATCACTTCGCACTCGCCTAGATATTTTTCGGACCCAAGAACACGGGGCTGCCGGCTCCTGGATGGCTATCGGGGACAGGTTGTCTTCGTATCTAGCGGGAGCTCGGGACAGCGCGTCTGCTACGTGGTTTAGGGCTCCCTTGCGATACTCAACTTCGAAATCGTACTGTTGTAATTCTAAAGCCCATCTGGCTAAACGGGCCGACGGGTTCGGCAGGTCCCTCAGCCACTTTAAACTACGGTGGTCAGTGACTACTTTGAAATGGTAGCCTTCGATGTAGCCTTTGAATTTTTTCACCGCGAAGAGCACTGCGAGGCATTCCAATTCGGTGGCGGAGTATTTGGTTTCCGCCGCGGTCAACGATCGGCTAGCGTACGCTATGACTCTTTCCCGTCCTTCTAACACCTGAGTGAGAACGGCGCCTAATCCGGTGGTGCTAGCGTCTGTCTGCAATACGAACGGAACTGAGAAATCCGGACAAGCGAGAATCGGGGTCGTTGTCAGAGCACTCTTCAACCCTTCGAGAGCTTCCTGTTGAGTCTCTGTCCAATTAAATTTTGCCCCCTTCCGGAGAAGTTTCGTCAATGGAAATGCTATTTGCGCGAACCCGGGGATAAATTTCCTGTGCCAGGATGCCATACCCAGAAAGCGTATTACAGCTTTTGGTGAATGGGGTCTGTCCATCTTCAGGATAGCTTCCACCTTCTCCGGATCTGTTTGTATACCATCTTCGTTGACGACGTGCCGCAGATATTTTAATTCTGGCTGACAGAACCTACATTTTTCTGGGTGGAGCTGAAGCCCGGCGACGCGCAGTCTCTGTAATACCTCCTGTAGGTGCTTAAGATGGTCCTGAAACGTACGACTGACGACGATGATGTCGTCCAGATAACAGAATGCATTTGGTTCGAGCTCTGGACTAATGATTGTGTCTAAAAATCTCTGGAACGTGGCCGCCGAGGTCTGGAGGCCGAACGGGAAAACTCTAAATTGAAATATTCCCCTTCCAGGGACGGTGAAGGCCGATATGGGGCGGCTTTTGACGGCAAGCGGGATCTGCCAGTATCCATGCTTCAAATCTAGGGTGCTTATATACCTGGCCCCGCTAAGCTTGTTGAGTATTTCATCGATGAAGGGCAGGGGATAGGCGTCGGAACAGGTGGCCTCATTCACCTTCCTAAAATCGATGCAGAAGCGGTACTGACCTGAAGGCTTTTTCACTAAGACGACCGGGGAGCTGACTGAGCTCTTGGAGGGCTCGATAACTACGTCCGCCAACATTTTGTCGACCTCTTCGTCAATAATAGCTTGCATTGCCGGGTTGCGGGAATAATAACGTTGTTTGATGGGACCCCTTCCTTCCTTCAGGGAGATCTTGTGTTCTACTAGGGTCGTAGGCCCACCGGAGTCAGGGAACGTTCCCAATTCTTCCTTCAAGAATCCTTCTAACTGTTCCGACTGCTCTGTTGTCAAAGGCTTAATGCTTTCCATGCCGTCAGGATCCTTTCGTGAACTCAGGGCGACTTCTATTTGCCCTATCGTTATCATCTGGGAGGCAGGATGTATCACGGCTTGATACCGGGTGAGGAAGTCCAGGCCCAAAATCAGATCGCTGGAGAGGGTGTCCACGACGCGGGCTTGCAGCAAATGCGGGACGTCCTGGATGAAAACGGTGAGTTCGTATTGTCCCTGAGTATTAATTATTTTGCCATCCGCCAGCTGGATACGGTCCGGCCAGTGTTGTTTCTTGACCACGCCTTGTTGTTTCAGGAACCTCTGGAGGGCTCTGCCCATATACGACTTGGCGGCGCCGGTATCGACTAGGGCATGAAATAGTCTTCCTCTGATGGCTACTGGCAGGAACAATCTGGCATCGAGGGTGGATACCTGCGACGATGGGTTCGGGCCTCTGTTGAAGAAGTTTCGGACCCTTTGAAGCCACCTCGACCAGTCGGGGTGTTGGAGTCGGTGAGAAGAGGCCCGGGCCTTTTGGTGTCGAGGACGCCTCACATGTCTCGACGGCCGGACGCGTTTCCCGACCTTCTACATTTGCAGTCCCTCGTTAGCGTCCCCGTCTTGCCACACCAGGAACAAAAGAGTTTTGCAGGACGTTGGCACTGAAATCTTTGGTGGCCCCGCTGTCCACACTTCCAGCAATTTTTGGAACGGCTATAGGCGGTGCTGGTTGAGGGAGTTGGGGCCTTGGGGGCTGCGTGCCCTTGCTGACTGATTTCTGAGGTTTGTATGGATGAGACTACTGGCGTCTTGAAATTACGGGCAAAGGTAACTTTGTCTCTTCCAGGCTGGTATGCTGTTTCCGCCATGTAAGCCTGACTCGCCGTCGGGGGTGGTTGGAACGATGACTGCTCCAGTTGGAGGGCTTCGAACTCTTCCGCCATGCGTACCATTTCGTCCAACTTGCGGAAATCCTTCCTGCGCACGTAAAGTTTGTATTCCGGGCGAAGGTTCTCGTAGATTCGCTCCAGCTGGTCCGACTCTCCAGTGCCTCCGAACCTGCGTAGCAGCGTCTGGAGGGCGGTGACGAAATCGGCTACGGATTCCTTCTGGCCTTGCGTTCGGTTCCTGATCTCTTCAGCCATCCGGAATTGAAAGCGCGGAGGTAAGTACTGTTGGTGGAAAGCGTCTACAAAATTGTCCCAATTTTTCCATTTTTGTTTGTTGTTCCTTATCCATAACAATGCCTTTCCTTTAAAGAGCTCGGGCAAAGCGGTGAGAACTTCCTGATCCCCGAATTGGTAACACGCCGCAAGTTCTTCAATTCTTTCTAAGAAAGAAATAGGGTCGGAGGAGCCAGGGGCGTGCCGTCGTTTTCTGGGTCCATCGTTTTAAACCTGTGAACAGAGTTTGTATAGAAAATCTGTACTATACTAATTATGCAATATTAATTGACTATTTTCCAGGTGCTGATCCCGTGTTTGCCACTCTTTATGTATATCTGGTCCCTGCTCGGGCGCCATGTAATAATTCACCCTTGTGCTCATTAAGGGTATAGAGATAATTACTAATTAACTTTCTGGTAGCTAATCGTGTCGGAGACAGTGTCGAGATTTCCAGACATACATAAGAAGCGTAGCAAACCAAACACAGGATAGCTTTAAACAATTTAATATTGATATTCAGAGCTATTTACAAAAGTAAACATAATTGGATAATTGAAAATTAACATGTATTTTGATAATAAAAGTAATCTTCTGTCTCCCGTCGCCTCTTGCCCCTTTTCGCTGCAACCCGTCGTACAGCCGTGTAAACGGTGGTTTCTGGTTAGCCCCCTCGGGAATTCTTGCGGAGACGACGCTGGTAGCTTCTGGAACGGCTTGAAGTTAGCCCCAGGCGTTCTTCACTTGGCACTCGGCGAAAGGTTTACGAGCACATGTCGCTGTAATGTCAGGTTAATTAACTAAATACCGGGATTTCGCTTACGTGATGGTGGCGTTTAAGAGATTTGCCTTTATTCGGAGAATTCGCGGCGTGATGTTTGGTGTAAGGTGCGGTGACACGAGGATTTGGTGGAGAGATCCACCTAGTGAGCGTCCTTGAGCCAGCTGCTGGTGAAGAGGAGATTCCCTTCAAGGAGGCACGGCCTGGAGATGTTGATCTCGGACTTCTCTGGTAGGTAGAACTCTGTAGCTAATTAGAACATTAACCAATTCTTCCAAGGGCTGCAATTTAGTAATTATTCGGGCTTTTAAAATAGATATTACGAGACGCTATTGTCGTATTTTAATTGCATGAACTTTTGGGAGATAATTATTCGCAAAATGACATTTAGGTTGCTTGCTAAGCAAGTTATTTAAATGGACGGGCCTGGCGGTCTCTAAATTGAGTCTTCGCCTGCAAACATGTTTTAAGGATTTGTCAAATTAAATTATTAACAAACATAGATTTCCTTAATTAAAGTGTCTCGGGGATACAGGTTCAAATGACGGCAGAACGGCGGAGCGGCTTTCCAGCGAACTTCGTCCCGTACCTATTCTGCAGGATAAGGAAAAGGTTTAAGTTTGTAATCGTGAAGACGGCCTACTTCCAGGAGCAGTCTTCGCCTATCGCCGACTACGGGTCAGGTCGAAAAATGAAATTAATTCGTCCTAATAATGGGCCGGTGGCTTACTTTTATATGGGTCGCCACCTCCGTCTATCCTCTGGTGGGGACGAGCAGCGCGTCGATTATTTGTTTATAATTTTCGGCGCAGACTGGCGAAGCGAACGCTTATCTCCTCCCTGGACGTTGGCTCGAGGCGATAATGCTAGAAAGGGCGCAGCGCGAATTTAAATCCATTATGTAATGTTCGTTTCTAAAAACTTCGCGCAAGGCAAAGCGTTACAAAGATAACTCGGAATGTATCGCCTATTAACATTTTCGGCAGGCAACAAGCCGCGACTTCGTCTTGGCTTGTACTTGCCTACCTCAAATGTTAATAGGGCCTTACATTCCTTGTTACTTAAATAGCTATTTTCATCCGATGATACATAATATTCAATGTGGTATAAAATATTCTGGAAATTGTTTGTACGCTGACGTTAAACATGTATACCAATAAACTAAAATCTAAATGTAATCTAAGTTTTATCACCGTTATTAAAAACATGACCCTGAGCATGGTTTACGTACTGAATTAGGAATAAATATATATAATTAAATGTGAACTGTATATATTGTATGTATTTGGTGTAGCATTTGCCATAGTAGACGTGTGTAATAGCTATTTAAGTCACAAGGAATGTTAATAGTCGATACATTCCGAGTTATCTTATTATATTTTTCCTGCTGCTTATCAAAATTTTCCTAGATTTTTGAAAAAAATCGTTTGGTTTGTCACCTGTCACCAGGATTAATTTTCGTGAGTCGTGTTACCTATGAGTGTCACATGTCACATAAACACTTGCAATTTAGAAACAAAACGTCTAAGTCTGCATCTTGCGTTGCTAACTTTATTATCCTGGAAACTTAATATCCGTTGTCACCGTTGACAGCAGCAAACAAATATAATCACCGACTTACACGTTTTGTTACTAAGGCTGTATCACTGACTTACATGATCTGCAGCGGGAAAAAGATTTTTTTTTGTAATGTCACAAACAAAGTATATCTATCTAACGAGCAAAACTTTAAATGCGGCATGTGCCGTGGGCTGCAACGTCATTCTTCCATGCTCACGTAAAACTTTTACATTCACTGGAAAACTCACTTTTCTTAACTTGTAGAACAATCCTTTCCGCAATTTTTTTACTGCGTTCCAACAACGTCGTATTAATTAGGACGCCTTCCAGAGGCGAGCGTTTCCTTTCCAGAGACTTTCAGTTTTTTAAATTGAACTTTAAAATATTCTGTACCTATTTCAGAAATATAGCTGGCTATTTCTTAACATACTAACATTTTTTAAATTTTTGATTTGCGAAAAGTACAATATGAAAAGTACAATATTTTTACATTGCCACTGGTGTCTGATATAATTTTTTTGTTTGAATTTTTTATATACCAATGATTCATCAAAAATATCCTACTTTTGTTAAAAGTTTTGGTAAAAGATATGGGAACATGTAGTAGATTCATTTTCATTTTAAAATTACACTTAAAAATGTTGAAATCGTTTTGTATTCTGGTTTGGTATTGATAGTTATTTTGGAATAACTGATGTTTTTTATTATCAAGTCAAATGCGTGTGGTGCTACTAAACTGATGTATTTACTTTCGGGTTTTTTTCGCATAATACATTTTTAAATGTTTTTGACAGTAACTAAGTGTTCGTAGAAAGTTTTTAAATCACTCAGATGCCAGAGTCCGTTCTACTCAAATCTATAAAATACAGCAATAACACAATGTAGAAATAAAACGTATAATGCTTTTTAACTAAATATAAATTAATTTTCGATTAAGGAAAAAAAAAATTATGTACAGTCGTATTCATTAAAGTGTTGTACAACATTTGCGCTGTGTGAATGTGACTTAATTTCACAAAGTTCAAAAAAGTGTTGTACATATAAATATTTTGACAGATTAGATCTAGGTCTAGTTAGTTAATGATACAATGTGAGCCTTTATTGAGTAAAAACACAATCACCAATAAACTTTTAATGGTAGAAAAAATAACACACAATAAAGATCTAATAGATATTTATGCATTAAGGGAGATATGAATATGTTTTTCCCTGAGGTTGACATGTAAGTCAACCGAAGGTAAAAAACATGATAAGCTCCCGTGGTGCATACAATATTTTATTTACTAGCATATTAGTAAGAATAGTATGAAATTTAAAAATGTCATAATGACATTTAAAATTAGAATATGTAAGTAACATCAAAGATTGCCGCATTGTATGGTTGCTAAAAAGTTATTTGTAGTTGCATGGATACCATGAGTTTGAGGGAGAAATAATTTGACAAGTCCCTTGGGAGTTATGGGTAGCTTTTCATATTTTGTTTCTATGACGAAAATGAACAATATCATGTTGCTAGTAAGTAAAGTAATTAATTTGCATTATAAAGAATAACATTCAACAATAACCATAATTATTACAACTAAACAGCAATCGACAAACAGCTTGTCGTGATAAATATTTTTTCATAGCACCGTTTCTATAAAATTTCGTTAAGTCGTTGGGGCATTGACAAATAAAGGCTTCAGATGAAGTCTACATCATTAGTCAGTTCGTCCTAAGTCTGCTCAATTGCTTCCAGCAGTTTATCCTTAACATGTGGCCTAAAGTCTCTGTGATACATTTTCTTAATCATTAAATCTCAAATTTATTCAAATTTGTTTAATATTCGGACTTTTTGTAGACCAAAGCAGTTTCAAAATTATTTGTGGCAAAACCATTCTGGAACTATACCTGCATTATGCATTGGGCCCTGTTGAAATATGAAGTCATTTTCTGGGAATCTTTCAGTGACCGATGGTAGCATTATGTTTTCTAAAATATTTCTGTATGTCACAGCATTTAATCTTTCGTTGATATCGTAACATACACCCAGACCATCAACACTTAACCATGCCCATAAATTAATAGAACATTCTCCAGGTTCATCAACATTGTTTACATATTGTTCATCATATCTCGAATTATGAGGACTCAACACCTTAATACGCCCATTAAATATCATCTGAAAAAATTACATTGTTCTAATTGCAGTACTCTTCCCTGCTTAGGTTGTGCATTCAGAATCATCTTTTTTGCTGTTATGTGACATCTTATGATTGAATTTTTTATTTTCCGACATGCCGTTATTCTTAAACCAGGAAAATCAGATTCCTGCACAGCATCTTTCATTATTCAGAAGGAATGGTCCTCTAAGTTTTGAATAAGAACCTGATCCTGCTTTAGCGTAGAAATTTTTTGGCTTCCTCTGCCCTTCTGTTTTTCCAAAGTCACATCAACTCCCCACCTTTTTTTTATTTTTAAAACTGTATTTTGCTTGTATTCATGAAGTTTGCAACTTCTAGAATAAATAAACCATCGTCTTATATATTATTATGCGGGCTCTTTGTACCATATTCATTGCAGGCATTTTTAAGTAAAACATTTCTTACGAAGATGATTGGACAAACAAAAACAGTGGCGTTTGGGATGAGAGAGACGGCCGCAGCTGTAGAATAAACTCGCTTGATATATATTGCAATGAATACTCTATAAGCTACACGTTGCGGTGCCAAGAAATGTAATGGAAGCTCCAACTCCTACACTTTGCAGTGCCAATAACTGTAATGCCTCCCTTGTTATTTGGAATGGAATAGTATGATTAAATTATAAATTCAGCACACACAATTCTTGGATTAATTTAATAAATTAATATTATGCTCTGCTCAAAGTTTGTCAGTAAATTTCGGCTGGTTAAAATTGAAATATAATAATTAATTACACAAATAGATGGTTGTATGCCCCTCTTCTATTTTATTCAATTGCAACTATTTATTACGCTAGCTCTCTTTAAAACATAAGCTCTTTCTCAGGTTAGGTTCCGAAGTTGACTATACTTTTAAAATTGGATCTGAATTTTACTATAGCCAGCAATTCTAAATCAGTAGTTCAAATACGCGACGTTAGTTCAAATATTCACAATCTGTCAAATCACAAAATGTTCGCTCAGCGTAAATAGCGTTTCTTGAAAGTTTAAACTCGTGAAAATATGAGAAATCGTCAGGTAAATATTCAAATTTTCACGCTTGGCAACAATTAACACTGTTTTGTTTCAGTAATGCCGTAGAAAAACGGGCCTTGCTTATTTCGTGACGTAGGACAGACGCCGTCTGCTCAGTTGTTCCTGGTCGCTTGGGAACTCCGCCGAGTTGCACAATTTAGCCACGCCACGCAATTTTTAAACATATTAGGACGTAGCTGGAGGCTTGGAAACGAGCTAATCCTCTTCGGCAAGGCTTGATCTCGTATTTTGCTGCGTTTCCCAAGCTTTAACACTTAAATCGCAGATTCGCCTACCCTGTAAAAATCCGTTCGAGCTGGACCGAAGCTGCTCTGAGATGACGCCGTTGATTTTCCTCGGCTGGAGATGCTCGTCTGGCTGCAGAAGGTGGTTGGAACGTTCTTGAAGACTCGTAATATTCCCGGGGCTGCTGTCCTCTGGTTTCCAATGTTCCTTTGGGCTATAGTCGGACCTCGAAATTTGCAGTTGCTCGCCTGCCGTTCATCCTCGAAGATCGGATGGGAGAAATTTTAATTTTATGATGGGGACACTGCTGCAAACACTTATACAGGCACTCGAGCACTTGGGCAATAAACTGCAATACTTTTTAACTGGTAAAATGCTCGTTTAATAGTGAAAAAATATGTATTTGAATGTGGAGCACAAATCTGACAAACTTGTAATAATTTTATTTTAATTGTTCTCCCTGTTAGAAACAATATAGCATCAAGTTGCTAGGACACGGTGTTATGCTTATGTTAATGGAAATTAGGTTTGATAATTAATGGACATAAAAGGAAATAAATTTGAGTGCATAAATTAGAATTAACATTTTTCTTAAAACTAGATTATTGTCTTTTCTTTATAACTAAAATTGTTCTATTGCGTTGAACACACAAAAGTTTTTTATTATTTTGTCACTGCTCTGCTTTGCACTATTTTTATTAATTATTAACGCACTGGTATATTAGAGTTCCACACTTTTCATTCGTTTGCTACCTTTCCTGTTGCCTGCTTCTCGAATTGCTCTTTGCAATTTTCTGTTATCTTTAATCTTGCTTAATTCACCTTTCAGATTCCTTATAATTTTCACTATGCTTGGCTTTATTGAAAACTACGCTCCTTTTAAAATGCACATAACAAACCTTTTGTGTCTATTAATTTCTTTCGGTCTGGCTTTACATTATGTACAAACCTATTATTTTATTATTTTAATTTATTTAAAAGTCAATTTCGAACTCTGTGAAAATAAGCTTTGCCCTTGCGTTTCTTTCTCGACTCCTTTACTGTTTCTCGCATCTCATTGTCAATGTATTTAATATTTACTTTAGTTTAAAATTGCAATAAAAGAAGGAATTTATTTTAATAGTTAACATAGGCGTTTCGTTTCTATGCCACCATGTAATTATATAGGTCATTTCCATAGTTACAAATGAGACCAATAGATTAGAGCGTGTATTTTATGAGTTAACATCGTGTATTTTATGAGTTAACATAGGAGTTATTACTTGTCAAAAAAACAATTAAATGTTATCCTAATGTATACCACTGAAGAAGAGATACAACACACAAGTTGTTCCTACGTATCTACTTTTTAGTTGCATACCTACATTCGGGTAACAAAATTAAAGTTTCTTATTAGCAAGTACCTAATTCAAATTCGTATGTTAACTTGTAAAATAAACGCTCTAATCTATTGATTCCATTGGTAACTATGGATGTCACCTGTATAATTAAAAGCTGGCATAGAAACGAAACTGCTATGTTAATCATTAAAATAAATTCACTGTATAAAACATCCCAACTCTGTACTTATTGAATCGGTCAATTATCCTGCACTGCAAACAGAGCCAAGTTGTGGGCTTAATACCATATCAATATATATTTTTTGTCATTGTTAGTTGTCACTGACAGTTTTGAAATTTAACTACCATTGACACAATATACAAACAGCCAACTACCTATTTCTGTAGAACACATTTTTAAACACGGCTTACAACATCCAATTATCACTGTACATTCTTTCGGCGTATTAGTTCTGCGTTCTGTTATTTTCGGACGCTCGGCAATCCAAACGGCAGTTTGGTTTGAGCCGGTTGTTGCCCCTGGACCCTCTTAAAGAAAGCTCGGATGAGGTAATGATGGGTGCTCGTAGGTTCAGATGAGGTAGCTCCGATGTATGTGAACTGGAAACTATAGATCTGAAATAGACTGTATTTGCGCCGCCAAAGATGGTATTTCTTATTTATATTTTACGGACGGACAAATTCAATGGATAAAAGTGTTTTCACGATATCTGTGATATTCACGGCGAGTACATTAAGCTGGGCTGGACGTGATGCTTCCTTTGTGAGTAAGTTTAGGCCTCTCAGAGTGATAGAAATTGGAAGTTTTACCTTTTGCAAGGTCCACCTTAGACAGCTCAAATCGCCGGGGAACCGCTGGAGGTTTTCGATCGGTCCGGACTCACGGCAGGCGTGCCAATTTGTCTGCGCCGTGGTACTTGGGTTAGGCCGGTGGTCTGGAGATTTTTCCTAGTATGCAGATAACCCGTGCTCGAGGTTAAGTTTATTAAAAGATTATGAACGTGGTACGTGAATTCAATGAGGTTTCTAGAAAGATGGGATTCCAATCCACCAGTGCTAGCTAGGTAACGGACGAGGGAACTAAGCCCCAAGGGGGCTTAGAGCTTGTAGTTAGGATCGAGGAAGTCAGGCTCTCTAGTCTCAAGTGAAATTAGCTAGCTGTGGATTATTCTTTTATACTCTCCGAGCACCTCGATATCGGCCCATTCCTAGAGGGGTTCTAGAAGGAATTGCGTGGTGTACCGGTTTACGCGTTCTCGCATCACGGATCGTCTTATCGAAAATCCGAACGCTATGAAGATGTGAGCACTGATTGTTAACAGTTTTAGCACCGTTCAAATGTCTAGGATACTATTTGTGCCTTAGGTACAATTCATGCGGGGGCCAACGTTACAACACTAATCTGTAACTTTTTTCAAATTTTTATCCAAGAATTGCTTTATAATTTTTATATGGATGGTAGTTTCCAGAACACGGTTTTTTGCAAAATGCCCAAACAACTTTGCCTTTGAGTAAAGTTTTATCTGTATTTTTTCTAAAGGTCTTCATTGTGTGAAATAAGCATATTAATTGTACATTTGAGAATCCAAGTTTAAATACATTTCTTTCTTTAAAACCTTTATTATTTCCATACTTTTTAAGTAATGTTAAAATGGGCCCTGACGACAAGATGTTTAGAACTCAATTCTATTTATCGCGGCGGAAAGTGAGCATGAGTAAGCATGCCCCGATGAATAGTAATTATTTCTATGGTATGGCGCCCCGATGAATAGACGAGGCCTAACGAATAACTTGTAAATATATACAGTACCATACGAAACATTTACACCAAGGAATACGATTTTATTGTTAATATAGATTACACAATTTACAATTAAAGATAAGTTCAATTTTAAATAAATTTTTACAAATTAGAGAAAGAGGGATATGCAGCACAAAATGTATGACTGTACAATCACTGGTAACGTTATTGGAGTAAAGGAAAAATATAAGACCAGACAAGGCTACTCTTACTTTGACTCGCATTAATTAATAATAGCTGATAAGAACACAGTAAGTGCTTGCAAGTGTAGCACGATAAATCAGTAATCACCCTTACACTAGTCATAAATATCTTTATCTACGACCACTACTAAAAGTAGGCCTTTTAGCGCTAGATTGTTCCACTAAAAGTGACGTTTTATAGTTTACCGTGTTTAAAGAAATCAGCTGTTTACTTTTAGCACACGGGCTAAAAGTGAAGTGAGGTTATCAAACTACAATTTCGAACTGCAAGTGAAGTTGTAAAGCTATTCCAGTTGCTTTTTGCGTTACAGGTAAAGCGTTTTTGAAATAATTAAAGCGTTATGTAATGAATACAGTCATATGTGGAGTATCAATTACATTTCGTAACTCGCCTTGACAGCACGGGCGTGGCCAAACAATCGCCCGCGGCGTAGCCTACTATTCATTATGACATAAATTAAAAGTGTCGCAGATGCGAGCCTTTCTTAAATCGATATTTATGGATTAATAACGGTAAAATTAAGGTCGTAGATAAAATATTGTATGCAACGCGTGCTAAAAGTCGTTTATACGCGAGACAATTTTCATGTCTCGCGCATAAACGTCGACTTTTAACACTTGTTGCATAAATAGCTATTTAAAACACAACTTTTAAGTTGTTCAATTTTCTCACTTCTGAACAATTCTAATATTATTTCATACCGTTCCAAAGTTATCTTTTCTATTTTCACTTAATTTCAGTACCTTTTATTCTGATACATTTTACAAAATCCAATACCCTTTTTTAAATGATATTGTATAATAATGGGTGTTCTTTTTAGAGGCGGAGAACTTTAAATTGAAATAAAATACAGACAAATGTTTTTAATATCCATGAAATTGGCTTTATCTGAAAGATCATTTTTTGGCATTTATGTTTCAATATGATTTTGGGCGCGACTGGCGTGTACATGGTGTAATATAGAAAATAAATTTGAACAATTTGCAAACGTTGCTCCGGCGTGAGTCTACTCATGATGAATTGCCAAACCAAGCTAACCTCAAATAAACCGAGAACTGTTAAATCGGCTGTCACAGAAAACAGTGCTGCCAATTTAAAGTTCTCCTCCTCTAAAAACAACATTTGACAAACGGTTAATTTCACGAAATGGATCTGTTAACTGGCCAACTCGTTGGTATGATTTGACGCCATTAGATTATTTTCTTTGGGGATATGTAAAGTCACATGTCTACGCCGATAAACCGAAAACAATTGAGCACTTGGAAGCCAGCATTCGACGCGTTATTGCCGAAATACAGCCTGATCTACTGCGAAGAGTGTGAAAATTGGACCTCCAGATTACGCCATGTACGCGCCAGCCGCGGCGGTCACATGCCCGAAATCAGATTCAAACAGTAATGCCAAAAAGTTATCTTTCAAATAAAGCCAATTTCATGTATATTCAAAACATTTTTCTGTTTTATTTCAATTTAAAGTTCTCCACCTCTAAAAAACACCTATTATAATGCAAATGATTTCAAATTTCTTATGTGCCCACCTTAATGTTTTACATAGGATTTTAGTAACAGTTCCTTATCCATTTACCTGACCAAATCATGTTTTTGTGCTAGCTTAAATACACATACAACGAGCGAATAGGTTTTTGCTTTTGTATGTTTCCCTGTATTTGCCCTCCTACTATGTCTCACAAAATTTCACTGTTGTTTTATATTTAAAAATAGAGTACAAATAAAACTATTCATATTGTAATTGCAAAAGTTTTTGCTAGACATTAGGAGTTTCAGATACTAAGGTTTTCCTTCAGTATGCAACTTTATGTGTTTAACTAAAGTAGGTTTTTTGGCTACTTTATACTCGCAAATATAACATGAATAGTTTTTTTTTTGTATGCTTCTTCATATGGCTGACTAAATGATCTTTTCGTGCCGTTTTATAATCGCAAATAACACATGAATAAGGTTTTTCTCCACTATGCATCTTCATATGTCTAACTAAATGCTCCTTTTTTGCTGCTTTATATTCGCAAATAGAACAAGAATGAGGTTTTTCTCCGCTATGCATCTTCATATGTATAACTAAACTACCTTTTTGTGCTGCTTTATATTCGCAAATAGAACAAGAATGAGGTTTTTCTCTGCTATGCATCTTCATATGTATAACTAAATTACGTTTTACTGTTGTTTTATATTCGCAAATGGAACACCAATAAGGTTTTGCTCCTGTATGCGTGTTCATATGTCTAAGTAGAGAAATCTTTTGTGATGCTTTATACTTGCAAATAGCACATGAATAAGGTTTTTCTCCTTTATGCCTCTTCATATGGTTGACTAAAACATCTTTTCGTGCCGTTTTATATTCGCAAATAACACATGAATAAGGTTTTTCTCCGCTATGCATCTTCATATGTCTAACTAAATGCTCCTTTTTTGCTGCTTTATATTCGCAAATAGAACAAGAATGAGGTTTTTCTCCGCTATGCATCGTCATATGTATATCTAAACTACCTTTTTGTGCTGCTTTATATTTGCAAATGGAACACCAATAAGGTTTTGCTCCTGTATGCGTGTTCATATGTCTAAGTAGAGAAAGCTTTTGTGATGCTTTATACTTGCAAATAGCACATGAATAAGGTTTTTCTCCTTTATGCCTCTTCATATGGTTGACTAAAACATCTTTTCGTGCCGTTTTAAATTCGCAAGTAATACATGAATAAGGTTTTTCTCCTGTATGTATCTTCATATGCTGAACTAAATTATCTTTCCTATTTGTCCTATACTTGCAAATTGAACATGAATAAGGTTTTTCTCCTGTATGCGTGTTCATATGGTTAACTAAAGTACGCTTCTGTGTTGCTTTATACTCGCAAATATAACATGTATAGGGTTTACCTCCTGTATGTGTCTTCATACGGTTTGGTAAATCGCCTAGAAAATGAATAAATAGTTTTATTTATATGGGTTTCCAGATACTAGTTAACTAACTTACATTTCCTTGCAGTTTTATCTTTGCAAATAAAAGATTGTTCTTCTAAGAAATCTCCACTTGCTGCACACGAATCAAGAACTTCATCCTTTATATCAATCTCCTCCTGTTTAATATCCAATTTGTGATAAGTCGTATTGTCGATGGTATCTTGAACAATCTCTTGCCGAACATGTAAGTTCGAAACTACTTTACATTCATTTGTCGACAGTGGCTCATGTAACGTGCTGGATATTGCATTAAGCAAATTATATTCAGCTAATTCATGTTTCACATCCATTATTATGAAGAATCCGGGTGTAATAAAGACCACATCTGAAAATGAAAAATACAACAAAATTCAGTTATGTAAACTTATTTATGCTTATTCAAAAATATTAACAAGTTTTCTATTCTGAGACTAATAATCTTACATACTTGGAATAACATGAAATTTGTAGAAGTGACTTGTTTAGATAATGGGCTAGTCGTAAACAACGTTTAAATACTACAAGACAACTATGAGCGGCCATTACAGTCTATTAAGATTGGTTAGATCAAATGTAATTCAAAAGAACTACTGTGGTATATAGTGTGTGCCGCAACAGAATTGCCATACCTTTATGTTCTTGGGATTACTTTATATAAAACATTTCTACAAACACGTATAGTGAGTTTTCCCTTTCTTTTTGTGTACATACGAGCTATGTATACTTTTACAAAAAAACATATCAATGCATTTTTCATTGATATCAATAGGCAACCAACTACACATTAGATTTCAAATGTAAGCTTCAATTTTTGTAAAGCACAATCTGCTATGGGAAGAAGAATCAAATTATTGAATGTCAAATTCACAGCAATTAGTTTCGATTTTTCGAGTTTACCATAAAATTGTGATTTTTTTAAAACAAACATTTAGAGCAGTGATTCCCAAAGTGGGCGATATCGCCCCCTGGGGGACGCTGGAACGATCCAGGGGGGCGCTAGTAGCCTCGGGTGCATTTGGGGTGCGGTGAATAAAATAAGGGGGCGGTGAAAGCTTAAAGAAGGAAGAGAAGATAAGAAGATTTAGAAAAACCATTCATACATATTTCTTCTGTTGTGTAACATAGTGTAACATTATTTTCCAAATAAACACACAAAATGCAAGTTACAGATTTATTTATTCCATGAAGACTATTTACCGTTATTAAATGTTCTTATTCTTCTTCATACCATTTATTACTTTAATTATTCAGTCTGTTTATTCTCCGTTTCTTTAATTTTACTTTATCACACCCTTTAATACACCATCCATAAAGTAAATACCATTATAATAAAGGGCTTTTATTATTCAAATTTGCTGTTACTCAAAATACAGGTTACAAATTCAGAAAAGATTATTTTAAAAATATCATTTTCTCTAGCAGTAATAATCTATACAAAATTTCTATATGGTATATATTATTATAACATTTCATAATTGACTTTTTCAGATAATCACTTGAGTTTGGCTTTCACTTTAGTTATTCCGATTGTCAGTTAATACCTACAAATTAAAATCTAAGCTCTGATGTTACCAAACAACTATCCGAACTAAATCAACTTATATGCTGGAACCTTTTCAATAAACTATTCGCAATTTAACAGTAACTGTACCTAATGCATCATTCATTAAACAATTCTCAAATATTTATGTTGTACTTTTAATGTATAAATCCTTCTTTGTACTTTTTAATTGCTAATTAATTTATTCTTTCAAAATAATTTCCTACCTAGAAATACTCGTATAGATAATTATCAGTCTCAAGAAGCTACCACTACAAAATCTTTCTGTTCACTTAAAGAATGTAGATTTCCAGGGGGCGCTGAGTAATTTTTTTTCTGAAAAGGGGGCGGTAGCCCAAATAAGTTTGGGAACCACTGATTTAGAGCAAAGGCAAATAAGTTGAAATATTAACGTGGTAGTAGCTTGAGAACTGGGAGAAACTTATTTTCAGTAGAAATATAACAAGTACTTGTAAATGTTTTGGAAATATTTGGAAATACGTTCTACAGCTATTTTTTAATAAAAGCTTGAGTGCATGCCAGCTGAAGCAATCCCAACTCAGTAGGAGAAGGTTTTTTTCTTGGAGTCATGCACGACTGCTTTTGTTAGAAAAAAATAGCTGCGGAAAATGTTTTGCAAATATTTCAAAAAACGCGTTATATTTTGATAGAGAATACCACGAATGGAAAACAAACATACTAAAGGAAACTTTTTTATTAAAAATAGTTACAAAACCAATATCTTAGTACTAAGATTTTAGGTTTTTTGTCCAAATTATAATTAGTGTTTGAGTTTGCTTAGGCCTCGCTTTTGGTTGCCCACAACAACAATCATTATCTGGCATCTATCTATACAATCAAGCATCCACTGACTTTGTTCACAGCTTTGTTGTTCCCAAATACTTGGATGATAATGCCATAAGCGGAACTTTCCCGGTAAGTTTCCAAAAATTGCCGATGATTAATAATCGTCGTTGCCATGGAAAATTTGCAATTAAATATGCATAAGGGATATTCTCGATAAAATATCCAGACGAGCAGATTCCCTAGCTATCTATAATTAGCACTAAAATGATGTATTTGCAGGTTTTCTTATAAAAGTATGCATAGCTCGTATGTATACAAAAAATATTCGACTGTCGAGAAAATTATATAAAAGTAGTAATAATAATTGTAATGGTTTTGCCCTACATGTAATTAAAGTCACAATTTGCATTACAGTCTTCTGAAGAAACTCGCGACTCCAACTCAACAATGTAGCTATTTGAGGTTATTCGTAAATTTAGTGTAAAATTTAAACATACACACTTTTTAATGCTGGTTGTATGTGTTACAAGATATTTATCATATTGTTATGATACATAAAGAGCAGTTTTGGATGAAATTAATGTAAAAAGTTTAAAAAGAATTGACTGTTTAGATGAAAGTCATTTATAGAATTTGAATTTGATACAATTTAAGTTGAAAAGTAATAGCACTTGAGTATTCTGTAATGGTTTTGAAAGTTAGAAGGTAAATACAAGCTCATGTTATATGTGACAAATATAATTTTTATTAATAGTAATTTACGTTACAAGTATAGAAAGTGGAGCTTTTCAGTACGAGTGAGATGTTTCCGGAAGAGGCCGTCAGGCCGAGTCCGGAATTTCGAGACGAGTATGGAAAAGCCACTTTCATACGAGTTTAGTACAATATTTTTTCGTACACTAGCATACAAAACGGAATACTACATTTATCCTCGTATATAGCAAATAAGTAGAGTAATGTAACGTAACGTAATGTTTTATATGTGTTGTAACTAAGGAAACGTACGGCAAACTGCTACTTTGCCGTACGAATACCGCAAAATACTACTTTCTGATTAATAAATTGTACGGCAAAGTAGCTCTTTCAATGCTAGTGTACGAAAAAATAATATAATGAAACTCAAATAAGTAAAGTTTGTAGAGGGCATGAATAATTGTAACATAGCATCTAGGCAGTTTTTGTTATAATTATTGAAAAATAACAACTAAAAAAATGTAAATGTTCTTTTGATATATTTTTTCGAATTTAATAAAAACATAGAAATTTTACCCTAATTTTTATATGTAATCTAGAGAAATGCAATAAAAAAGGGTTTTAACAAATCTACGAGGTAAAAGCAAAATAAAATGAAATATTAAGAAGTTCAAGACAACAGTTATTGAAGAGAATTTGGAATATGGTTTAACTAGATACAAGCAAGAATAAGAAGCAAGAATATTATAATATTTGAATGGAATTAGTTTATTTTAAAGACTACAATTAATAAGAAGTTACCTTGATTGTTGGATTTGTTGAGAAAGTACTGAGGACGTGTAGATCGGTCGACAGGAATTGACGGAAGAACCGCTGGATTCAGGCGATTCTGTTGGTTACCGACAACAGAGTAGGAGCTAAGGAAATAAAAAATTAATTTGGGATCATCTGTAAGAACAAACTTGCCGTGAAGCCGTTAGAACGAGGGAAGCTGTTGGGGTTGACAGTGGCGTTAGTGAAAAGAACGAGACCATTTCTGCAAGCAGTCAGGGGTTTGACGAGTTGGAGGTTGTTTGTCAGTAGGCAGTGCATCATAGCTAAACTATCTAGGGATCTGAGCTGTGGACGTCAAGGTTACTTTAAAGCGGTGAGAGTGAGAGGAGTCCAGGTGGGTTTTAATTAGTCCTATTGAAGCAGTAGTAAATAAAAGACAATTAGAAAAGTGTAATTAACTATAATCAAATACTTATCATATAATATTGAGTCACTAAGAGGTGAATAGAATTTATATTTGTCATATTTGATTGAAAGTGCAAGGTGACAGTTCATGTCATTAAACAATTTAAAGTCATTAATAAAATAAAATAGCAATTAATAAGCAACTAGATAATCAAACCAACCTTGAAGGGTCTCAAGGAGCTACCGTTATTAATAAGAATAGAATTTAAAATTCAAATTAAATAAATCAATTTAAAAATACTATTTGAGCTGCCACTACAATATATTGAACGTTTTTGCTGATTCCCGCTCGCGTCTTTTAGACGAGGAAAGTAAAAACCATAAAATAAAATAGGTTTTACACGAGACATAATTACATGGCAATTTTCGTAGTTAGAATAATAAACATAAAAATATATAAAAAGTCAAAAGTAAATATAACAACCTGCAAGAGATAAATACCGAATTCTAGCTAACAATTTTTTTGTAACACTCTCCAGTTAAATGTCAAGCTTGATAAAGCAATGTTGTTGATTTCCACGTTTCCAGTCTGAAAAAATAGCCACAAAGTCGTGCATTATTGGATAGGTCACCTCTCTAAAAAGCTTCACAATATATGCAAGTAAGACAATTACCTCTGGCATATTTTCCACGTTACACCTAATAAAATAATATTGTAAGCCTTCATTTACATAGTTACCGTTATTATAATTCTAACTAAATCATAATTTTTTAATATACACGGCTTGTTTAACAAAAATCCATCTTTGATCAAATTAATGTTGGAAATAAATGCAATAATCATTGTGGATTTTTCAAATATTAGTAATGTTTGTAACCAACACACCGAGAAGTTGTAGACGCTTAAATGGCATTTTGTGTTTACAATGTTTGGAATAGAAATGTAGTTTGTAGTCGAAAACTTGTCTGAGCAAGATCAGCATTATTTAATTTTTTGTGCTGAAGGTGTTCGGCCAATGTATATTTGTACGTGAAATTAAGCTGTTCATGGAAACGCATCTTCCAGCTGGAAATAATTGTGTAGAAACTTTAAAAATAAAAGACAGGATACAGCGCATAATGCATCGACTGAGAGCAACATGACATGTGGAAGGTCCGATTATGGAAAATCATCGTATATCCATTAGAAAAATTTCAGAAATTGTTGATGGAAGTACAAATTTTCTTAGTCTAAGATTTCTATACCGTTGGGCCATTGAAGAAGTTACAGAATTGCTATTTTCAGTCAGACGCAGAAGTGCATATAGCTGTACAAGAATTCTTCAAACAGCAGCCACAAACATTTCCTTAGCAGTGTCAATAACTTGGTGATATAGTGAGATAAGTACCTTGATGCGCAAGATGAATTTCTGTAATTTTGTTTTTAAATACAATTAAAAAAAATTAAGATGGGTTTCTATTGCACAAGTCTGCTATATGAATGCTTAAGTACTATCATAGGCGAATAAATATCTAGACGTCTGACCCATGTATTCATTTTATGGGGTAGTGTGGGAGCCGTTCTAACGACGGCGCCACCGTCGGCCACAATGTCGTAACAATCACCGCGCTACGTTCTGTCAGCATTCTTAACTGAGTGAGAACTCAAGCAACTTTAGACTAAGGAGAAGATACATAGATGAACGCAAAAAAGATCTACTGGGGAGCAACGTTAACCACAACTAATGGCAGAGAACTACAAGTGCAATAACTTGTAAAACTTTGTCAACTGGAAAGCCAAACTACTTACTGACCTACTGATCCTGGTAAGATACCAGACTGCATTGACTTCTACATAACCAAGAATACATCTAATTATCTGAAAATAGATTTTAGTTACGATAGAAACCCTAAACATTCTCCAATACTTCTAACAGTAGCTGAAAATTATCATTCAGAATAAAAATAACCCAGTACTGGTTAATAGAACTAATGACTGGAAGGGTTTTTAGACAATGCCTAGAAGATAAAATACACTTGGTGGTACCATTAAGGAATGAAGAACAACTTGACACAGAAGATGAAAAGTTAACAATCGATATCCAGCAACCATGATCATCATCACCATGATCATCATCATCATCACCATCATCAACCAACCTCTAAAGTCCACTGCTGCCTCCACTCCATCATCTTCTTGGTCCATCGGTCATCGTCAATTCTTGCAATGTGTTACCCCCCCCCCCCCCCCCGGGTACTTCTACGATATCTGTTACCCTTGTTCTTCTGTGTATTTCGATGTTTAGTACTTACTCTCTCAAGAATAACACTAACATCGATTTTTCAATTCCACGTTGTTCAACTTTTATCTTATTTGCCGCCTTTTTACTAGGTGTTAGGGTTTCAGCTCCAGCTCCATATGTCAGAACGAGCCACACACCTGGTTGAAAATCTTTCTTTTCAAATATTTTTACAATGCAGATTTAAAAATATACTTTAGCCGGCCAAATACTGCCCACCTCAATCCTATTCGCCTAGTCAGCTCGCAGGTCTGATTATTCCGGCTGATTAGTATTTCGTGAGCAAACTCTTTCTTCAACTTGTTTTTCGTATATACAGGGTGTCCCAGAAATAAGTACATTAAATTTAACCAGTAGCAAAACTCGTCGAGAGCTGCAATATTTCTTATTAGCTTTTTTTTAAATCTCATATTTATTTAGCCTTTTTACCACCCCCATAAAATAACGAGTCGTTTGTGTATTTTCATAATAATTAAATTATTTGGTCAAGTGGCAATAGTAAGAAACAATTGTTTATGGGGAATGTCAGTTCACTCAACTATTTCAAATGTATTTTGACAACAACTAATAAATCGTATTAGAAAGTTAAAAAGTTGTTAAAATCTCTCAAAATGCCTCCCTTTACGAATAGCGAATACGCAGACATTGTGCTGACTTATGGTGAAGCTCAGGAGAACGCAGCCCTAGCACGGCGAATTTACATGGAGCGTTTTCAAAATCTTCGAATTCCCAATGTTCGCACATTTGTATCTGTTGTACAGCATCTTCGCGATCATGGATCCTTCAAGCTTGTAGCTCACGACCGTGGTAGAGTACGTCCTGATCGTGTTGCAAATGTTGAAGTTGCTGTTTTGGAAAGTGTCGAGGCTCGGCCAGGATCTAGTACTCGAAGATTAGCATTACAACACAATCTGTCAAAATCAACAATTTGGAGGATATTAAAAGAACAGCTGTTGCATCCGTACCATGTACAAAAAGTTCAGTGTTTGCTATACTCGAAGATCTACCTCGCAGACGTCATTTTTGCGAATGGGTTCTCGCACAGATAAATGAGTTGTGTTGTCAACTGGTGAGGCTGGATTTACCAGAGAAGGTGTTTTTAATATGCACAACACACATATCTGGGCAGACGAAAATCCTCATGTTATTAGGGAACCCAATTTTCAGCACCGATTTTCGCTTACTGTTTGGGCCAGAATTATAAATGGAAGACTTATTGGACCACACATAATGCCACCACGTCTAAATTAAGAACAATAATTACATTTCTTGAATAAAGTTCTGTTTCGATTATTGGAGGATTTGCCGTTAGCAATTCGTGCAAACATGTGGTATCTCCATGATGGTGCGCCTTGTCACAATGCACTTATTGCACGAAATTGGCTAAACAACCATTTTTCTGGACGATGGAACGAAACGGTCCTGTCGCGTGGCCTGCCAGATCGCCAGACTTAAATCCGTGCGACTTCTTTTTGTGGGGATACATGAAGGACTTGGTGTACTCGGCTCCAATTGACATGATCGAAGTTTTGCGGCAACGGGTGGAAAATGCAGCTACAACGATTCGCAACAACAGACAGATGTTAGAGACAGTGGGGGAATCATTGTGTCGACGTATTTAGTGTCGTATTGACAACAACGGAGGCCACTTCGAACATTTATTGTAATTAATTCGTTTAGTAAAAAAATGGGATTTCAAAAAAAAGTTACTAAGAAATATTGCAGCTCTCGACGAGTTTTGTTACTGGTTAAATTTAATGTACTTATTTCTGGGACACCCTGTATATATGCCGCCACCAA
This sequence comes from Agriotes lineatus, assembly GCA_940337035.1. Taxonomy (NCBI): domain Eukaryota; kingdom Metazoa; phylum Arthropoda; class Insecta; order Coleoptera; family Elateridae; genus Agriotes; species Agriotes lineatus. Next base: position 245,784 of record CALNHX010000142.1, read on the forward strand.
TTACTAGGTTTGTCATTACTTGGGTTTTTGATACATTCGTTTACAGTCTCATCTTCTGAGAGACCATGTTCAAGCTTTGTATCATTTTGTATGACTTTATTTATGCAATCCGATAATAATACCATGCCATCAGCAAATTTTACGTGACACAGGTTCTCACTGTTTATGTTTAAGCCCAGCTCTTCCGAATCTATTTGTTTGGGCATATCCTGGAACACCTCTTTTTATTCGAAATCTGTTTGTGTCTTCATGAAGCTTTATACAGGCCATCGTGTTCTCATATACAGGGTTTTCAAAGTTAAGCCGGCACTATTGCTAACTTCGTTATTATTAGAGCTACAAAGTCAGTTAAATAGGAAAACTAGTAGTATTTTTTTCGCCAATTACGATGGTGAAAACGGAATCAAAATCGAACAACGCGTTCGCGAGTTATATCAAAAAGTTCAATTTTTTCAAATGGGACACTCAGTATACAATATTCACAATCGATAGGAAATTGAATTCTGAACAAAAAGTGTCCTATGTCCTTTTATCCTAATGTCAAAAATGACAAAGGTATTGATGATTTTTCAAATTCGTTAAGGTGGCTGCGTTAGTGGCAATTTTGCCTTATCATAAAATAGAAATTAAAAAGAATATCCATGAAGTGAAACAATATCGTTTATTTCAAATTATTCTATAAACTTATAAAAACAAAACTCAAATTAGATGCTCAAAAACTTCACCCTCTTGCTCCAAGCATTCTTGAGACCGCTTGTAAACGCTTCTAGTGGCCCTGGCAATGACATAACTTGCGAACGTGATGTTCGATTTTGATTCCATTTTCACCATCGTAATTGGCGAAAAAAATACTACTAGTTTGCCTATTTAACTGACTTTGTAGCTCCAATAATAACGAAGTTAGCAATAGTGCCGACTTAACTTTGAAAACCGTGTATATGCTTAATTACTGTTGTGTAGCGGTGATCTATTCGGCAGTCAGCTAGCGCTTCTCAAGTGTGATCCAAAATTATTTTCATCTAGTATGGATATGGAATAGTTTCTAATTTATGAATGTAACTGTTTATACTTAAAACTCCCAACTTGATATTTGATTGTTGAGCGACTTATGATCTTAAGTCTTTTCTTAAAAAATTCTCCCCGACCTGATCTCATTCCAAACGTTATTCTTAAAAATCTACCAAAAAAACTACAACTTTTCTTACCATCGTATTTAATGGCTGCCTGACACTTGGATATTACCCAGATATCTGGGAACATACTTACTTGGGCAATATAAAAAGGTTTACTACCTACCGAGCTTGCCACTATGACTAGTAATTCAGGTGTTATGGCTCTTGGTCTATAATGCATCATTTTACTGTACAGCTAATATATTCTCTAGTCTCGACATCAACTCATGTTCTATTAAATCTGGTCTTTCCTATTTAAATTGGAAGTAGCATCTTTAATGGAAATTATTTGTTGTAACAAAATTATTTTGGACTTTTTGACTTTTATTTTAGGCCATTTGACTTTTCCTTTGACGGAAATTAAAATTATTTATCCCAAAAAGGTCGTGAACGGATTATAATATACAAAATGATCAAGTGAATATATATATTTCAATTAACACAATTATTACAAAACAATATTAAATTAGTATGATTGTTGCCATTAGTTATTATTAACACATCTAAATAGGTAGCTCACTTAGCCATGTACCGGGTGACTTTGAGACCAGGGCCATGCTTATATCTTCTTTATTTTCATATCAATCTGGATAAAATTTTATAATAAGATACTAGGCATAATTTATATATGATTGACCAATAGATACAAGGTGTTTTTGAAATACACGTACAACGTAAGACCACAAGTTCCTTGGCCCAAAATATGATGATTTAACTCAACGTACCTATATACAAAGTTGCTTAGCTTCACAAATTTCTTTTCTGAATAGTTACTTTGATTTAGAAGCTATTTGCTCTCTTATAAAATTTTAGTTGGGTGAACGGTTTAGCCATAAAAAAATATTTTCTAAAAATTCCTACAAGCCTAGTGTTAAGTTACAATTACTGATTCAGGCTTAGAAAATATCTTTTTGTGGCTAAACCGTTTACCCAACTAAAATTTTGTAAGAGAGAAAATAGCTTCTAAATTAAAGTAACTATACAGAAAAAAAATGGTAGTGATTATACAGGTGGGTTAAAAAAATATGGATGGATAATTTCTTGTGACAGTTTTTAAACAGTGTAATTTTTAAAATTAGGGTGTATTCCACAAAAATCTGTAGTTTACTGCTACAAACGCATAGCCAAAAAATGAATAAAATATATCAAAGATTATTCGACTTATTTGAAAAAGTTTAAATAAGCTAATAATTTTTAAGCCCTCTAGCGGCTAAACTAAGCAACTTTGTATATAGATAAGTTGAGTTAAATCATCACATTTTGGGTCAAGAAACTTGTGGTCTTCCGTTGTACGTGTATTTCAAAAACACACCGTAGAGTCAGAATGGCTGACAGTTTCATCGCATATGACACCAACTATGATTTTTTAAATGGATCACCCTATACATTTTTTTCTTTTGGAATCTAAGAGTCAAATTACATACAATAGTCTTGTCAAATTTTCAATTTTTCAAATTAAATATTTTGTTTTTTATTTTTATTTTTTAAGATAGAAGGCCGTGACTTGGAAAAATCTATTCTAATTGATTCTAGTAACTCACAATAATAGCTACTTTATCAATAAGGTCAATAACAAACCCTTAATAAAAGAATAAAATTTGCGAAACAAGTTTTTTAAGAGTCATTTTTTAAAATGGCACCTACTAAGTGCCAGCTTGCCATTAGATAGAAAATTTTATTGTTACTCTATCTATTGAGATGGTTTAAAGCTCACAATTTAATGGATACTTCAAGCTGCGACTCCAGTCTACTCGAGCTTCAGAAGCCAGGGATCGCAAGACCTACAGGCCCGGGAGGTGTGTAAGAGCATCCTAGAACAAGATTTGCTGCCACGGAAGCGACTTCCAGCAGATAAGGACATTGGCGTCACCTGTAACCAGCTCCGAGGCGAAGATCGACCAGATTTTAAAGGTACGATTTGGCATGTTTTTAAGTGGTTGGAGTCAGGAAAACTAGGGGACTTCAAGAATACACCTTGCGCAAGAGATTCATCGTGTTTCCGAGCATCCAGATCTGTCCTAGTTCGAGTAAATTGCATGGCGTCAGTAGAAAATGCGATTTTTGCCAGGATTTGCAGCTCTCACAGAAAATCAAAACAAAACATAGCTAGCGTCGTTTCACGTCACACCTGAAACAAAATCAAGTTAGTTATTGCTAGGCGGGAAATTTGCTTCAGCTTACCTGGTGGTTTCTTGCAAAATTTCGCTTTTAAATATTAAAATAAACGCTGTAAGCACCAACAACCTTTTGTGGTGAAAGTCAAGTTTGTGAGGTTATGAGTAATTAAAGCGAGTAGCGCGGTTGTACTTAAATTTTGCGTATTTGAGCTACTCTGAGTCAAATATTCTAAATAATAATTTTAAATAAAACTCAAATTTTAACCTAACCTGAGAGATTAGTCTTGTGTTTTGCCGGAGCAAGCCCAAAGAAATATTGCAATTCGATAAAATATAGAAAGGGGCAATTAACCATTTTATTAAAAAGTAATAAATACATTTCATTTTGATTAGCCTAAAATACTGACAGCCAACGTCGTGGCAAAGGCGAATTTATAATTTATTTATTTTATCCCATAAACAACAATACACCCACTACAAACAGGCGCCGCAACGTGAAGCCTTTACAGCCACTGCATTACTTTATCTTTTCTTAAAATTGAAAAATGTTTATTAAATTTTTTTTTAAATTGTGTGTAACACCCAAGCAAATTTGGCACCACTGTTTTGTATGTAATTTAAGTCGTAGATTCCGAAAACCATAAACCATAGAGTGATCTGTTTGAAAAATCAAAGTTAGTGTTATTTCCGGTGACAGGAAGTCGGCCATTTTGATTGCATTTATCTTAATCCGAAATAATGACTAAAAAAATTATGCAGCAGCATGTTGCACATGCAAAATCAATAAGAAATGGTATAACTTAACGAAAACTAAAATGTGAAAATCTCTTTACATACTTACTTGACCGATGAAATTGTAAAATAACAAATAACTTATAAATATGCAGTACAGTACTAAACATTTACAACAAACATTAAGCTTTATTGTACCTCCGCCACAACTACGAAGGAAGGAGGCCCTCCTAAGAGAGCACAATAAAATCACTGCAAACCCAGAACTACCGGTACATTCTGATATTCCAGACCTAAACATCAACAGGCTCTGTTCAAGGCACCCTCCTCTCTCCACCGCCAGGACTGAAGAAAACACAGTTTTTAACATCCAGAATATATGGAGGTCACAATGGCTAGAAAACGCCCCACCTCGCTACCACGAACTACCATGTATCTCAGAAACACCACCCGGATTTAATCAACCTCGTACGATATGGTCAACTCTGAACAGGTTAAGAACGGAACATGGTAGATGCGCAGATTCGCTTCATAAATGGGGTAAATTACCTTCTCCAATTTGTGATTGCGGAGCACCACGGCAGACCATCCCACATATAAAAGAAGAATGCATCATTAGAGCATACGCAGGCAACCCTGATGATTTCCTGTTAGCGACCACTGGTGTAATTGAGTATATCACTAGACTAGATGTTTGTTTGTGATTGCATGTCAAATATACAGTGTCTTTATACAATTTTAATATTTTTATGTGTACCTATGCCATACGCTAAATAAAATAAATATTGTCAATAAAAAATATTACATAATTTACACTTAAAGGAAGTTTAATTTTAAATTAATTTTTATAAATTAGAAATAGAGCAATATACAGGGTGTCCCAAAAAGAGTGGGACACCGATTAGTCATAGATTCCTCACGTCATAATAAATCGATTAAACCTAATATATCTTAGCACAAAGTTCCTTCAGTAAGAAGTTATACGGCCTTGAAGTTCAATTTTTCTTTTTTATTTTATTTTTAATTTCCACAAATGTAGAGATATCGATTCGAATTTTGGTATACACGTATGATTATATAGAAGTATAATTAATTTTTAATCCTAAGTTCCCACACAACTTCTGTATACTGTAACACCATATTTAAGTATACTGTAACACCATATTTAAGTATGGCGGAAGTAAAGGAACAATACGAGAACAGATGAGCTTGTGTTTCCTTTGACTTGCATGATTATTCGGTAATCAGGCCTATGCTAGCCATAAAAGTCCTGATTTGTGAATATTCATGATGTGTCCGAGACCTACTTTTTACCACTCTCTTTATAAGCATACACACAATGATACACCATTGTTCAATTTTCTCACTGCTGATTAATTCTAATATTATTTCATAATTTACGTTCTTTTTTATGGATAGTTCGCCACTACAAAATTAAAAAATCAAATATCTAACGTTTCGAGGGACAATCTACCCCCCTTATCAACGATTAACAATTAAAACTAAAAATGAATAAGGAGAACTTAGCTTTTCACTGGGACTGAGAAACGATCAACCTCCAATGAATTACTTGATACTCATAAAAAAGGACATCAGTGATATCATGCCACAAATAGCGATTATTATTTCACAACTTATATCATTCTACAATAATTATCGTTTCTATTTAACTTAATTTCAGTACCTTTCATTCTGATACGTTTTAGAAAATCTAAAACCTGTAGGGTCGACATTAATATATATCTCTTTTTCGAATGATTTTGGATGATATAATGGAAATGACTTCAAACTTTTTATGTATCTACTGCCTTATTGTTTTACATAGGATTTTACTTTTACTTCCTTATCCATATGCCTGACCGAATCGTGTTTTTGTGCTGGCTTAAATCCACATACTACAAGCGAATAGGATTTTGCTCTTGTACGTTTTTTCATACTTTTTCCCCTGTCTCACTACATGGCTCTATGTTGTTTTATATTTATTTATAGAACAAACATAAAAGTATTAATACTGTCAGTATCTTCGGTGACTATCTAAATACTGTTTTTAGATAACTTTAAAGCATTTATATATTATGAACAGGCAATGGTTTTAAGCTCAGTAAAATGTGGATTTCTTTGATACATGATCTAAATCTAAAGCATTACAACCATTGTGCATCAGACGGCCACGCCTCACGGATTCAAACTGTGCTGCACTTGCTCCGAATGGCTGACACAGAGAACTATAAAGAGCTTCACACCGACCTTCAATTCTTAGAGCAACTTTCATTGATGATGTAAGCTGCAATGTCTTGCAAAATATTAGTCAGTATGAGTGCACCATCAGCAACAACGCAAAATCTGCTAAGTATCATTGTTATCAAGGTACTCAAACAACACGAGCCAACAAAGAGCATGGCAATCGCACGAATCCTTGCTCGAATTCACAAGATGCAAGGCACATTAAGCCAGAGAATGCTGCATGTTTATCTGCTATGAATACAAGGTCTAAGCCCAAATTCTATTTTAACAAAAATAACCTTAAAGCAGTCACGCTTTTGGTAAATGCCACGAGAGCTTTAGATTCTAAGGTGTTTCTCTAGTATGTCCCTTTATATGTTTAACTAAAGTGGGTTTTGTTGCTGCTTTATATTCGCAAATAGAACATGAGTAAGGTTTTTCTCCTGTATGCATCTTCATATGGCGGCCTAAACCATCTTTTCGTGCTGTTTTAAATTCGCAACTAGAACACGAATACGGTTTTTCTCTTGTATGCGTTTTCATGTGGTTCACTAAAACAACCTTATGCGCTGCTTTGTAGTCGCAATTAAAACATGCATAAGGTTTTTCTCCTGTATGTGTTTTCATATGTGTAACCAAAGAACTTTTTTGTGCTGCTTTATACTCACAAATAGAACATGAATAAAATGTTTCTCCGGTATGAATTTTCATATGTGTAACTAAATTACTTCTTTGTGCTGTTTTATATTTGCAAATATAACATGAATACGGTTTTTCGCCTGTATGCTTATTCATATGAAGCACTAAAGCATCTTTTCGGGCTGCTTTATGTTCGCAAATAGAACATGAATAAGGTTTTTCTCCTGTATGCGTTTTCATATGTATAACTAAACGACTTTTAAGTGTTGTCCTATATTTGCAAATAGAACATGAATAGGGTTTCTCTTCTATATGCGTTTTCATATGTTGAACTAAATAACTTTTACGTGCTGCTCTATATTTGCAAATAGAACATGAATAGGGTTTCTCTCCAGTATGCTTTTTCATATGTTGAACTAAATAACTTTGGCGTGCTGTTTTATATCCGCAAATAGAACATGAATAAGGTTTTTCTCCTGTGTGCTTCTTCATACGATTCACTAAATCACCTAGAAAATAAGATTTTTCACTTGTATGGGTCTCGAAATGGTTAACTTTTTCCTGAAGATTTATCTTCAGAAATGGGAGATCTATAAAATTGTTCTGTATGAGTTATCATATGTTCCAAAAAATTACTTTTGTCTTTTGCTTCATATTCACAAACACTACAAAGTAACTGTTCTATGAAATTTCCACTTGCTGCACAGGAATCAAGCAATTCATCCTTTATCTCAACTTGCTCCTGTTTTATATCCAATTTCTGATAAGTCGTGTTGTCGATATTGTCTTGAACGATCTGTTGCTGAACATGTAAGTTTGCGAATACTTCACTTTCATTTTTTGTCAGTGGTTCATGTAACATGCTGGCTACTGCATTAGGCCAATTATAATCAACTGATTCATGTTTCACATCCATTATTATGAAGAATCCGGGTGTAATAAATGCAATATCTGAAAATACAACAAACAATGAAGTTCGGTTAGCTAAACTTGGATATGCTTATTTAGAAAATACTAACAAGCTTCCGCTCCTTACATGAAATATGAAATTGTAAGAAGTATCTTGTTTAGAGGATTGGCTAGCACCCAAGACAACATTGAACTTCACAACCAATATCACCAGCATCCGTTAATAAGGACACCGTGCCGAACAATTATAAAAAGGAGGTGGGGTTTAGTGATAGCGCCGAATTCAAAAGATAGCTTGCTTATAAAAAGATTATTCCAACCAGAAATCGGAAAGCTATTTAAAATCAGTCCTGACTGCTTGATTGCTATTCAGTAACACTTTGTAAATAACCTTCAAATTTGACATATGCATTTGGGAATTTTGGAAGACATATACGTTTTTTCAACATTTTCTATGCTAGTATACCGTTTTAAAAACTGATGTTAAACAACTAGTACATACATAGTTACTTAAATCATCGAAAATGTTACAATGCCTTAACAAAACAGTTATAGTATTCCAACCAGAAATTGGAAAGCTATTTAAAATCCAGTACACCATGAAAAGTGTAAGTCATGTCTAAGTTGGTTTCATACAATCAGTAAATAATATTCTAATGTCAATCAGCTTTCAAGTAATGGCAGTTCATCTGCAAATAGTACATGTAACTGTTTTGTTAAGGCATTGTAACATTATGCATCATTTAAGTACGTACTAGTTGAGTTTTTGAAACCGTATAGTAGCATAGAAAATTTGAAAAACGTTAATGTCTTCCAAACTTCCCAATGCATCTGTCAAATTTGAAGGTTATTATAGAAGTGTCACTGAATGACAATCACACAGTAATTTTATGAGTTAAATTACGAAGTGACTTACTGTTCTCAACATCGACATATAGAAATGGACCGCTAATGGACGACTGCGCAACTTTTTGCGTTAGAAAGAGAAAGGGTACACTTTAAGAACTATCTTTTCTTTTCCTGCCGGCCTCCTATTGGCCGACAGAAAATGTTCCTTTTCCTGCCGGCCTTCTATTGGTAGACAGAAAATGACGTCACAGCGACAGGGCGGTCGCGCCGTACGCTACTGAGCGCCAACACGGACAGAGCGTTCTCAAGTCATGCGTTCTCTTTCTATCCCGTTTGGCTCGCGCAGCTCTGACTAGCGGTCCATTTCTATATGTCGATGGTTCTCAATGCTGACCTGATTTTAAATAGCTTTCCAATTTCTGGTTGGAATACTATACACGTTCAATTTATAGATCAACTGTCATTACTTGAAAGTTGCTTGACTTTAGAAAATTGTGTACAGATTGTATGAAACCAACTTAGACATGACTTATACTTTCCATGATGTACTTACTTGATTTTAAATAGATTTACAATTTTTGGTTGGAATACTATACCAGTATTATCAGAAGTAATACTATAAGTACTTCGGTATTATCGGGTTATATGTCAATAACTTGTTGCACAATAATAAAAGAGTGTCAGTTTGACAGAGCGGGAGGATTATTCTGTCAAACTGACACGATTTGTTATTGTGCAGGAAGTTTGAGACGTATAACCTGTTCGAAGTACGTATTGTATTCGATTTGATTATTTTTTGAGTAAATTTTAATATTAGGATCAAATAAATATTTTATTGGCAGCTCGATTTGTTTGTATTAACCTGGCTGAAAGTCATCTCCATGAAAACAACATCAAGTTGACATAAGTTATTTATTGCGTCGCCTAGTGAAGTTACTCTAGTATAATCGATTTTGTATAATCAGTTATAATATCACAAGAGCATCGAAAATAATCGATTATTTTCCGAGTAACGAGACGTAATCTGCGAAAAACCACGAGAGCGCAGCTCGAGTGGTATTTTAAGGATTACGTCGAGTTACGAGTGAAAAATAATCATTATTTTCGATTGCTCGAGTGGTATTCGTTACGATTATATAATGAATAGACCGATAATAATAAATTATTTTATTTCTTAGGTTGGCACTGTTTGTGTTAGTGGCACTGTTTATGTTAATGGCACTGTAAGTATATGTCAAATTCGACGTTATCAGCTTAGGTTTTGCGTCAGTTTGTGTCAAAACTGACGCAAAACCTAACCTGCTAACCTTGAATTTGCAATAGACAGTTATTACATCATGGCTCTAGATTATTATTATCCATTATTTTTGCTTTGTTGGACCCACCGAAACACCGAAGTGATTATACCACGTCGTCAAGGGTATATCCGTTTATCTATACTTTGTAACTAAGTAAAATTCTCAATTACTATTGGCCAAATTTATAATGAGTTGTATAATCGAAATTATACAAGATAACTTAACTAAATCCAGCCTTCTGATTGGTTGACATCGCTACGAAAAAACTAATCGTGCTTATACGCCTTTTGGGTTGCCTGGCTTCCAGTGTTGTCCTCATAAATTTTGTAACCATTTCTAATGTAGTGCTATCTAAATTATTCTGCAAATGTTTCACTATTAACATTTCAAGTTTTCTAAATTTTATATCTATTTTCTTAGGATGATTGACACTGTTCAGCTTTTATATTATTAGGATTTCATATTCCAATATTTTAAATTTGATAACAAGAGGTTAAAATTGGGTAAATATACAAGTGTAATTGTTAGTGTTTACAATAAAATTTAAGTTAGTATAATAAATTGCACGGCAAAATCTAAAATTTCAGTTAAATGTTAGCCTTGCCTTCCCATAAACTACAAATAAACAAAAATTTAATAAGTTTATCTTTTAAACTGAATTCTGACAAATTGAACATCCACTACATATTGTTAAATAAATTCACATTTGTGATAATCATAAAAACTTAGACAGATAAAATGATGTCATAAAATTCTAAATAATTAGAGGATTCCAATTAGAAACTAAACTATATTCCCATTTTTTATTTATTGCATGTATTCGATATACTTGTAATGTTCAGTACGGACAGCATATAACTCCTTCTCTGAAATCACTTTGCGAATTCAATGTGAAACAGCGTAATACCTACCTGTCCAGCATGTTTTTATACAAATTGTTATTAAACAGAACACCAAAATATTTGTACGATCTACTTACAAAGAGATCTGATGTTCACAATATAAATATAAGAACTGACACTTTTACCATACCACAACATCATTCTTCTAAGTTTGAAGGATATTTTTCGTATATGGCACCTACATTGCTGAACCTCTTTTATAATTTTTTGACGAGAGTTATTACTGTTTTAAAAACAAATTAAGAACACTAATTTTAAAAGGATGAAAAATTATACTATGTACGCTCTACATTATCTTTACTATATGTATATTTTTTTCCTTCTTACATTTTTTTTTAAATTTCTTTTTCGACATTATTTATTATTCTTAATTAAATATTATGCTTTGCACCACATGTAATATAATTTAATATTGGGGGAGTGGAAGACTGGCTATGCCAAACTCTTACCATTTGTGTACCATTATGTGTATGCAATAAACTGATTTATTATTATTATTATTATTATTATTATTATTATTGTTATTTATGAGCATTAATGAATTAACATACAGTAAGCACGTAAATGCTTACATTGTTAAAATTGGTAATCAATGAATTAACAATTTGCGGTATGTATAGAAGTATTAACGTAAAGCACTAAGTACTTCAATTATCATTTTTTATATATGTTTTTATATTAAATGCATAATTTTTATATATTTTATATTTTGGATTTATAAGCTTTACAGGCTCTTTGATAGTTTCTTCGATTTTTCTTTCAAATGGAACATAATTTAAATGTATGTGTAATCTTATACGTATATTATCTTTGTTTGAATTCGGCGCCATCACTAAACTCCACATCTTTTTTATAATTGGTCGGCACGGTGTACTTATTAACGGCTGCTGTTGATCTTGCCTTTCAACGAAATTCACATTGTATCATATTTCCTACAGATATATTTTATTTCATTTACGATCTCTGTGATATCAACTAAGCCTTTTTTGTTGGCAGACATTAATTCTTTTTGTTCGACCTAATCATAAAATACAATTTTCAGTAAAAGAATATTAAAGTAGGTTCTCTTAACATTTGTGTCAGAGTTAAACATGCCATTTTATGATACCAATGTCAAAAGTAAATTTAGTCCCAGGGTTACAATAAAAACAGAAATCGTACACTTTGTTATAAATTTCTATATCAACATTAGGTACCTAGAATGTCTAATACAATGTGACAGAAAAAGTTTCACCGAACTAAATTTTTACACATTTGTTACGATAGTAGAATAAATATTATATATATAACAAACGTAAAAACGTGTTTTATATCATTCTTGCTTGAAAATAAATACGTATATATGTATAACATAATTTTAATATTCTCCTCCAAGATGGTTCACCAACTGTTTCAGTGTAGTAGGTATGATCAGCTGAAGATGCATTGGAGTCATGTTTGAATAATAGGCATAAATCGTTTTTGTTTTGTCTTCAATTAGTCTATGGTGCAATGCTGCTGCTGTTGAAATGACATGGTTATAATTATGTTTAAATTCCATGTCACATGATCAGTCATAAACTGTTACACGATAAATTGCTCATTAAGACCCCATGGGATGTTCGTAGCAGTGTCCGCCCTTGCACGTACCCCACAGCTCAAATGCTCCGGCCAGGACTCAATCGCGTGGGGGGGTTCACAGGGTTAGGGTGCGTTTTGGGGCGAAATGCCACGACGGGGTGTCGATATCGGGTTATTAAGACAAGGTTATGGGGCGCCACGACATTTGAAGGATGTTAAGATTGATAATTAACTGACGACCGGTCAAAAGTCGAAAACCAATCGCCGTAACGTTGCGTTGCACTCCAAGGGGGTACTCCCACGGCACTGGCTTTTACACCTACCTTTTGGGTGTCCTTTCTCCAGTTGCTTAGGCCCTGTACAAAGGAATACATACACAACGCAACAAGAAACTTAATTCTTGTCAGTCACAAAAATGCACAAACAACTGAAATGAAAAACAATACGTAAATTAAAAATGGGTAATCTATTACCTTACTAGTTACAGGCCCGAAGGCAAGTGTGCAGGTAGCAAATGCTACAAATTGGGGTTAGTAAACAAATGCAACACAATAAGGGCTGAAGGCCAAGGAAGCGGCACATCCGCTGAGAATATTGGTTACCTAGGTCCCGGAATACGCTGATTTAATTTGCACCAAGGCTCACTACAATTCCCGGAGCCAGGCTTCCATAAACTTATGCTGAAGGCTTCTATTTACATTACTTGACGATAACTAGGGCTCGGGTAATTAGCACGCGGCCCACAAATAGCATATACGATAGATTGAGAGTTCCGAAACTTCGCACGTCACTGTATAATACGCAATTCACTGTTCTATTTAATTACTAGTACAATACCTTGATTCATCGCTAGGGCTGTGCCCCTTTTTTATAACTTACCTTGGATGGCTCACACGTCTCCGACTAGCTCAATGTACGGTTTTTATTAGGGTTTAACCAATGTGGGCTTTTTAGTTCGCTTCACTTTCACATAAAGATAATAGTTCATTAATCAACAGAAATGGGAGCCATAACTTTATTATAAAGTGTTAATTTTAAGATGTTTACAATAATTGGGTATTCTTTCTTACAATTCACTGATTATATGTTATTTGTTAAGGTTTATGCCTTTTTAATTTTGACAAATGTTATGCAATTCCTTACTAATCCTAATTTACCCTGACAAGTTAGAATTTGTTCTAATTAAACGTCTGCAATAATTAATCTATAAGTATCCAGGAGATTTCTTATACATATTTAACTAATAACCTCTGAGTAGTAAGATGAAAATATAAAGAGCTCTCTATACCCTCGTATTTCTCATTCGAATTCCTTAATCACAATTAATGATCGGTGTTTAGTTTAGCTGATATCATTCCAGGGAGTATAAGAAAAATCCCATATGATCAAAAGCTTGTTATTTGACAAGTGATTGAAATACTAACTTGACAGCTGCAAACCAATTCAAGTCTCATTCAGGATCAACACTAGGTAAGTAACAATTCTTATACTTTCAAACTAATCTGTTATCGATTATCATTAAGGCTTATGCCCTTATTTAACTATATTCAAGCTATGACGTTGGTCTAATTCTAATTAACAATATCTAATTCTTTCAGGATTAACATACGGTTAATACAGAGAACCATTGAATTCGGACCTCTTCATCTTCCAATATCAACAGAGAAGAACCCCTCATCTAACCAAAGAAATGGTCTTTGACTGGTGAGTGATTTCCTAACTTGTTAGCAGTTTCTAACTAAGTTCTCCTTTCTCTCCTTATCAACTTGGAGCACATCAATACCCTCTTCCATGGTGAAGATATAATTAACCAGGAGATGCGAACTAGTGAAAAAGCCTAAGAGCTGGTAGCTATCGAGGAGTCTCTAAGAGCTGAATAAAGGAAAACTCTCTATTATGATTTGTATGTATTAGCTTGTTAGTTACCTACCAGTTAAGTAATAACTGCCCTTTTCAGAAAGAAAATGTTTGTGTGATTTATCCTATCTGCCTGAAAAATTATTATGTTTTAATAATATGCTGGATTGAGTAAATAAAGCCTTACTATTGTCTGCGTGTATCCTTTTTAAGCTAGGACTTTTAATTTGCTTCGCTTCTACACAGAGAAGCGTCCTTTTGCTTTTTCAACCAAAAAGGAAGTAGCAAATTTTGTTATTTATTGTTTTTAATAATTTAACCATGAGCCTTCTATTACGTCTGCTTTAGATTTATAAAAAGGGTAGGCAACCCCTTATACTGTTAATGCACTTTAAGTTGCCTATCTATTAAGTTTAACTAATACCGAACGGTATCATTGTAGAAGCTAAGATATGTACTGCTACAGGGCTCCAAGCAACTGTGTTGTTGAAGTGCTGATGCCGGAAGATTTCGACCTGGAGATTCAACGCTCTGGCGATGCTTACAGAAGAGGGTTGCGATAGCAGCTTAGAGGCGGCAAGGGTTGATAAACAGGTAGGGACGGTTGACCAGCTTACTCGGGGAATTGTGGCGGCAAGATCCTTCGAAGAAGTCGCAGGGTGGAGCCAAACGATAACTCACAACTGCTCACCCTGTATGTTGATGCTTTGTGTTCGTTCCTGTTACAAATCCGCCAACATGGGCGAAGAATTGTACACAACGTTACTTGGAACTTTAAGGGCCGAAAAGCACTTATAACTGCCACAAGTCCGAGGGTACAACGCGCCCCTGAGAACTAAAGGAGTTGTTCCTTGTTCTTAAGTTAACTTGCACATCCGTGCAATAGCGAAGCTTAAATTGGACTCTGCGGGAGGGAACGCGCTGAACGCAGCGTTAATTTTATAATTACGTCATGCGTAAAACTTTCCATCATTGGGCAACTCACTTGGGTACATAAAGGATCTATTGTTCGAAGTGCTGACTTGCATTCACCAAAATACAGCGCGCAACAAGGCGCGGGGCTTCCCCCGTACGTCACGCTCGTCTCGCCGGCGTTGTAATCTGATCCTCAAGGCCTCGCATTTTTAACTAGTGGACTAAATGCAGACTCCACCTACCAGCGATTTACTAAGTCACTTAGCAGGGTTCTGATGCTATGATCATGCGTTACAGCGTTCGCCTCTAGATTGAAGCAAATGCCTTAATTAAGATACTTTATGCGACAGATGTCGGGATCTGGCCTACATATGTGCCAAACAGTTTGAGAATTTGGGAAAGACGCCCGATGGCTTAAATTATGCTGCAATATGCGGGAGCAGAATGCGGAATTACACATAGATTTTTAACGAAAATCGGGAGTCTTAACAAAACTAACAAGTCGGCTTTGCCTTGTTGAAAAATTTGATGTCGCGTGCCATAAACACGAACTTTTTACACTTGTATCACATAGCTATTAAAAGAATATATCACTGCGGCTTTCATACAAGAACCAAATATGAACATTTACAATACAAATTGTTTGCACAAGTTGTTTGTTAAAATTCAGTGAGAAATCCTAAAAACAAAACCGCCAACGTTTTTGCTTATGCCTGGACATGTGTAATGGAATTTATTGGTTTTTTATTGATCTAATTGATAAAATAGTTTTATCCACAATCACCTTATAATTGAAGTTTTATCCACACTTATGAACCGTCTAAAGTACCACTTTATCCACGAGTGGAATAATGAAATTACTTTATTCCACTAGTGGGATGAAACCATATCACTTACTACTGCATTGTTGGTAGCACTGTCAAACTATGCCAAATTCGAAATTTGTAGGTTTGTAGAGCGAAAAAAAAATAATGTGTCAAAACTGACACCAAACCTGTGAATAATATGTTGGTAACACTGTAATTTTATGTCAAATTCGAGGTTAGCAGGTTAGATTTTGCGTCAGTCTGTGTCAAAACTGAAAGAAAACCTAACCTGGTAACCTCGAATTTGACAGATTTACAGTGCCACCAACTTATTATTCATACGTTTGAATTTCCACAGCCCGCTGACGGCCAGTTTTTTTGGATCTCTCGATATTTTACAGTAAATGGTTAAGTTTTAATATGCAACTTTATGTGAATCTGGGGTAAACTACCACCCGCGAAAGCGTCTGCACACTCGGGGGTTGGGACACCTACCGAGTGCGTCTCCAGGTGGCGGATAGGAGAACGGCCGAGGTCCTCCGGACCAAGGTTAGTGGTTAGCTAGTAGCGATATCCCGGGCCTAAACTCCTGTGTGATGGAACGAAAGCTGCCACCGCGGACCATCCCCCCTCTTCATTGAATTGTGACCGCTCAATGGATTTCACAGGGTCTTAGGTTACCCTCGTGTTTGTGCCGTGCGAGGCGACCCGTGTCGGTTGGATGAAGGGATCCTGGGGATTGAGCTGCCTCTGGGACGGTTTGGTTTCCTGGAGCGCAGTAACACATCTCTTTGGCCCTGATTTCACCTAGACGGGAGGTCGAGACTAACCCACCTCGATCAATCGGCTGTTCCGTCGGGTCAGACCGTCGGAAGGGTGAGCTCTTTGGGGGTGAAGGTGCATGCAGTGGGTCCTCAAGGTCTCTAGGGGTTCCGGTTTCTGATACCCTGGGGCTCGCCTAAAAGTGCCTGCTCGTGTGCAACTCATCTCTGGGAGCTATATCTCCTTAGCATCCTTGGCGTCGAAGTTCGGCGTCCCTTGTTGGGCTCCGTAGTGGGTGGGGAGCTAGGGAGATGAAACTTATTCTTTCAGCATGGATGACGAGAATAAAGAAACCATAGAGGGCGCGTCTTCGGATACCCCTCAAGCAGAAGCACAACAGCAGCTGCAAAAAACAGAGAAGGAGCAACAGACTCTTCCAAAGAGGAAGAGGATTTCTGGTGCCGAACGAAAGCGCAGAAGGAAGGCTCGCTTAACTGCAGAGAACTCCGGCGCTACGGCCTCTACCTCCACCCAAGGGCTGGCTCCCGAAGCTAACCCTAAGGTAGCAGGTTCAGGCCAAATGAAAGACAGAAGTGGAAAGGGATGTGGGTCATTCTCGACCACTACCAAGGGACTGGCTCCCAGAGCTAGCCCCAAGGCGGTTGGTTCCGGTAGGCCTACACCACAAGCAAAAGGATTAGATCGGATGGAAGCACACCCTCCACCTCTAATCCGAAAAAGAAGGTCAAGCTAGACCAAAGAGTAACTGAAAGGGTAGGTGGTTACAAAGAGGCCCTTACGAGGCACCTCCGCGTCGCCATCGTGGATCTAAGGACCCCCCTCGGTAAGATCACCCAGGTCCAAGCGGACCTAATAAAAGCTCAATTGCTAGTGGCTCTGGACAATCACATGTTCGCCCTAGCCGAAGGCCAAATTCCACCCACTTTCAAGGGCTGGCAGTACTCCGGGGAGATTCTTAGAATCACCTGCGAGGATGACCAGACCCTGAAGTGGCTAACAGAGGCAGTGTCAAACCTGCCCACTTTATGGGAGGGCGCCCGTCTCAATGTCGTCCAGGTGGATCGGCTGCCCAGGCTGGCGAAGGCAGCTCTGTGGATTCCAGGGAAACCTGAACCTACGGAGACTGTTATTCGCAGACTGGAAGTGCAGAACCCCGGGATAGGTGCTCGGGACTGGCCCCTCTTTCACACAGCCGAAAAGGAGGAGCCCGTTGGCAGACTCCTAGTTTTTGGGCTAAACCAGGAGGCTGAAACGGCAGTCAAAAGTAGAGGTAGTAAACTGCACTATCAGTTTACAACTCTAAAAGTAAAAATTCAGAGGCCTGGAGATGCAGTTCCACACTCCAACCCCTCAAGGCAGGGTGCGTCTACGGATACCCCTAAACCCCTTTCTGTTGCAGAGCAGGGTGCGTCCTCGGATACCCCTCCATCGCCAGTAGGAGAGCCGCTGCTACCACAGCAGCCATCCGAAGTAGAAGCCTCACAACTCCCCACCCCCATGGATACTCTTGAGGAGGAGAGGGAGCTGACGAGTATGCGTTTAGGGTCCGGGTCGGACACCGAGGTTGAATAATTTATTGTCGACCTCATGTCCTCCCAACCTGGACTAAACATAATACAAATTAACCTGCAACACTGTCGAGAGGCTGCTGTTACTCTACGCAGACAGCTCGACAGCCAGCAGGACACTGTTGCATTAATACAGGAGCCTTGGATTGTAAAATCTAAGATCTGTGGATTAATTAATCGTAATGGCACTGTTTTTACAGATAGCACCCATGAGAAACCAAGGACGTGCCTCTACTGTCCCAAGCATTTACAAGCCTTTGCTTTGCCACACCTCTGTACGCGTGATATTACGGCGATACAGATGAGCTGTAGTATAAACGAAGGGAAGGAAGATGTCATTTTCGCATCGGTATACCTCCCCAGTGACTCAGTTGACCCTCCATCTAGCGCGGAGTTGATCGAATTGGTGAACTACTGTGAGAGGAACAACAAAAACCTAATTATTGGCTGTGATGCAAATGCTCACCACGTTTCGTGGGGTAGCAGTGGCATTAACACCCGAGGTAGGTTCTTACTTGAGTACCTAATAAGTACAAACTTAGAAATACTGAACCGTGGATGTGAACCAACTTTTGTCACAACGCGTAGCCAGACCGTGATTGATGTCACTCTGGCCTCTTCAGATATTTCCAATAATATTGTGGGCTGGCAGGTATCACCTGTTGTGTCTATGTCAGACCACAGATGGCTTTGTTTCAAATTATCTGGAACTATAGCTCAATCAAAACAATATCGAAACCCTAGGCGGACTGACAGACTATCTTACAAGACAGATCTGGAAGCTCACCTGGTGAATTCGATTTTCCCAGAAAAGATTGATCAGGTAGAGGACTTGCAAATCAGTGTGGATATCCTGCAGAACTCGATCCTACAATCTTACGAATCGTCATGCCCCTGGAAGACATCCAAGGCGAGTCGCACAACCTCCTGGTGGTGTCCGAAACTCGGCAGGATGAAATCAACATTGGGCAAACTCTTTAACAAAGCAAAAAGAACTAGAATTACTAGTGACTGGGAGGCCTATAAAGACCAAAAACGATTATACAAAAAAGAAATCCGCCAGAGACAGAGGGACTCTTGGAAAACGTTTTGTAGTTCCATAGAGTCCACTGCCTCCGCGGCTCGGTTGAAGAAGATCCTTTCTAAGGATCCAAACAAACAGCCAGGTTGTCTCAGGCGAGGGGATAGTTCTTTTACAACCAAACCCGAAGAGACAGCGGAAGTGCTAATTCAAACACATTTTCCAGGCTGTATTGTCACCCCTGACAATGTATGGCCAAAACCCAATATCCCACCTCCCTCAGAGGAGGATTGAAATGTGGCAAACCAGGTCGTACGGGGTGACAAAGTAACCTGGGCTATAAACTTTTTTCTCCCCTTCAAGTCGCCAGGAGTGGACGGTATCTTTCCAGCCCTGCTACAATGGGGACTGGACCTGATGCTTGTTCACCTGGTGCGCATCTACCGGGCATGTGTCGCTTTTCGATATATACCGGAGAGCTGGAGAGAAGTGAAGGTAGTTTTTATACCTAAACCAGGGCGTACGGATTATACTCAGGCCAAATCATATCGTCCCATTAGTCTTACATCCTTCTTACTAAAGACGCTTGAGAGACTTTGTGACAGAGAAATACGGGAAAGGGTGCTGGCTTTACACCCATTGCACCCGAACCAACACGCCTATATCTCAGGGAGATCTACTGAATCGGCGCTACATGCTGTAGTGAACCGTATTGAGAGATCGCTAGACAATAAAATGTCCACTCTGGGAGTTTTCATTAATATTGAAGGAGCCTTTGACAAGGCTTCCTTTGAGAGCATTAACTCTGCCTTACGCAGGCATGGTGTGGCACCCACTCTCTGTGAGTGGATAAAACACATGCTTACGATGAGAGCAGTACAATTTAATATAGGAGACAACTCCATTAGAGGTGTTGTGACGAAGGGCTGTCTGCAAGGGGGGTTCTGTCCCCACTACTGTGGAATACAGTGGTAGACAGCCTTCTAAGCACACTCAATGATGCTGGATTCTATACCACTGGATATGCGGATGACATCGTCATCCTCATTACTGGCAAGTTCGAGAGCACGCTCTGTAACTTGATGCAGACAGCTCTTCGAATAACAGAAACATGGTGTAATGAACAGTCACTCTCTGTCAATCCTTCAAAGACAGAAATGGTACTTTTCACAAATAAAAGGAAGGTGGGACCTTTACGTAGACCTCTCCTATTCAACACTTCTCTCAGCTTTTCAGACAATGTCAAATACTTGGGAGTTATCTTTGACAGACAGCTGAATTGGGAGAAACATTTAAAAGTTAAAACTGAAAAAGCATGCATGGCATTCTGGCAGTGTCGCCGCGCTTTGGGTAAATCCTGGGGACTCTCCCCCCGAATTACCTTGTGGTTGTATACTGCCGTGATAAGGCCCATGCTATGTTATGGAGCACTTGTCTGGTGGCCCAGGGTCAGACAGGCTACGGCAGCAAGTAAACTAGGACATGTGCAACGCCTTGCTTGTCTTAGTTCTACAGGTGCTATACGCTCAACCCCTACGGCTGCTTTAGAGGTGGTCTTATGCCTTCCACCACTTGATCTTTTTGTGTAGGAAGTAGCCGTAAGGACCGCCTTGAGGCTGCGCTACAAAGGGCTGTGGCACACCGCAGGCAGGGGAGGCAGGCATACTCGCATCCTGAATGAGGCCGTCGACAAGATCCCTCTTCTGGACGCTATAGTAGACTACCTCCCTCTACAATATGCTTTCAACAGACAATTTAACGTCTATGAAAATGCCGGGTTTACCCAGCATATAGATATATCCATCTTTACTGATGGATCCAAAACAAAGCATGGAACGGGTACCGGAGTTTTCTCTGACGATCTGAACCTCCGCCAAAGCATACCACTAGGCAAAATGGCCACTGTCTTCCAAGCGGAAGTAATTGGAATAATGCATGGTGCAAAAGCAACTCTTGAAAGGAAAATCGAGAATCAATGTATAGGTATCTTCAGTGACAGTAGAGCCGCTTTACTAGCCCTGGGCAGTTGCAAAATTACCTCAGGTGTGGTACTGCAGTGCCGTGAAGCTCTCGAGGATATCTCAAAAAATAATGTCGTTTCCCTTGTATGGGTGAAAGGACATGACAGTAACTACGGCAATGAGGAGGCTGATGAGACTGCGAGACTGGCTTCCGGACAACCTCTCTGGGGGCCAGAACCCGTAATCCCTATATCCCTGACAATATTAAGCTCTATGCTTTATCAAGAAACCTTAAACAGCTTCATACGAAGATGGGTTAACATGCAAAGCTGCCGGCAAGCAAGAGCTGCTATTACAGCACCCTCGCCAAAGACAGCCAAATATTGCCTGCAACTGTCCCGAAGAAACCTTCGACTAGGCGTGGGTATCCTATCTGGACACTGCACTCTAAACCAACATATGCACAGGATGGGACTAGTGGACAGCCCAAACTGTCGCGGATGCAACGAGGATGACGAGACAGCAGAACACGTTCTGTGCCACTGTCCAGCTCTCGCAAGAGTCAGAGGATCCATGTTGGGGGACTTCTGGCCCGATATGGTCAGAATTAGCAACACTCCAGTTGCGGTTGTCCTTAAGTACATTCAAAGGATTGGATGGCTTGAGTGATACCCAACTTAGAGAGCTGCTGGGAGGTAGCACAATGGGCCCACTTAAGGCTTGATCCACACTACCGGGCTGCTCTCGGTTCGATCTCGCTCCGCTCAAATATTTATACATTGTTAGCAATGGGCACATTCACACTATAGATAACGCTCAAGCTCAGGTCGCGCCTATTGCTAACAATGTATAAAAAATTGAGCTGAGCGAGATCTAACCGAGAGCAGCCCGATAGTGTGGATCGAGCCTAATGCGGCCTAAGTGCATGTGAGGTAACTCACCCTCCATTTTTAATCCAGAATCCAGAATCCAGAAAGCGTCTGTACAATTTTTTAACTTACATAAGATATGATTACTTATAACATAGCAAAGAGCCAGACTTGCTATTACATTTTTTTCTTAATATTTTTTTCCATCCTTCAAGGACGCAAGGGGACCAAAACCACCACCGCAAGTTTGCCAGACTACGGGTTCCCTTCTCAGTATATTCGAAGGGACCTTCCATAACAGTTACAGACTTGTTAAAAATACTGTAAGCAAACCCGTTGCTGGCTCTTGGACTACAAGCTAAACGATTAAATCGAAAAAACAGCTTTTTAAAAATAAACTTTATTACAGGTAGGTATAAAGCAAAAACCGTCTTAACACTGTTACGAACTACCAAAGAATGTGTCTAACATTTTACATAATTCGCAATGTGGCTAAGAGATAATAATGCGCTGGGATGCGCCTTATCAATGTGGCGTCGTGTTCTTGATAAGCAGGTTCATGTAACTCGCACGTATTTATACATTGCGCAGGCGTAGCGTGTTCATAGAAACCAATAGATAATAATCAAATCATCATGGAACCGGTAAGACCACATTGCGCGTAAAATAAATTCATTGTATACATCATCACGCCATATATTAGTGGGACAACTTGGGCTAAAAAGAATTCGTAAAGGAAACGGGAACTAATCATTGCGACGCCTAGACGAAGGAAATAGGTTTAAAATCGAGTTTACGATTTATCAATACTGGAAAATACGAATGGGACAGACAGCGCCAATAATATGTCATTTCCGATTTAAAGATCAGAAGTGATAGAAATTTGCATTCCCATCTTTCGATAATTTAAAAAAATCTTACTCCGACCGAGATTCGAAATCGCGACCTCAGTATACGAATGTTATCATTAGACCAAACTAACTTCTTAGTTAGATGACCACTTAACGTCTATTAGTGGTAACGCTAATACAAATCAACAAATACATATACAGAAAAAAGCCACCAATCTCGCCTAAAAGCTTTTCAGTTCGTTGCTTATTATTTTGACTCGACGATTCACTACTCGTATCAATTATGGGACTTCATTTGAAAACTATTTGTATAGCTTTTTTGTACATTGTACTTTTTTACACAAAGCGAACAAGGCGCCACAATATTCGGTTTGAAATAACAAAAATAAAAATGGTTATTATGTCTATTTTTTTATTTAAAGAGATTATGTAAACGTATGATAATAAACATTTAATTAAGTTACTACAGGTTTGTAACATACTTTCTTGTCTGTTCCAAAAGGTTTTTCATACATCAATAGTACGTATCATTTAAAATTTTATTTTTATCTCTCCTGAAAATATTTAACCCCAAGCGAATGTCAATATTTTCTACGCGTTTTATATCTAGTAATCAAAATACTTAACAATATACAGGGTGTTTCAGAACTATGGGATCAAACTGCTAGGGGGTATTCAGTGTGACGGTAGAAAACATTTGAGTATAAGAACCCATGTCCGGAAATGTCTCCCTGGGGCACTGGGGCTCTATGACACTATGACACGTTAAGACAGTTTAAAACATCTGAATGCACTGCAGTTTGTTGCTCCATATGCCAGATGATTATCCACCAATTCTTGATTGGTGAAGTCCATAAGAACGGATGAATTGTTACAAACTTGCTGTACGTTATCGATGACATTTGAGTAATTGAAACACATTTTGTTTTTAAACTGTCTTAACGTGTCATAGAGTCCCAGTGCCCCAGGGAGACATTTCCGGACATAGGTTCTTATACTCAAATGTCTTCTACCGTCGCACTGAATACCCCCTAATAGTTTGATCCTATAGTTCTGAAGCACTGTGTATGTAGTATTAAGGCGATAGGGTTTTAAATAATATGCTGCAACTACTAAAATAACATAATGTTAGTTTTGCACGACCAGTTAAAAATTTATCAGATGGAATATGCGCTTTGTGCAAAAAATACTATCTATCAGTTAAGAGTTACACGATCATACACCAACAACAAGAACAACAATACGAGTACAATACCTACGATTACATTTTTTGCATTTCTAAAACATCGAACCAGCACTAAAGAGTGCCATGACATTCAGCTTTTGAATTTGTACGTTTATAAGATTACATTTTCTAATTCCATTCACATATCTCAAACAGCCACACTGTTAAGTAAATCGTGAGCTTCTTCGGAGAATTGTGATAAGATTGTGATTTCAGTTACATGCAGGGCATAGCTTTTACAATTGTTATTCTTAATTTTAGGGTTCTAATTCTAATACACCGTGCCGACCAATTATAAAAAGGAGGTGGAGTTTAGTGATGGAGCCGAATTCAAAAAGAGATAATATACGTATAAGAGTACACATACATTTAAATTATGTTCCGTTTGAAAGAAAAATTGGAGAAATTATCAAAGAGCTCGTAAAGCTTATAAAACAAAAATATGAAATATATAAAAATTATGCATTTATTAATTTATTTAATATAAAAACATATATAAAAAATGATTGAAGTAATTAGTGCTTTACGTTATCACTTCTATACATACCACAAATTGTAAATTCATTGATTACCAATTTTATCAATGTAAGCATTCACGTGCTTACTGTATGTTAATTCATTAATGCTTATAAATAAATAAAAAATGAGAATACATTTCAGTTTCTAAGGGGAATCCTCTAATTATTTAGAATTTTATGACGTCATTTTATGTGTTTAAGTTTTTATGATTATCACAAACGTGAATCTATTTAACAATATGTAGTGGATGTTCAACTTGTCAGAATTCAGTTTAAAAGATAAACTTATTTCAGTGTAAATTTTTGTTTATTTGTATTTTATTGGAAGACAAAGCTATCATTTGACTGATATTTTAGATTTTCTCGTGCGATCATACTAACTTATTATATTTTATTGTAAACACTAACAATTCAACTCGTATATTTACCCAATTTTAACCTTTTGTTATCAATTTTAAAGTATTGAAATATGACATCCTAATAATATAAAAGCTGAACAGTGTCAATCATCCTAAGAAAATAGATATAAAATTTAGGAAACTTCAAATGTTAACAGGGAGACATTTGTTGAATAATTTAGAATATTTAGATATGCACTACACTGAAAATATTTACAAAATTTATGAAGACAACACTGGAAGCAAGGCAACCCAAAAGACGTCTAAGCACGATAATACTCGTATAGTACTCTTACAATATAAAGAGATAAGATAGTACTACAACCAAAAATTGGAAATCTGTTTAAAATCAAGTTAGTACATCACGGGAAGTGTAAATCATGTCTAAGTTGGTTTCATACAATCAATACATAATTTAAGTCAAGCAGCTTTCAAGTAATGACAGTTCATCTATAAATTGAAGATGTTAACTGTTTTGTTAAGGCATTGTAACATTTTCCATGATTTAAGTACCTATGTACTAGTGGTTTAACCTCAGTTTTTAAAACCGTATACTAGCATAGAAAATGTTGAAACACGCATAGGTATGTCTTCCAAAGTTTCGAAATGGATATGTCAAATTTGAAGGTTATTTATAAAGTGTCACTGAATGACAATCAAGCAGTCTGGCCTGATTTTAAATAGCTTTCCAATTTCTGGTTGGAATACTCTTTTTATAAGCAATCTATCTTTTGAATTCGGCGCCATCACTAAACCCCACCTCCTTTTTATAATTGGTCAGCACGGTGTAATTATTAACGGCTGCTAATATCACCGGCCATTACAAACTGGCATTATCGGTTAGATCTAATGGAATTCAAAAGAACTATCGTGGTATACATATAGTGTGTCCTGCACTTATACAGTGTGTCCCAGGATTGATGTTACAAGAGGTGAGACGGTCTAAAATGTTTTGAATTTTATTTTAAGGTTCTGGGATTCGGCCCTGCTTGGTTTGAAAAGAATTTTAAGAATATTTTTAGTTTTTGAAAAACAAGTAGGCCTTGACAGGAAAGCAAAAACTATTTTATTTTCTGGTAAAGTACCCTTTTTGTTCATGATACGGTAAAATTGTATTAAGAAAAGTTGTTTATAATGAGAAATTATGGCTCTATACAAAATTTCAGTAGGATCCGTCGACTTAGATTAAACCGTTATTTTTTAGTTGAAAGAAATTGCATTTATTATAAAACAGTGAATCCTAGAATACTAGATTTTAAATCATATATGTCTATTTCTGTCTAACCCATACAAAGTCCATAAACTGTATTCTAACTCATTTGACTGCCTATGTTCGCATTTTCCGCCTCCAATCTGTATATAAATTGTCCGAAATCCGTTTTGAACGTAGGAAATTAATAAGTGCGACAAGGAAGACATAAACAAAATGAGCAGCAGGAAAAAGATAGAATGTAATCATGGCTAGAACTAAAATTAAGTCAATGAAGCAAACAAACACTTCTGTCAAACATTTTATCTCTCATTAAGAGTGTAAAGTGAGGTTAAAATAATGAAAATTAATTATGTGAATAGTAAACAATAGTATATTTAAACCTCACTTTATACTCTTAATGACAGATAAAATATTTGACAGAAGTGTTTGTTTGTTTCATTGACTTAATTTTAGTTTAAAAATTTACCTATTATCCAATCACAAAACTCTTGAACTGTCAATGTAAAATTTTGTAGATATTTGCTGAGTGTACCTTAAAATTACAGTTTTTCTGGGAACGTACTTCGGATCAAGTGATTTCTAGTAATATTTAAAGTTAGGTTATCTTACATGTGTCAAAAGTTTAGCGAAGTTTTTCCTTGTAATAATTAACTATGGCTTTTTTTCCTTTTCCAATAATAAAACCCTCTTTCGTTTCTGTTCCATCGCAATTGAAGTGTATGCACAAAAATTAAAGAATTTTGGAGATTATAGTTTTACAAGAAAGTGTGACATGTCAAGTTTTTAACTTCAAAGATTTCAGTGCTGCCAAAATCAATAAGTAGAAGTTCCAAAACAGAATTTAAACAAGGTACCAACCAGAGCTGGGCAAATTACTTTTAAAAAGTAATTAACTACTAATTACCAATTACCGCCCAATACAGTAATTTAATTACCAGAGATTCAATTACTCACAGGAAATAGTAATTCAATTACCAATTACTTAGTAATTGTAATTGTACAACATCAATTACTTTTTCAATTACTTTCAATAAAAATTATTGTCATATACGTAGTTTTATTTAGTAGAACCTTCTTGCAAGTTGCAACTATCATTAGTGTTGTGCCGATTCGTAATCGTAATCTAAAAATGCTTAATTTTTATGTTTTTTGTTAGCTATAGTAACCTACATACTCTTTCACTTTTGAAGGTTTTTTGATAATTAATTCTTGTAGCTACATGCACCGTTCACCAAAACCAAAAGTTTTTAGTTTGTTTTGAAGTAAGATGTAAGTAAATAAATAAATTCAAGCATAACAATTATACAGGGTGTCCCAAAAAAAATGCGACGCCGATTTGGCATAGATTCCTTAGGTTATAATAAACCGATTAAAGCTAATATACCTTAGTATAAAGCCCTTCAGTAAGAAGGTATAGGGACTTGAGAGTTCAAATGTATATATTTTTTTTATATTAGTTTCCACATAGGTTATCACTGAAGTTGAGCTTTTTATCACGATTGCGGATTTAGTTGCCGATGCCCGTAGAACCAAAGCAAATAAACCACATGAGGGATAAAAAGGAACTTCCAGTGCCGTGGGGTACATTGTTTTTTTAAATCGCGAAATTACAACATTTTAACCAACTTTTGTAGGTTATGTTGACGTCGGTTGACGTTTACCTATCGTCCAGGCGCCTACAAAAAGTCGTAAAACAATAGATTACTTCACTGCCCATTTTTCGTATTTTATTTGACGATTTCGACGTTCTTCACTGCCGATAAAAAAAAATATTTTTTTTGAATATGAAGAAATGTCGAATTTCATTTTGGCTACATTTTGTAATTATATTAGAAAAAATAGCACACTGAATATGTTATAAAAGTAATTTTTCCATGTTCGTAATAAATTAATCCACTCGTTTTGCATCGCTCGCTCGTAAATTAAACGTTGAAAAACTCTCACTTTTCTTAACTTGTAGAACAATGTACTATTAAATACGCCTAACATGAGGCTGCATGACGAAAATATGTAACTTATCTAAGTATACAGGGTGGAGCATATTTAATAAATGCAATTTGTTTAATCTAAAAAATAACGGTTTAATCTAAGTCGACAGATCTTTATGAAATTTTATATTGGGCCATAATTTCTCATTCTGAACAACTTTTCTTAATAACATTTTGCCGTATCATGAACAAAAAGGGTAGTTTACCTGAAAATAAAATAGTTTTCAATCTTGTAGAAATTTAGAAAATATTTTTTTGTGGCTAAACCGTTTACCCAACTAAAATTTTGTAAGAGAGAAAATAGCTTCTAAATTAAAGTAACTAGTCAGAAAAAAAATTGGTAGTTATTATACGGGGGTTAAAAAAATATGGATGGATAATTTATTGTGACGAAGTTTTTAAACACCCTGTAATTTTCGAAATTAGGGTTTATTCTTCAGAAAGCTGTGGTTTACTGGTACAAACGGATGGCCAAAAAATGAATAAAATCTATCAAATATTTTTCGACTTATTTGAAAAAATGTTAAAAAGTTAATCGTTTTTAAAGCCCTCGAGCGGCTAAACTAAGCAACTTATATAGGTAAGCAGAGTTAAATCGTCATATTTTGCTCAAGGAATATGTGGTTCACGGATTGCCCTCCTTTTCAGGGACACCCTGTATAACTATGGACTAAAACGTAATTTCCTCCCTTGCATGATTACAATTGATTAGGTACTGTTCTCGCTAACGCTAAGAATTAAACTACATCCGCGGGAGGGAATGATACATTTTACTCCCTAGTAATACAAATAGCTATAAAAAATGTATTAGGTAACTTGAAATTTTAAAACAAAATATCAATTTGGTGTTGATCAAGGACTGTTAAAAGTTGACAGGTGACTGATAAACCTAGTTGAAAACCGCTGATTGCAATAAGAATTTGTACAGCAGATACAAAAACAGCTACAAACTATGAAAACTAAGAATGTTTTATCTAACGAGATTGTATCAACAATAAAAGATGTTACCATTCCAACTACTTTAACTTTTTGAAAACAAAAGACAGGAAAATTGACGTAATTGAGGATACTTATTCTTTCACAAGTCCAAACACTAACATGTACCTATATTTTACAGATTGTTATAGTAAATGTCGCTTTGTCCTATATTTTAAACCAATGTTTCTGATGAAGCTAACAATGAATTAGCGAAACATAAAAGATATTTTTAAATAAAGATAACGACAAAATTTTTTACTTACGTTGTTAAAAAAAATTTAAATTAACTGATTTTATCTCTAAATCTGTAAAATAGATGTTTTTTGTGAGGAAAGTAGAACCCTTTTGGGTAGTCTTATTTCCGATCCAGCGAACGTCTGTTTCATAATTTCACTTAAAAAAAATAACCAAACACGAACAAAATTTTCAAACGAGCCGGTACTTCACACCATAAAAAAGTAAATTAAGCGACTTTATTTGTCGACTTTGCGAAGTATTGCAAAGCAGTGTTGCCAACTCTCTTTCGTAAAAAACCACTAAACGCAGGAAAAAACCCGCAAAAAGTGGTACATAAAAAGCTAAACCCAGTAACATCAAAAAACCAGAAAACATAATTTCAAAATTTTAACTTTAGTTTTAGGTTATATACTTAATACGCAGTTCCGTGGTTTAAGCAATTAAAAAATATGTAACTTACCATTAAGTAATAAATAAGAATCCAATTTTTACCGTACTGCACTGTCTTTAAAAAAATTATATAAGTCAGTTTTGAAAGAATTACACTATGTACACTATGTTCAACAAAATGTAATTTTAATCATTTAGTTCTGAAAGAATTTTGTCAACGTCTTCTATACTCAACGATTCTGAACTACTGGCCTGACTTCTACTTGGTTGTTCATAGTTCATACGTCTCTTTTGTTCCGAGTTTCATCAAGATGTGCGGCAAATTATATTCATGGCAACATTTTTTAGATCGTTTTAAACCGTAACGCACACTAAGGATTGAATTTAACGTCGATAATCCCATTCTATTTCATTGTTTATTAATTTTTTTAATGGCAAATTCAGATATTTCTTTAATAATGGCAAATACGTGACATAAACATCATTCCTTCTGAAGCGATGATAAGGGAATTTTCAGGGGCAAATCTGACGCATAGTATCCGCGATCAGATTACCGAGTTAAAAACAAACAATAAACCACTATTAAAGTTCGATGCCTTCAATAGAATTAAATTGATTCAATAATATTCCCTCGAAATGGTACGTAAAAACCCTAGAAGAGTAGTTAATCACATTTTACTAAAGTTTGTCGTTAACAGCCTCTTCAGATCCCCTAGAATTAGGAACTTGTTCCCAAATCTAGCAACACTGCTCGTGACGCGTCGTAGAAAATGCGATAGTTGCTGTTTTAGACTCGCCAGATAAATTAGGCTTCTATTGCCGGGGAATACCCTATTGGGTTTGCTTAATATGTAACTTCTCTTATTTTTTTGCGTTGTGGAGATTTGCCACCCAATCGAGGTCAGTAATTCAGTAATTGAAATACCACAAAGTAATTCAATTACCTCGAGTAATTTCAATTACCACAGGTAATTCAAATACTTGTAAAGTAATTTAAATACTTTAGAGTAATTTAATTACACAAAAGTAATTGAGTAATTGAATGTAGTAATTAATTACTTTCAAAAAGTAATTTTCAAGTACTTTTTAACAAAAATGGCAATTCCCAATTACAATTACCGCATTTTGAAAAGTAATTCAATTTCAAGGCAAATACACAAAAAGGAATTTAAATAGTAATTTAATTAAAAAGTAATTAATTACTGCCCAGCTCTGGTACCAACTTGGCAGAGTTTTGAAAGTTCACGAGTTTTGTGAATGGATAGTAGCCATGATTACATACATTCTATCTTTGTCCTGCTACTCATTTTGTTTATGTCTTTCTTGTCGCACTCATTAATTTCTTACCTTCAAAACTGATTTCGGACAATCTGTATATAATATTAAGACTCAAGAAAAGAGAACAAAGCCGGGGTCGGTAGCTCAGTGGAAAGCATCCTGGCTACTGATCGTAGGGTCGCAAGTTTGATTCCCGGTCCCGGTGAGGTTTTTCAAAATTTAAAAATGCAGATAAAAGCCTCTACAGAATGCCATCATTCGGAAGTGATGTAAAGCCGTGGGTCCCATGTTACTACGATGTGTAGCATGTAAAAGATCCCTTGCTAGGGTTGGAACTCCTTAGTCTTGGCAAAATTCTAAGTGGGACTTTGACCATATGACCAAAGCAGTCGGTGTCTGAGGTACCTGGTTCTCTGCATGCCTAGACCTTGTCCATTAACAAACAAACAAAGAGAACAAACAATGTTGGATGTAACCATAGTAGTGTACCAATATGGCGGTGACAATTCCATTCGCGTCGCACGGAGGGGTTTTTAGGAATAACACTTCAAATAAAATATCAAACTATAACAGTAAATAATACTCAAAAATTAATAAGAAAAAAATGTGTACGACGTTTGGAAAATGATCCATTTTGTCAAGTTATTTCTTTCTAATAATATTTCTACAGATAAAATGGAGCCCTAAATTGATATATTCTACACAAATAAATTTAATTAAAAATATGATATGGTTTTCTAAAGGACTCATATCTAAAATATGATCTTTCAAGCATAAGAAAATGTTTTTATTTACAAAGCTACTTAAAACTTCACACCCATTTTTTATTTTTACGGATGGTGTCATGCTCTCCAAAGAGGATACGTGCTTCCAAACACAGATTTCAGTTTTTGTACAAACTTCTATAATATCATCACTGGAATAAGTTAGGCCACCCTTATTTTTTAAATCAATTAAAGAATATAATAAATTTGCTTTCATGTCTACTAGTGCTTGAATACACGATTCACATTTCAATATCTCCGATAATTTATGGACAAAGAATCCACTAATGTAAATTGTAATTTCCTGAGAATATTCTGATAATCGTTCATGTATGCAGTAGTTATGCTCTTCTTCCCAAATTATTTTGTTTGTTTCCAGAGTAGTATACAAAAAATAACCTACAGATATATTTATTTGGTCTAACGGCAAACAATTTCCTACTCCATCTTCTCTCACTTCTGCTTGAATCAAAATCTTGTTATAAGCTTCAGTAAACTGCCGACATGTTGGGTTATTATTATAACCGCCATGTGATTTAACTGTCCCAAAAAACAACTCTATGTGGTCTTGATTACATTTGTAAACTGGTAAGAACGTTAATAAAGGCACTTCCACATCAATGTACTTATTGGCCAGGCAGCCCAAAAAACCAGTTTTTCTGATGGAATTTATTATTGGTGTTCCATTATTTAATTTTAATGAACAAATATATCTCAAGTCAGAATTTTGAGAAATGTTAAATAGTTTCTTCAAAAAAACGCATTAATCTTAAGACAATTTCAAAGTTACTTTTATATAATAAAGATAATACAAGAAATATTGTTCTGCCGAACATTGAGTAGACATGTGTGAACATGTCCTTGTATGTTTCCTACATCAGAGCACTTAAACCGCGCCCATTTTTACTCTGGAACCAATAAAATTAAGAATTGGTCGATTTCTGGGTATGTGGGTATATAAAGAGCTACACCGGCTCTTTCGATTCAATGTAAATCAGTTTGTGATAGCTGAACCTCTTTTTATTTCATAATGTCCCGTACGTGTATAAATAATCCAAACAGGACGATAGCGTACAACTCCATGTAATGTACATAGGTACCTAATTAATATTATTTCATTTACTTTTCAAAAATTTTATTTTCGAAAACCTGCGTGCCCGAATAAATTTGTTTTTATTACTATTATTAGAACAAAAAAGAAACAAAAATTATACATAGTTTCTAAAGAAAAAAAATAAACATTTGTTGTCTAGTGAATTAATACTTATACTGAAAACGGAACATATTCGTTTCTCTGCGCATCTACTTCGGCAAGATACAAAACATTAAATTATTTTTTTCCAATTTTCCAGTTTCTTACTGCAATTAAGAGAATATTTACTAATAGTATAATTGCGGACGAAAATGCAATATAATTTTATCGCATTTCATTTGGAAATGTACTACATTTCTTCATTCACAATCGATAATAAATGTGGTACTTTTATCATTAGCAACACTTTTATCCCTAGCAACGGCGATTCGTTTTACATTTGGCAATACTGAAGTGTGATGTTGGTGACACTGTAAGTCTATGTCAAATTCGAGGTTAGTAGGTTAGGTTTTGCGTCAGTTTTGACACAGATTGACGCAAAACCTAACCTGCTAACCTCGAATTTGACATAGACTTACAGTGTCACCAACAACATGTTAAGTCATTTTGCTATTTCAGATGCTTAATTGCATTTCACGCCGTTAGTTAGGTCATTTTGGTATTTTGAATAGCCGCCTAAGCTTAGAGCAGCGCGCCCGTATGCTAAGCCCTTTTAGCTCTTTATTTGGCTCCATCGCCTAATTCCAGAATCACGATTTCGCACATAGTTAGCCTAAAAAGCAGTATTTGTCGTCGGTTGGAGCTCTCCTCTGATGGCGTTTTTCTGAATTCTGAATAGCACGCTGTGGCGGCGTGATACCAGCGTGGCCCGCATTGGTTTGTTTCATTTAGCACGCTGTGGCGGCGTGATACCAGCGTGGCCCGCATTGGTTGGTTTCATTTCATCGCCTTGCGATTCGCTGTGGTTTAGTCACGTGGGGGACGCGGCGAAGGTGACCTTTTGCCGACGCTTCCCTCAGGCAGTCTTCCAGAGCCCGTTGCAGAGAGCGCTTGTGTGTGGTGGTGGTGATTCGAAATTTGTCGAGTGATCTTCGGCGTAACGTGGGTGTTTTGGAGCCCAGTTCCTGCTACTATTAGTGAGGGGTCGTGCCCCCTTCATCTCGACCTACGAGGATTTGGTTCAGCAGAACGAGTGAGGCCCCCATTATTTTCGTCGTCCCGTTGTACGCGTCTTGACGCGTCTCCCGTCGCCATTGAGGCGGTTATGCATTCACCCCTTTTCGCCGTTGTAACACCGAAGGTACCTACCACCTACGATTGCAGCTCGTCGCAACTCAGCTGTACCAGGCTCCCTCGCCGCCTACGCATTAAGGTATGTGCCTTTAACCTGATTACCGCTGTGAACGCGAGTGTTACTCATTACTACTCATTACTACGCTAGTGTATTCATTCAGACCGCAGACAGTTCAGGCCGTGAAGGCTAATGTAAATCGTCGCTGCCCTTGCATAAGGCAATGTGTATCTTTGTACCTATTATTGCTGTTCACTAATGTTCAACATCTGTCGTTAAGCTTAGAGCGCGCGTGCCAGCTGGTGCCCTTAATTATAGAGTAAGGTTAGATACAGGGCGACGCATTCTGCTACCCCATTGTAACTCGAAGTGAAATATATGATTGGTTAGTTAAGGGAACTATTGTTTGTTTCGGTTTGTGCATGTTCTGTTACAGATAGACGCCCCTTTATTGTACGAATTATTGTACGACGGAACGAGGAAGCTGTGAGCGTGCAGGTGAGTGAGACAGCTGCGTAGTCGTGGTCGGATGGACACCTAATCACAATCCTTGCTTAAGGCAATCCCGAAATTGTTGTTTGACCTTGCAACTCTTGAATAATCTTATTGGCGGAGTATTTTTGCATGCTTCGCTCCCGTCTAACCGTCCAGGCCCGGTTAGCCGGGTTAAGACAGGCTTGGTGGCGCCCTCATAATTTTGACATACCCTGTATATATTATGCCACAACGCGCTTGCCCAGAACGTATCGTGTGACTCACGCCCGACTCCCTGAGCGTTCCAGCCGTGGCCTATTAGCCTATTTCGAACCGATTTCAGGGCAAGTGTGTCATGTTTTCAGGACTGATTCCGTGGTGCGATGCTCACCTTGGGTGGGTGTCGTAAAGTCCTTTTTATACCGTAACAGGCTAATTTTGGCTTCCCAACGTGTGGGCCTGTTCTTTTCCGATATTCGTCTTCCCGTCAAGCCCCTTCGTTGTACGTCTTAATTTTGGCTATCCCAACGTGTGGGCCTGTTTTTTTTTTTCTTCTGATATTCGTCTTCTCGTCAAGCCCCTTCGTTGTGCGTCTTAATTTTGGCGCCCAACGTCTGAGGCCTTGTATGTCTGTTTTTCTTATTAAGCCACCCGTTGTGCCTTGATTTTGGCTATTCCAACGTTTGGAGCCTATTGGTGCACGACAACGCTCGACCTTATTTTGGGGTTTCCTTTTTTTTTGCGCTGTGTGTCTTAATTTTGCTGTTATTGGACTGGAGTAGTCTCGTTAAGCCCATCCGTGTGTCTTAATTCTGACGCTTTAACGTCTGAGACCTTGTTGCGTGACAACGCGCGACCCCATTTCGGATTTTTTCTTTTTTTTTTTTTTCTGTCGCTCGATTTCGGGCGCAGTACTGTCTGTAACCATTGTTGGTTGGTAGTAGGCGCGTTAAGCTATTCGTTGACCGCCTAGTTTTGGAATTTGCTCTTTTTTGCTTATGTTCGGTCTCTTCGCAAAGGATATGGACAGATAGTCCCGTTAAGCCATTGGGCGAGTGAAAGGTAACAAACCACTTTTTCCCGATTTCTCCCGTCTTGACCGTCTACGATTTGGTTCGGATATCTGACGTAATTGACTTACCAAACACGTGCTAATGTTTTTCTTTTTATACGACGTATTATACAAGTCGGTCCTTTCCCGGTTGTAAACATGGTGCTAAAGCTACATATTGAACGCCTGCTTCGCGCGGAGGCTGAATACGAGTTGAGAATCAGAGGCCGTGATGCTTCCGGCACGGTTACCTTGTTGCGCTCCCGGTTACGCGACGTATTGAGAGAGGAGGGACGCGCAGATATGGATACGCGACCGCCGTACCCGTATACGTTCGAGGAGGATCTCACGGCCGTGACAACATTGATTGGCGAATTAGAAGAAAAGATTCAGCTATATTTAGCTAACCCGACTAAAGAAGTAGCGGCTACGATCGAAACGAAATTTTATCACGGAATGAACCGTCTGACGAATAGTTCAGCTATAACGGAGGAAGAGCGAGCGCTCAAACAAAAAGCGTTCGCGGAATTATCACTCATACGTTCAACCTACAAACTTAACCAAGTAAAGCTAGGGTCGTCTACGACTACGGCTGAGGAAGAAAGCGCCGTAGCGCTGCCATCGACGTCCGGTGTCGCACCTACCATTACCGTCGCGACGACGACTACGACTACGACGGCGGCAACTATGTCGACTCCGAGTTTTGTTGCGCCGATGTCGCGTACGATCTCATTTAAGGCAACCCCCGTTTCGAAATGGAACATACAATTCTCAGGTGACCCGAAAGGTCTGTCGGTCAACGCTTTCATCGAGCGTGTTAGCGAACTCAGAGTGGCCAGAAACCTTACCGAAGAAGAGTTGTTTATGCAGGCCATCGATTTGTTTTCGGGCAACGCATTGCTATGGTATCGCGCGAATAGAGCGACCCCTAACACGTGGCAACAGTTAGTCAATTTATTGCGTCTAGAGTTTCAGCCTGCGAATTATGATGAACGGTTGTTGGACGAAATTAGACGTCGCACGCAAGGCCCTACGGAAAGTATGGGCATTTATATCGCTATCATGCGCACAATGTTTTCGCGCCTGACCGAAGCGGTTCCCGAAGAGAAACAGTTGCGTATTTTGTTGCATAATATTTCACCTTTATACCAAACCCAGTTGGGATTGACGGAAGTCCGGTCGATCGACGAGCTAGCGCTATACGGACGGAAGATTGAGGAACGGCGCTATGCCATTGAAACTTACGTGCCACCTTCTAGAAAGAAGTCTGACTTAGAAACAGACTTGGCATACGTCGAGGTCGCGCCTATCGCGGAAACGTGCCCAGTTGATATTGTCGAAACGCGTGACGTTAATACTCCCGAGAGGAGGAACCGAGAAACGGCACCCAAGTCAAGCATACGGTGTTGGAACTGTAACGAACCAGGCCATAGAGCCAGTAGGTGTCCGCGACCCCGCGGCAAGAAATTCTGTTACCGTTGCGGCAAACCTGAAGTGACCGTAAACACTTGTCCTCGTTGTCGAGCAGGAGATAAGGGACAGGGAAACGACCCCGCGAGACGCTGAACGTTCGAGCAGTGTCCTCGCGCGTGTTTAGCAATTCGACTAAATTTATGAAGGGACTTATCGAGGAGCGCGAGACCAAATTTAAAAAAAATAAAGTCATTCTCGATTACGTATTAGAAAGGTCATCTGATGACCGTCGACCGCATGTGACTGTTGAAATCATGGGTTTCGAGTTGTTAGCTTTGTTGGACTCAGGAGCGAATCGAACGATCTTAGGAGCTAAGGGTTGGGACGTGTTGCGTACTGTAGGCCTGCGCATAAATAAGAAGCTGAGACCCGTTTGCTCAGTGGCTAATGGACAGACCGTGACCAGTCTAGGTACCCTGCACTTACCTATTCGTTTAAATAACAGAGTGGTAGCTATCGATGTTTTGATAGTTCCGGAGGTTCCGCACACCCTGATCCTGGGGATAGACTTTTGGAAGTCAGTGGGAATAGTCCCAGACGTGTTTCGAGGGGAGTGGGAATTCTCAAAACCCGGCGTAGCGGCCATTGATACTCCTACCGGCAATTTGCAGTCTATGTTCGACCTGAACTTGGATCAACGAGCCCAATTAGACACTCTCGTAAACCGACATTTTACTATCGCTAAACCCGAACTCGGCTGCGCCAAGTACGTTCAACATAAAATCACTACTAAGGCGGCACCGGTTAAACAAAGGTACTACCCGGTTTCTCCCGCAATGCAGGCGCATATCGATGCTGAGTTGGACAGTATGCTGAAATCAGGCGTGGTGGAACGTTCTCGTTCAGCCTGGTCGAGCCCGATTTTACTAGTTAAAAAGAAAGATGGGACCTATCGTTTCTGCGTTGACTTTCGCAAATTAAATAGCGTCACCGAGAAGGACGCCTAC
This sequence comes from Agriotes lineatus, assembly GCA_940337035.1. NCBI lineage: Eukaryota > Metazoa > Arthropoda > Insecta > Coleoptera > Elateridae > Agriotes > Agriotes lineatus. The sequence goes on from CALNHX010000142.1 coordinate 284,134, forward strand.
CCGATACCTTACGTGTCTTCGATTTTGGATCGCTTACGCGATGCCCGGTTCATGACGTCGCTTGATATCAAATCCGCGTACTGGCAAATTGAAATGGAAGAGAAATCTAAGGAACTAACGGCCTTCACAGTACCCGGGCGCGGTTTGTTTCAATTTACTCGCATGCCCTTTGGGCTTCATAACGCGCCAGCGACTTGGCAACGTTTCGTCGACCATGTGTTGGGTCCCGAATTGGAACCTTACGTCTTTGTCTATTTAGATGACGTGATTATTTGTACCCCGACTTTCGAAAAGCACGTCGAGATTCTAGACGAAGTATTGCAGCGACTAAACGACGCTGGTTTAACACTGGGTCGTGATAAATGCCATTTTTGCCAACCAGAATTACGATACCTGGGCTATGTCGTTAACGCCCAAGGACTTTTAGTCGACCCCGATAAAGTTTCGGCGATTCTTAACTTGCCGCGACCTAGAAACGTTTCGGAGATACGGCGAGTTGTCGGCATGGCATCGTGGTATCGGCGTTTCATACCAAGTCTCTCAGCCATTATTGCTCCGCTGACGTCGTTATTGAAAAAGTTTCAGAAGTTTGAGTGGACCGAGTCATGCGAAGTCGCATTTACAACCATCAAAAATTGCCTAGTTTCGGCACCCATTTTGTCGTGTCCCGATTTTTCTCTCCCGTTTATCGTACAGACGGACGCTTCCAATGTTGGTATCGGCGCCGTGCTGACTCAGACCGTTGATGGCCAAGAACAAGTCATCTGTTACATTAGTCGGACTCTTACGAAACCTGAGCGTAACTTTTCGGTTACGGAACGCGAATGTTTGGCCGTCCTGTGGGCCATAGAGAAGTTACGCCCATATTTAGAAGGCACTCACTTCACAGTCGTTACTGATCATCATTCACTTATCTGGCTAAATAATCTTAAGGAACCCACCGGGAGACTCGCCCGTTGGGCTGTTCGTATCCAACAATACGACTTCACGATCAAACACCGGAAGGGAAAAGACCACGTCGTTCCGGATGCGCTGTCCCGTGCTATACCCGAAATAGATGTAGTCTCAGTTGTCGATTCTGGAGAACCCGAAGCCGGTGCTCAGGCGCCGAACGACAGTCGAACTGACCGTTGGTATAGGCGCATGTGTACACGCGTCGTAGAAAGACCATTCAAGTATTCGGCGTGGAAACTATCGCGAGGGAAATTGTTTAAACATGTTAACGTAAAATATCCCGAATTGGACGAAGGCACGAGTTGGAAAGAGGTGGTTCCGAAGCCTCAACGCGCCGAAATTCTCCGCAAAAACCATGACGAACCTACCGCAGGCCATTTAGGCATTTATAAGACCTACGGTCGTATCGCTCAACAGTATTATTGGCCTAAACTTAAGGCGGATGTGACCCGTTACGTTAACCGTTGCGCGACGTGCCTAGCGCAGAAACCCGAACAAAAACGCCCGGCCGGCTTGATGTGTCGTCACCCCGTGGTGGATAAGCCGTGGCAAATGATATCTATCGACATTGTAGGGCCGTTGCCCCGTTCAAAGAAAGGCTACGTATATATTCTGTCCGTGGCTGACTACTTTACCAAATTTACCCTTTTCTTTCCGTTGCGTACCGCCACCGCGACCGCGGTGACTCAGAAAATTGAGAACGATGTTTTCTTGCTCTTTGGAGCACCTCAGTACGTCTTGGTTGACAACGGCGTACAGTTTCGCAGTAGAGAATTCCGACAGCTTACCGATACGTATAAATCACGAATCATCTTTAACGCGCATTATCATGCGCAGGCCAACCCCGTCGAACGCGTTAATCGAGTATTAAAAACTATGCTAGCGTCGTACGTGAAAGACAACCACCGGGAGTGGGATAAATATTTGTCGAAAGTCGCTTGCGCAGTGCGTACCGCAGTACACGAAGTCACCGGCATGACCCCATATTTCGCCAATTTCGGCAGAGAGATACAGTTAGAGGGGACGCGCGCCAATAACCCCGAGGAGGTGGATGTTTCGGAACAAATACGAGTAGAGAGTCGCGAAGACTTGTTACGACGGACTCCCGCGTTAAGGTCGGTATATGAAGACATAGTCAAGCGACTAGACGTGGCGTACAAAGCCTCCAAGGCGACTTACGATTTGCGAAGGCGCCCGGCTCAATTCGCCGTTGGCGATACCGTCTGGCGACGAAATTACGTACTTTCCGATGCGGCGAAATATTTTAACGCCAAGTTGGCTCCAAAATTTATAGGGCCGTTTTATATCAGTCGGCAAGTTTCGCTTGCCACTTACGAGCTGTCCGACGAGACCGGTGCCCCGAAAGGCACTTGGCACGCGAAAGACCTAAAACCCAATCCCACGGACGTTTAGCCTTCTAACGCCCGTTTTCCCTAACCCCCCTCCCTTTTTCTTTGTAGGCCTTGACGGCCATACCGCCGGCCTAGAGCCGTATCTTCAGTAGTACCTACCTTTCCCCGAGCTTCCTTGTTGGGGGAACCCCACAATGCGCCGATCCCGTGACGCGCAACGTGCCCTCTTCAGGCGGCTTGCGGGACAGGTTACGAGGGACTTATCCTTTCCTCCCCCCATGTTCTTTTGGAACGGTTGGTCGGAAGTGTGCATGGGAGTAAGACGTTCTATTGACCCGATTTTGACGAGCGCTAACCGCGCGTTTTTTTTTATTATTAGATATTTTCACGGTTCCAATTTGGAACCCCAAACCCTCCTTCCCTATGCTCTATCTTTACCTTTCTTTTCCCCTTGTCATTACTATCTACCGCGTCCCGGCGACAACTACCCAACCCCGTTGTTCTCTTTTTCTTTCCACCTTCCAAAACCGCACTGTTAGGCGACCGTCATGGACCCGGTGTTAAGGTCCAGTCGGCGTTTCGTGGCCGCCGCCGCAGTGCGTGCCACACCCGTTTCGGGTCTGGTCGGTTATATTTTGTTTGTCTTGTCGTTTTGGTGGTCGATTATCGACGTGGTTTTGCGAACCGTTGTGGTGGCACTCCTATTTTGGGAGGGGCAGTCGAGCCGGATCGGCGAGACTGTCCTCAGCCTGCCTAGTCTTTGCCCGTTTGGTTCCCCGAGGGAGCCAGACGCGAATCGTTTTGTGGACCCCTGGCGGAGCGCCACTCCTTTTGGGACAGCCAGTTTTCTTGTCGCCCGTCTTCCGTGGTCCGGGGAGTGTGTACTAGCCATCAGCGAACCGCCAGGTCCTACCCAATTTTCGTATTTCCACTGGCGTATCCAGTCTTTCTTCTCCCTCTTCTCTCTTCCCTCCTGTCGTACCCTATCTGGTGGCCGGTGTGCGTAATTCCTTTGGGGGTACAGCTATCGTATCAGCGTTTCCGGCCGTTTGAGTGCTCGTGGCGCCGCAGCCAAAATGCCTCGTTGTTTTATAAGAGACTTCGGGGAACTCTCTTTCAAGTAAGGGGAGTGTTAAGTCATTTTGCTATTTCAGATGCTTAATTGCATTTCACGCCGTTAGTTAGGTCATTTTGGTATTTTGAATAGCCGCCTAAGCTTAGAGCAGCGCGCCCGTATGCTAAGCCCTTTTAGCTCTTTATTTGGCTCCATCGCCTAATTCCAGAATCACGATTTCGCACATAGTTAGCCTAAAAAGCAGTATTTGTCGTCGGTTGGAGCTCTCCTCTGATGGCGTTTTTCTGAATTCTGAATAGCACGCTGTGGCGGCGTGATACCAGCGTGGCCCGCATTGGTTTGTTTCATTTAGCACGCTGTGGCGGCGTGATACCAGCGTGGCCCGCATTGGTTGGTTTCATTTCATCGCCTTGCGATTCGCTGTGGTTTAGTCACGTGGGGGACGCGGCGAAGGTGACCTTTTGCCGACGCTTCCCTCAGGCAGTCTTCCAGAGCCCGTTGCAGAGAGCGCTTGTGTGTGGTGGTGGTGATTCGAAATTTGTCGAGTGATCTTCGGCGTAACGTGGGTGTTTTGGAGCCCAGTTCCTGCTACTATTAGTGAGGGGTCGTGCCCCCTTCATCTCGACCTACGAGGATTTGGTTCAGCAGAACGAGTGAGGCCCCCATTATTTTCGTCGTCCCGTTGTACGCGTCTTGACGCGTCTCCCGTCGCCATTGAGGCGGTTATGCATTCACCCCCTTTCGCCGTTGTAACACCGAAGGTACCTACCACCTACGATTGCAGCTCGTCGCAACTCAGCTGTACCAGGCTCCCTCGCCGCCTACGCATTAAGGTATGTGCCTTTAACCTGATTACCGCTGTGAACGCGAGTGTTACTCATTACTACTCATTACTACGCTAGTGTATTCATTCAGACCGCAGACAGTTCAGGCCGTGAAGGCTAATGTAAATCGTCGCTGCCCTTGCATAAGGCAATGTGTATCTTTGTACCTATTATTGCTGTTCACTAATGTTCAACATCTGTCGTTAAGCTTAGAGCGCGCGTGCCAGCTGGTGCCCTTAATTATAGAGTAAGGTTAGATACAGGGCGACGCATTCTGCTACCCCATTGTAACTCGAAGTGAAATATATGATTGGTTAGTTAAGGGAACTATTGTTTGTTTCGGTTTGTGCATGTTCTGTTACAGATAGACGCCCCTTTATTGTACGAATTATTGTACGACGGAACGAGGAAGCTGTGAGCGTGCAGGTGAGTGAGACAGCTGCGTAGTCGTGGTCGGATGGACACCTAATCACAATCCTTGCTTAAGGCAATCCCGAAATTGTTGTTTGACCTTGCAACTCTTGAATAATCTTATTGGCGGAGTATTTTTGCATGCTTCGCTCCCGTCTAACCGTCCAGGCCCGGTTAGCCGGGTTAAGACAGGCTTGGTGGCGCCCTCATAATTTCGACATACCCTGTATATATTATGCCACAACGCGCTTGCCCAGAACGTATCGTGTGACTCACGCCCGACTCCCTGAGCGTTCCAGCCGTGGCCTATTAGCCTATTTCGAACCGATTTCAGGGCAAGTGTGTCATGTTTTCAGGACTGATTCCGTGGTGCGATGCTCACCTTGGGTGGGTGTCGTAAAGTCCTTTTTATACCGTAACAAACACACTTCAATACTGCCAAAGGCATAACATCAACTGGAGCTGCTTATTGTGCTTTAGTACATTGGAATGAGTTATGCTAATCTTGGTTATGTTTTGACAGTTAGTGTCACTTTTATAAAAAAAAATGTTTAAATACATATATTATCTAATATCGTCTTACTTTTTGTAATTGAGTATCTCACTTATTGGAAACATATTATTACTATAATTATTATATTTTTAACAATGGAAAAACTTGAAAAAGGAAGGAAAGCAAACTTATGGTGAAAAGAAACCTTTCAAACAAAAAACTTTGATAACAGAGAAAAGTTATCTTAAAACTTCAAGATACATTTCCAACATAACAAACTGGAAATAAAGTGGAAAAATGTGAAAACATAAAATTTGTGAGTGCAGGCATCTAAAAAATAAATCTTATAATAGCCGCAATGACTCCACTTAGGGTAAAATTGACAGTGGAATCTGCTGTCGATGAGGGCCGGTACATTTTAGCTCGTCTGCGGGAACCAGCAATAATGAATGCCCTCAGGTTGTACAAATCCTAGCTACATTAGCAACCGCAATCAGTACGTCACGATGGCTTCACAAATGCTTCTCTAAGGTTGTTTTTGGCTTCTGAGGGTCTTCCCGTCACTGAAAAAATTATACATCAAGTACTTTGAAGCGTATGGCATAGGATCTTCCACTGCATCTGCGGACTTTGCAACTTACAAACCATTTATCTCATTCCAACTTCTAATACGACATCAACAATCCAGGAAAAGCGAAGACTACTCACCAAAACGAAATTTTTAATGCTACCGACGTGTCAAGAAGAGCAAGTATCGTCTATCTTTGACGAACATTCTGTGCTTCTTTTTTCTAATAAAAAGCACTACCAATACTATCCTGCATGCAAATATTCACTGTATTAGAAATAAACATAATTATCTTGAATCCATCTTAACTGACCAAAATTTTGACGTGGTGATGATTAGTGAACATTGGCTAAGGATGAAGAAAAACATTTATAAATACCAAATAATTACAATCTAGCTTCTTGTTTCGCTTCATTGAATTTATGATTAGATAAATGAAATTCAGCCACATTTGCAAGCTGTATTTGAAAATTTCTGAAGATGTTGTCCATATACCACTTGGAATTTTTTTTTAGTCTAGAAAAGTCGGTGATACTTTTGTTAAACCAAATGAATGAAATATGTTAGTAATTTCGATGTTTTCTTTAAATTTAACTGCAAGCTTTACATTAATACCACCATCAGACATTAGTTTACTATTTTTGAGTATTAAGGTATTAAGTTAAGAGCTCAAGAAAGATTATTTTTAAAGATATCGATATTGCCACTGGGAGAATGATATCAATCCACTTCAACACAATTCAAATCAGTAAGTTTAATGCCAGGCATTCAATATGTGTTTCGTTATTAAAGTGATTAATAAAATGTGTTGTTGTAAAAACGTGATCGAATACAGTAAAAATACATACTCCTCCCCATTCACTCTTGAATGAGCAGAAACAAGAAGCTAGATTGTAATTATTTGGTGTTTATAAATGTTTTTCTTCATCCTTAGCCAATGTTCACTAATCACCACGTCAAAATTTTGGTCAGTTAAGATGGATTCAAGATAATTATGTTTATTTCTAATACACTGAATATTTGCATGCAGGATAGTATTTGTAGTGCTTTTTATTACAAAAAAGAGGCACAGAATGTTTGTCAAAGATAGACGATACTTGCTCTTCTTGACACGTTGGTAGCATTAAAAATGTCGTTTTCGTGAATAGTATTGGCTTTTCCTGGATTGTTGTTGACGTATTAGAAGTTGGGAGGAGATAAATAGTTACTGTGATTTATTTCATATAGTAAATTAGTAATACTTTGATTCTTTAATAGTGGATATTTCAACAATGGATGAAGTAATTATAGGCAACTTATATTTTTTGAAAAGAACATTTTAAGCGCTATCCAATAAATACATAATATATAGGGTGTTCCATTAGAAAAAGTATACAATAAGTCAAAAAGTTTACCCGTGATGCTTAATTGTTTCTTTAAGTAGCAAATTAGGACGGTTTGGATGATACCCTACAATTTTTATCTCAACAATTTTTCTCTATCTAGAATAACAAAGTTGCTAGGAGCTATCAAAATTTGAGCAAACACGCTGTACAAAGATAATGTTCTATGTTTTTCTGCTCCAATAGCTCATATTGCAAACATCGTATTAAACACGACCATATTGCCTAATATATTGAATGCATACTGCTATATCTTCACGTATAGTGATATTAATCTGTTTATGAATTATATTTTTATTTAAATTAATTTTAATGTAATTTAAATTACCCTATTTATGATTTTAATATCAATAATTATTTTTTTATTAGCTCCTAAAAATTAGGGGTGGGTTCCTTTTATCGAGATTGCTTATTCTGAAATCTGATGTTCTGATCTTTAAATTTTATTTCTAAGTCAAAAATAACTTCTGTCAAATGATATGTCAAATAGATTTGAAAATTAAATGACAAATACCATATCGTTTCGTTGCCACACAACAATATTAACCAGTAAGTAATTCTTTAATAACAAATTCGCCTTTTTAGTCTTTATTTTATTATTTCAGTGCTTACCTTACTATTTAATATCACCCACCTTTCACTTGAACTTAACAATGTCCTGGATGTCAACCAAGCTTTTCCACTCTGCCTACGACTCCAACCTCTTCAGTCCTCAAACACAACGAAAGGCTCCAATGACAGACAAGATGTCCAAACTGTCCAGAATTAGAGATACAAACTCTTTCACAGTATGGAACCAAACAGACCCTAGCTTTAGCCACCTAACTCCAACACCCTATCCGTCAATTTCCTGAAACGTGCTTCCTCTACTGATGGTCCTCCCTTGGAACTATCCCTTAGCACCAACAGCTCGACGTAATCCAATTCAATTATTATACAATGTCAGATGTAATTATCCAATAAATCTCATTTAGTATTTTACTCCAGTTGTTTCTCATTTGTAGATTAGTTCTGTTTTTCAATTAGATTTTCACCACATACTTGTAAATTTCCTTAGTTTTATTTCTCTTCTTCTTAGATTAAATTTCATTTCCATATTACCACGCCAATTTAGTTTTACACTGAACCCTTTTTAATATCCAAACATTACTTTTTAAAATAGGGTTTATTTTATACCTTTAATTACACCAAAATTATTTACTGCTACATTTTTTCAAATTTGTTATCTGAATAAGTAAAAGCAAAGTCCTTAACGATATGATCTTATACTTTTTAAAACTCTATATACTTATTTTTTATATTTCTACCTACTACTTATAATATTTTATTTCGATTAAGTATTTGTCATTCCCTTCAAACCTTATATTTTAAAATATTACATTATATTTGAATCCATCTTTTTTCAAATAGTCATTTGGTCAATTAATCATATTCCCAATTCATATTTAAATTGATTCTGATTATTTTTAACTATTGTAATCCCTTATTCCCATTTTAATATTGATTTTTATACCCCTATGTATATCATTACAATACATACCGTATGATTGAAAACTTTCAACGTCTAGAGGGCTGTGGATTTTTAAAAAATTAAATTTATGTTGTCAGTGATGAGTAAAGCTATTTAATAATATAACCTATACAATAGATAAACTCAACTTTTACAGAATGTTTAATGCCGAGCACTAGATGGTTCTGTGTATGGAAAATGCAGCAAATCATTTTGAATAGCTGTAGTTGTTGTTACTGTCACGTATGTACTTCCGGGTAATGATACGCGTGGGTAACTTTGTTTCTTTATTAAGAAGTGACTACAATAAACCCTGAACAAGTACATAATTAGAACTAAATACACATTAATTAAGAACCGTTACCTCTCGTTAGCTGTTGGTCGCTGGGCGGTCAGATATAAAAAAGAGCGTTTGTTTTCCTACCACAGCTAACGAGGTGCTCTTGCGCAGGCGTCTCTAACATCGCCAGTGGCGGCGCTTGGCGGGGCGGTTCTTCCAGTGGCAGCGATGTTACAGTTACTAACATTTTTATGTATTCAACAAGAATGTTTGTATTTGATGAAATGACAATCCTGACATAACCTTAAACTAACAGATATAAAATTCCAATGGGACTTTTACTACCACGACTGCCAAAACAATTTTTTGACAAAATAGTTCCACAGCCCTTTAGACGTTGACAGTTTTCGATCATACTGTACATAATCTTAAGCCTTTCTACTGTGAAGTGTAAAGCTTGAAGTCGATTGGGTTGTTGTCACCTCTCGTCGATTGGTGTTTTTTTGGCACCACTTTTTCCACTCCTTTTGATCTTGCGTTATTTATCTCAATGTATTCCATTCTAGTCCTCTCTGTTCCGCTGCTACTTTTACCCCTTCTGTCTATGTCTTCCTTGTTCTTCTAACTCTGTCCTTTCCTTCTGGTCTTCCTTCCAGTGCTTACTTCAGCGTTTACATTCCAAATTCAATCAACGCTCACGATTTTGAAGGAGTTAAATAGAAAATATGTTCAAGTGAGGAATTCTGAAATGGGTATTTAAAAGAGAGCATTGTGGTTATACATTTACAGCTTATTATGGTAGAGGGTCTGATTTACAATGTATTTTAAAATATTTTGTAGACACTACTATCAAACCTTTTATAATATATCTTGCGTTTTAAAAAACCATTTAGGGTAGGCTTTAGATAGAAATGAATATATCACATTTCATTTAATTCTACTCAAATTAATTTGAAAGTGTTTTAAAAAGTAACTCACTTTGAGGAAGCTATGATTAAACTGCAGGTACTTTATATCCAAGGCGTACCCTAAATACACGATATAATTATATAAAAATTATTGTTTTTAAAAATAAAACGGTTAAATGTGAGAATAATGGACAGTAATAATGTTATACTACAACCATTACAATTTTTATTCGTTAATAATTCAAATGCTACCTGTATTCGCCGATAATCTTCATCACCAGTTTGGTCGTGTGCTGCAAGAAAGTAAGTTTCAGGTCGTTGGCTCCCTTTGTAAAAGCCATTCGAAGCACCTTCCTGTGTTTTTTCTTTAATTCTATTTAGCAAACTTGAGGAAACTCGCTTAACACCCCCGCATAAAATTTGTACTTTCTCAACCCGCGTCTTATCCCGGTCGCCAATATGTCGCATCCAGCACTATGCAACTATCCGTCGTAAAGTGGTAGACGGTTCGAATTAGGAATCAAAAACACTCATTATTTTTATGCATTCAAAACAGCCTGCGTCACCTTTTGTGGCCAACGACCTCACAACCCAATGGCCAATGGTTTCCGACATAGGTAACTGAGATTTTCGGTAAGAATAGTGGCCTACGTACTATTTCCTCTAGAAAGGAGTATGTTTTAACCTTATAGTGTTACAAATTAACGTTTAAATTTTGTGGTAATAAGATCAGTGCTTCGTATTTGATGGTTAGGTATTTTGAGAAAACTTGTTGACAATCTGACTGTGAAACGACTAGTTTTAGTGTTCTTGTATGGACAAACAGTCAAATATATGTGTTTGTAAAAAGGTTTTATATAAAATATTCTCGAGAACACCTTGGTACGTTATGTCGATTTTTTTGCGGGACATACTGTATGCTACAGTAGTTCTTTTAAATTGCATTTGATTTAAACGATATTGCCAGATTGTAATGGCCGGCGATGACGGTTGTGTAGTAATTTAATGTTGTCTTTGTTGCTAGCTCATCCTCTAAACGATTTACTTTTTACAATCTCATGTTTATCAATGTAAGTAAGACTAAGAATATGAAGCTTGTTGTAATATTTTTTAAATAAGCATGACCAACTTCACCGAACCCAACTTCTTTGTAATTACATTGTATTTTTAGATATTGCATTTATTACACCCGGATTTTTCATAATAATGGAGGAGGAACACGAATCAGTTGTATATAATTTGCCTAATTCAGTAGCCAGCATGTTACATGAACCACTGACAAAAAATGAAATTACAGTAGTCGCAAAGTTACATGTTCAGCAACGGATAGTTCAAGATACTGTCGACAGCATGACATATCACGAATTGGATATTAAACAGGAGGATGTTGAGATAAAGGATGAATTGCTTGATTCGTGTACAGCAAGTGGAAGTTTCTTTGAAGAACGATTACTTTGCAGGGTTTGTGAATATGAAGCAAAAGATGAGAGTAATTTCTTGGAACATATGATGACACATACGGAACAATTTCATACAGTTACCATTTATCAAGATAAAACTGCAGAGAAATGTGAGTTGTTTAACAATGTGGTGATCTGCACAATTGAAAAATCTTATTTTCTAGGCGAATTATCGAACCTTATAAAGAGGCATACAGGAGAAAAACCTTACTCATGCTCTATTTGTGGGTATAAAGCAGCATATAAAAGTAATTTAGTCAAACATATGAAAACGCATACAGGAGAAAGACCTTATGCATGTGCTATTTGCAAGTATAGAGCAGCAGAAAAAGGTTCTTTAGTTAAACATATGAAAACGCATACAGGAGAAAAACCATATTCATGTTCTATTTGCAAGTATAAAGGAGCACAGAAGGATCATTTAGTTGCACATATGAAAACGCATACAGGAGAAAGACCTTATGCATGTTCTATTTGCAAATATAAAGCAGCACAGAAGGATCATTTAGTTGCACATATGAAAACGCATACAGGAGAAAGACCTTATTCCTGTACTATTTGCAAGTATAGAGCAGCAGAAAAAGGTTATTTAGTTAAACATATGAAAACGCATACAGGAGAAAAACCATATTCATGTTCTATTTGCATGTATAAAGGAGCACAAAAACGTTCTTTAGTTCAACATATGAGGATACATACAGGCGAAAAACCTTACGCATGTTCTACTTGCAAATATAAGGCAGCACGCAAAAGTTCTCTAGTTTATCATATGAAAATACATACAGGAGAAAAACCTTATTCCTGTGCTATTTGCACGTATAAAACAGCACACAAAAGTACTTTAGTTGAACATATGAAAACGCATCCTGCGAAAAACCTTATGAATGTTCTATCTGCAATTAAAAAAGCAGCAGAAAGAAGAAATTTTGTTAAACATATGAACACGCATATAGGTGTAAAACCTTATTCGTGTTCTATTTGCGAGTATAAAGCAGCACAAAAAGGTGCTTTACTTCAACATATGAAAACGCATGCAGGAGAAAAACGGTAATCATGTTCTGTTTGTGTCTACAAAGCAGCAACAAAATCTACATTAGTTAAACATACAGAGACATACTGGAGAAACACCTTAGAATTTGAAGCTCTGGTATCGTTTACCAAAAGCTTGACTGCTTTAAAATTACCTAAAAAGATAGCCATAGAAGGAACTGGCAGTATGAATAGTTCTATTTGTGTTCTATCAGTAAATATAAAACAACATAGAGAAATTCAGTGAGACATAGTACGTATCATGACATACGAGGGCGGGATGATAATTAGTTAGCCTCTACATATTTTAAATACATAAATATAAATGTATATTCAAAAATGTCAACTTCCATCTTTGTATTGGCAATACTGAAAATATAAAGTCGATCTGTGAAATACTTTGTTGTTAGCAGCTGTTTAAAGAAAACGTGTGTTGTATTTGTTTAACAATGGAAAATACTGACCAGTGTGTGGTTATTTTATTTTTTAATACAAAAGTTTTAAAAGGTGCGAAGATTTTTGAATAGAGAGAAACTGTGCTGGGTGTATGCTCCACCATAAAGAACCGAAAAAAATTAGATGGTTAAATTTAATAAGGCAGTACTGTAAGAATAGAGTTGGGCAACATATTATAAAGTTATCTCCAACCCCAAGCTACACCACGGACACAGCCACCAACGTTCGACACACGCGCACACATATAACTGACAGAAGAACTTAGATTTGTATGACAGTGACAGCTCGGTCGTATGTTCCAGGAAATCCTGAAGGAAGGGGGTCAAAGGTAGACCAGGTATAGCTGGTTGCTGTCTCTTTGACGTGGCTTCAAGTAGGATGTGTCTGGGGCTGCTCGAATGAGATGTCTCTGGGGCTGCTTGTGACTATTCAGGTCGGCTGCTGCTTGTGACGCTTCAGGTCGGCTGCTGCTTCTGACGCTTCAGGTCGGCTGCTGCTTGCGGCTTGTGTTGGATCCAAAACGGGGGAGTTCTTCAGATGGTTGTTATATTGTTTAAAATCGGGGTCACCAAATTATAACGGCAAATGGTCTACGTTATATCTACATTTAATTTAGGAAATGAAACACATGTCTGTATGTGATCAGTCAAAAGCCAAACTGTTTATTTATATTTATGTAACTAAGTAATAGTTGTTAGGCTGCATGTATGCATGCATGTATGTGCATATGCTACAGTACCAACGTCCAAGACGAGCACCGCTCTGAACGCCAAGGAAATGTCACTACAACAGAAAGGGTTACCAAAATCCATGATATGGTGTTGAAAGACAAATGACTGAAATAGAGTGAAATGGCTAATGTAGTGAACATCTCAAAAGAGCTGGTGTGCGATATTTTAACCCAAGAATTGGGCACGAAAAAGCTGTCCGCGTGGTGGGTGCCGCGTTTGCTTTTACCAGCAAAATGCATGTTCTCACACTAGAGTTACTGCAATGGGTAAAGTCATCGAATTAAAGCACGATTTGCTTCCGCATCCACCTTATTCACTCTATTTGGTTCCCTCAGACTTCGACTTATTCTCTAAGCTCAAAATTTTCTTCGGTGGATAAACATTTTAATCTGTTGAAAAGGCCACGGCCACTGTTGAAGCCTATTTTGCAGACCTTGAGTAAAACGCTTTTCGTCATGGGATCAAAGCCTTAGAGCATTGCTGGGCAAAATATATTGAATGTCTAAAAGGCTATGTTAAAAAATAAAAATAATTTTGAAAACATAAAACCGGTCTTTCATTGTTAGGCTAACCAATTCTCATCCCACCCTCGTATACACGAACAAAATCCTATGCGGTTGTTGTATGTTAATTTAAACCAGCGAAAAAACTTGATTTTGTCAGGCTTATGGATGAGGAACTATAAGTAAAATCCTATGTAAAACAGTAAGGCAGTAGATACATATAAGATTTGAAGTTATTGCATTATATCATACGAAATCATTCGAAAAAGGGGTATTAATGTTGATCCTACAGGTTTTGTATTTTGTCAAACGTATTAGAATGAAAGGCACTAAAATTAAGTTAAAATAGAAAGATAACTTTGGAATGATACGAGTTATGAAATAATATAGAGAAATCAGACACAGACTGATGCAAAACCTAACCTGATAACCTCGAATTTGACATGGACTTGCAGTGCCACCAACATATTATTCATACGTTTGAATTTCCACAGCCCCCTGAGGATCAGTTTTTTTTTTATCTCTCGATATAAGAATTGATCAACAGTGCGAATATTCAACAATGATGTTTTAAAAGCAGGTTTCAGACACATCATGAATATTCACAAATAAGAACATTTCTGATAGCATAGGCCTGATTTGTCATACTCAACTTACAAGCACTCACTGTGTTCTCACTAGCTCATCTGTTCTTGTATTTTTCCTTTACTCTGATAACGTCACCAGCGATTGTACAGTCATACTTAAATGTGGTGTTACAAGTGTAACTACGTTGTGTGGGAGCTCAGGATTAAGAAGCAAGGGCCTACTAAGGCATACATTTTGTGCTGCATGAATATCCCTTTAGATCTAAGTTGTAATCATTAATTTAAAATTAAGCTTTCCTTTAATTGTAAATTATGTAATATTTTTTATTGACAATAAAATCGTAATGTTTGGTGTAAATATTTAGTACGGTACGGCATATTTATAAGTTATTTGTTGTTTTACAGTATCACGTAAGTATAGAAATAAATTTTCACATTTTAATTCTAGTAAATTTGTATCATTTATATTTGATTTTTCATCGGCATCATACTATTGCATAGCTTTCATGGTGGAAAAGATTAACTACTAATTTCATACAATATTGGTACAGAGGAAATCAACTAGTATTTAATAAACATGATATCAAGTACCTTCCATAGTATCACATTTTAAACAAGCTCTCCTTTTAACTTTCTCAAAAGTCACTATACTTAAGTATAATCGAATTATTTCTAATATAAAAGGTAGGTTTTCCTAGAAGCGACTACAGCGATCATCGCGGAGGACTCTTTCGAGTTTGTTATCATTTTCCTCGCCGTGATGATCGCTAGCGTTGATCGTTGGGCGACTATACTCGGGCCGCCGAACAGATAGAGTGGAGCAGGCAACCCAAATAACATATTACAAAGGTCACTTGATAATATTTTAATTATAATTACTCAAAAGGATCGGAGATGCCGACCCTTATAATTAGAACTAATTTCAATAATTGTCATTAAATAACTTTTTGAGGTTATGATGCAAATAGAAATGTCGACCAACTTAAAAGTCAAGCCTGACATTTGCGCACTTCTAATTGAAAATGTTTAAGCCTGTGGCCTGGCTCTTCCTAAATCTCATTATTGGCTGCGGCGTCGAAACCAAAACACGTTGCCCGTGATATGGTTAAGTTTGTAGCGTTTTTTCTTTGGAGTTCCTTTATTCAACCATTTGCAAGGACTAAATTGTGCATCTCTACTGCTGTTTTCACAGTTACATACAAGTATAAAATATTGACTTGTAAAGTAGTCTCTTAAGGAACTATTAATTATTCATAAAGCTGCCTGCATTATGGGTAACCGTAAGAAACTAATTCGTAGTCATGAACGTGAAAGAATCTATAGCGACTATTGCAATTTTACTCAGTCCTTTTGCAAGAATGGGTGACTAAAGCAACCGATGTTGGCTTAAATACAGTTAAGCGAATTGTTAAAGGAGCCTAACAAAGTGGCGGAAGAAAATTTACTTCTCCAAGAAAACAAATTACTAAACTTACCCCAGGTCATCTGTCCATCAATATAAAGAAGAAGTAATCCCAAGTGTGATCTATAATTTTGCCATAAAAAGAGACCTACAATGAACGCTGTATTCGAAGGCGAATAAAATGAAGGGGGGTGTTAATTTCACTGAGAAACTACATTCCTTTAGGCGATTGGTACATAAAATGGGTTTTCAATAGAGAAAATGTCAAGACAATAGGCACGTTCTAATAGAAAAGAGAGAAATTCCGGAAAAACGTGTTGATTTTTTAAGAAAATATAAATGTACTCTTATCTGATTTAACTAGTGAAGGTTTTGGTTTTCAAAAGTTTGGTCTAGACATGAATGCAATTTTTTCTATAAGCGATTAATTTTAGTTAAGCTATTACTGAGATTATTATACACTTATTTAATTTAATGACCATACATATGAATTACCCTTTATATGGTGTTTAGTTGTATTTTATCAGTTCTAACTTTTTTTATGACTTCATTGGAGACCATATTAGATGAATTAGAAGGAGTAAATCAGAAGCTTTTCATAAAGACTGCATTAAAGGAACTGCTAAGTTTCCAAAGAGATTATGATTTGCGGCTGCATGTCAGCTAACGGACTGTTAATTTATTTATTATGTACACAATGGGACGTAAATAAATCACTATCAATGTTTTATTGCTCAAAATAATGTTTAAATAATAATTTACCCATTATAGAGGGGTACTACTGAAATACTTGATCAAATTATATCACAATTATTGTTGTTAAGCATAAAACAACTAAAAATTATATTCCCCTTCAAAAGTTATAATATTAAAAGAAATAAATAAATAAATAAAAATATTAATTATATTTTTATAGAAGCTTTATGTGTTGTGGCTGGTAGCAGTCAAAGCAAATAAAGCCATTTTTATTGCAAATAACCCATAAAACTTTATTTTCAAACGAATACTTATACTGCACTAAAAGTAACAAAATTAGAAAACAATAATTTAGTAGAAATGTAAAAACTCAAGATTGAGGTATAATTGTGATACGTTGGAAATAATTCTTCCATGGTTATGATGGATGAAAATCACAAGTAATAATTAAATAATATTGCTGAAATGTTTGATTTTGTTATTTTATATGAGTAGGCAGATAAAGTAGGAACAGTGGCAAATTTATATGCCTAATCAGTTAAAGCATTAGCTTTACCTTTGCGAATCAAGTCACAAGTTTTCACTTTTATGGTGTTTGAAAATGAACATATTTTATTTAGATTTACAAAATATAAAAATTTAAATAACTTTTAAATAACTTAAAAATCTGGTGATTTTCTAGTTTCTGAAATTATTTTTATATGTAAAGCAAAGAAAAATACATAAAATACAATAGAAAAAGAAATAACAGGCAATTAATCAAATAAATGGTAAAATAATACAATATAGATTCCTCTAATGGTTAACAACCTAAATTGTCTTCAACAAAATCATCTTCTTGTTCAGATGATAGATTAGAACCGGATTCACCGATGTCGTCTACTGTAATAATTATTTCTTCTCTGTTATCCATAATGTATTCCCACTTATGTTTGTCGACACTGCACATATATTCTTCCATTCTTGCACACTCACACTTCCAAAATGATTTCCTGCAGAAGTGTTAACATCGTCTAATTTGAATGTTGTATTATTTGTAGCAACATAGTTCTTTAGTGACACCCATATTTTCCCAATCTGGTTTAATTCTGGATGGTAATCCCCCCTTGGTAATCGTAGGACTACGTATGACCATGTTCCGCTGATAATTTCTCAATCATATAACTTTTATGTGTAGGGTTAAGTAATTTTCTTGTACCATATAACTGGTTTTGTTTCATTCAACTTAATATAAATGTTTCTTACTGATAACCACTTTTGCATGTCTGCTTTTTCCAAACAAATGTTGGATTCGGCTCAGTACAGACATAGTGATACGATGCATTATCGATGACCAAAACCGACTTTTTTGAAGATTTTCCAATAATTTTTCTTTCAGGCAATTAACATAATTTTAATGGTTTATTTCATCGTGGCAATTATCTGTCTCTTAAGTTCTGATTTAAACATCAGGAATGAATTTGGTACGAAATCTTTTCTACATCCGGCATGAAGAATAATCAATTCTTGCCCTTTACTGACGGGGAATTTAAAACAATTGTTGGTACCATCATCACAACATTTAGAACAGTATGGAAGCTATGCAAGTACGTTTCATCAGTGTACACAATATTTCAGCATTCGGCTTTATATTTTATCTTAATAATTCAACACAATTTGCTGGAATTTCTCTCTTCTCTATTAGAACGTGTGCCTGTTGTCTTGACATTTTCTTTATTGAAAACCCATTTTATGTACCAATCGCCTAAAGGAATGTAATTTCTCAGTGAAATTAACACCCCCCTTCATTTTATGGCAAAGTTATAGATCACACTTGGGATTACTTCTTCTTTATATTGATCGACAGATGACCTGGGGTAAGTTTAGTAATTTGTTTTCTTGGAGAAGTAAATTTTCTTCTGCCACTTTGTTAGGCTTCTTTAACAATTCGCTTAACTGTATTTAAGCCAACATCGGTTGCTTTAGTCACCCATTCTTGCAAAACGACTGAGTAAAATTGCAATAGTCGCTATAGATTCTTTCACGTTCTTGACTACGAATTTCTTACGGTTACCCATAATGCAGGCAGCTCTATGAATAATTAAAAGTTCCTTAAGAGACTACTTTACAAGTCAATATTTTATACTTGTATGTAACTGTGAAAACAGCAGTAGAGATGCACAATTTAGTCCTTGTAAATGGTTGACTAAAGGAACTCCAAAGAAAAAACGCTACAAACTTAACCATATCACGGGCAACGTGTTTTGGTTTCGACGCCGCAGCCAATAATGAGATTTAGGAAGAGCCAGGCCACAGGCTTTAACATTTTCAATTACAAGTGCGCAAATGTCAGGCTTGACTTTTAAGTTGGTCGACATTTCTATTTGCATCATAACCTTAAAAAGTTATTTAATGACAATTATTGAAATTAGTTCTAATTATATATAGCAATGTGTAAATATACTGTGGTGTGGGAATAGGCCCGACATAGGATGATTTCGTTGCAGACCACGGCGCAGGAATGCAGAAACGTAATTTTGTTCAGCTAAACGTCGAGTCTTAACACTCTCCTTACTTAAAGACAGTGACCCCGGAAGCTTCTTGAGTGTTATAAAACCGAGACAACCCTGGTTCTAAATCAAACCAGTCACGTGCTCGGAACATAAACCAAACGAAAACGAAGAAAAATCAGGCGGAAGCCTAAATGAACGCAAGAGCGCACCTAAGAGCGCACCAATAAGGCTGGAACCCAAAAAGGAAAATGAAACGTCAAAACTTCACGGCAGAGAATGATGTTGAGAATTACTAATTAATAAAATATATTGTTATGTACTAGGTACTCTATTTTTTAATTGAATTGTAAAAATTATAATACTTGAAAACTCTTTCTGGGTTTTTGGATCGATTACCTAGTCGTTTTGTTATTTCAATTTTGATTTGCAGATATTTTTCAACTGTGCATTGACATTACTTGTCACTTATAATGTCATATAATTGTCACAAATTATTATGAAATTAGAATGACAAATGTCCAATTCTAAGAATTGTACAATACTGGTTTATAAAAATGGTAAGTTATTATTTCTAATTAATTGCACCTTTTTTAAAATGTCTACTTTTTTTAGAGTTGGTATTCTTAAATAAACACCCACCTTGTATGGGCCTTACTTTTTCTCCAAAAGAACAATCGACTTATAATGAGCAGCTTGGCCCTGTTTGTATCTTCCTGAAATCACCACTCACACCTTAGACCCAGTCCTGTCACTGCTACCCTCTTTTAATGGATTCCTACGTCATCATAATGCTTCCTCGAACTCAGCACTGAGCACTACCCAAACTAATATAATCACTTGTCGAACTGTATGTCCCAGCATAAATCTATTTTCATATAAATGTTCAATTCTTCTACTTTATGTAACTAACAATTCCCATTTTCATCTGGATTTACCATATGTCATGTATCTTCTGTAACTATTACTTCTTTATTCTTACTTTTTAAATATTTAGCTTCTTTCACACCACGTAGATTTTGATATAGCCCTTATTATATTTCCCAAACAATTTTAAAATAAACGGGGTTCAAATTAAATTTTTTTATTATGATCAAAAATCAAAAATACATGTTTATCAATTTGTTATTTTCTAATAATTCCTAGAACAAAATTTTCTCCTAACTACCATATGTTCCATTATTAATGCCTTCTACTCATTTAATATTATTTGGCCTCTACCTACTAAATTTAAATTCTTATCATAATTCCCATTCCTCATTCTTGATAATACCATCTATTAACTTTTTAGATTTAAAACGCACGTAAAACGTTCAATGGTTGTCTTTTCCTTAATAATTTGTTCCAAATTAGACTTATTTAATAAACTTATTTCAAGCATCCTCTACCTTTTAAATTGGTCAAAACAGATTGCATTAATATTCCAAATTTCTTTTATAGATTTTAAATTTATTCAAAATTTACATATAGTGTATCATAACAATATATAAAGGAAAAATAGATGGTGTCCAGGGGACCGGTAGGATTAACTGAAACTTGCTACTGTGAATATACTTGTCAACACCGGTGAGTTTACAGAAGACCCAAAGGGAAACAACACATGCGGCGTGACCTAAGGGGTAGACAACTGATAACTGGCAGCGGTCGGCTACTTAAAAAAACAACAACGTGTGGGGTGGGGGGGTTGGCAGAGCCACACGCCTACTCGAGCGTGAGCCGACCGATAGCGACCTGTACGATTCGGGCAAACTACAACCGGAGAACAATGCCAAATGGGGTTGAAAAAAAACCCATGGAGTAAGGTACTTCCAAGATCTAAGGTGAAACCATTTTTCGCGCCGCTTAATTGTTTTCTTCATTTATCCAATTATTTCTGGTTTAACCTGTATATTTAATTTAAATCATAAGCATTTCGAATTGTTAATCTCCCAGTTTTGTTCATTGGTATACCTGCCTAAATCGCCGCTCGCTATCAGCCGAGTGCAGCGCTTTTGTTATCTTCTTTCCCAGCGTTTTGCCATTTGGCCGAAGCGCATTCTTCTTTTGGCAACTCGATCTAGCAGTTCGCTGACGAGTAAATTGTCCTGTGCTCAATTAAGCATTATTTTTCGACAGCTGAGAACAAATCAGGTATGATGGACTTTCAAGTTTTATCTATCTATACATATATAAAGGAAAGTCACAACCCTGACTAATCAACGCAGAGCCGTAACCACTAGTACTACAAAGTTGAAATTTGGGTGGAAGATTAAATTTGTTACGTAAGGTAGTGCTAAGGAAGGATTTTTTGAAATTCTACCACTAAAGGGGCGAAAAGAGGTAAAATGTATTTTTAGGAATTCCTCAATACCTCTTACACCCGATAAGATATCGACTTGGTTTATATCGAGAGATCCAAAAAAAACTGTTCCTCAGCAGGCTGTGGAATGAAAAGTCACGTCTTTACTTGTGTCAGCTGGAATCCACTACATAAAATCGTTGATCTCTTTGTATGTTGTTTCGCTAGCTCCTCCGACGATACTGGACCGATTAAGTTGTATAATGGCTTAAAATGTTGCTAATTGTTAGACTTAGATCGTAGGCCGGTTTTTATTTTCAAAAAAGGTTTTAATTAAATTGGCAAATTAGCAAAACTCAGTGTAGCTCAGCTGATTCATTATATACCACTACAGCAGCGCGAAGTTCAACAAAGTTCCGTAGCTCAGTGTTAGAATGTTCGCCTGTCACGCGGGCGGCCCGGGTTCGATTCCCGGCCGGTGCATCTTTTTTTAATGCATTTTAATGAATCTCTTCTAAATTTGCGAACCGAAGCGTAACTCGGGTGATTCACTAGTTAAATAAAAATGAAACGTCATTTTTAGGAGCAGAAATCTTTTAACAATCTGCCAGATTCCTAGAGAAATTGACAACTAATTGTTATCTGACACAAGTAAAGACGTGACTTTTTATTCCACAGCCTGCTGAGGAACAGTTTTTTTTGGATCTCTCGATACTTGCAAAGATTTTCAATGCAAATACCTAGAAACGTATTTCAGGATTTTGCCCTAATCAACTCCTAAAGGTGCAAATATGGATTCAGGGTGAATTAAAGAACCTTTCGTATCTCCAATGTTTCTTGGATTAGAACATTCTTTTTTGGCACACAAATGTAATTTAAAAATATTTAAAAAGTGGTTTAAAAAATTTACCCGTAAGGGGATGAAAATGGGTAAACTGTGTTTTCACGAATTCCTCAATATCTCTTAGACCCGATAAAATATTGACTTGGCCTTTGCTTGCATCCAAGGCAATGTCTAAAAACCCATTTCTGGATTTTGCCCTAGTCAACCCTTAAAGGTGCGAATCTGCATTCGAAGTGAATTATAGAACTTCTTGTATCTCCTGTATTTGTTGAGTTAGAGCTTTTTTTTGTCATATAGATGTTTTCTTCAAATCTTTAGAAAGGGGTTTTAGGGTTTTTTGAATTTCACCCCCAAAGCGGTAAAAAGGGAAAACTGAAAAGGGGTATGGGGTTAAAATACTTAATTATTTTCCCTCTGGGTTCATTTCAGGATAAAACGGGCTGAAAATTTTTTTAGAAATATTTACCGCTAAGAGGTAAAAAGGGGTAAACTGTGTTTTCACGAGTTTCTTAATATTTCTTAGAATAAAATAGGAGAATTTCTGAAATTCCATCCCCCTGTGGTGGAAACGGGTATCCTGCTATAATTTATGAATGCAACATTTAATAAGTACATAAATTTTTGATTTTATCTCATTGTTAAACTAAAACTATAGTTTTATCAATTTATACAAGAGTAACGACAATTACATACTCATTTCCAGGGGGTACGTGAAGAATAAAAAAGTTAAGGAGAACTTTTTTCAGAAAAATATTGTCTCCTCTTTACCTACAATATTGTTTTGCAGCCTTTGTTCGTTTGGCGTATTGAGTTAGGGGAAGAAAGAAGGTACTCCAGAATTCATTTAAGATTTAAAAAAAAACAAACATTTGTTGTCCGTACGAAGAACAAGCAACTCGCTTGTAATTCCCATATTAATTACTCGCTTTTAGCTCTCTTATAGTATCCTTTGGAATAGGACTTTTTGTCTCGATAATTACCGTACGAGAGAATACCTCGCCACGAGACTTTTGCGCTCCTGCAGTAGGCAAACAGAACCCAGTCGTTTTCCACATTTTCCGGCAGCTCAAAAGGCACCAAGTGTAGCAAGCCGCCGCGGCGTTATTAGTATTCCTGTGCATGGCCGCTCACTGCCTGCATCGCCGTTTGATTACCTGCCAGAGCCAGAAGTTAGTGTGTGTAATTTTATTCATTCGCGACGGCAATGCATAAAAATTGCGTGCGTTATTAATATATTGCTATGATATAAAAAATGATAAAAAGAATACATTATTTAAAAAGGTTGAATCAATTTTAGAACTGGCAAAGATTGATATAATAATTTTAAAATATGCAAGTCGTTTGAATTGTCAAAAATCAATTATTGTTCATATGAGATGCACTGCAGAATGTTATAAAGTATTGGAATATAACTCAATTTTATAAATGCAATGGTTATTTAAGTTTCTGGAAAGTGTATAAATAGTTATAACCTAAAAAAAAAGATTTATGTCAACACATTTAACTAATTTGATTTATTTAAATAATTAATAAGATTTTTCAAAGAGAGTGCTGAGATAAGTAAAAAGGGGTTGTTTATGTTTGAGATAGAAAGAGGGCGGATATAATAAAAATGAGGAAGATATGTCAGATTAAATAATTATCCAGAATTAATTGCATAATAGATAAACTCTGGGTATAACATAATTTAAAAGGTGTTAAAAGTGTTTATCAGTGCGTGATAACATTGTGGAGAAAATATCAATCAACTAGAAGAACATTGTTACAACAGTAGCAAAATCCGGAACAGTCAAAGGGATACTTCAAGGCTGAAGGATGCAGACGAGACTTCACTATTGATAAAGCAGAGTGAGTTGAAAATTGAAATTATATTATCAGTACTGAGCGACGAACAATATTAACTAAAGAGAAAATTTAAAAAGGCCAATAGAAAGAGATTTTAAAAGCATGCAAATTAGATAAGATTCATTTAATAATAGATTTGTAAACTTGAAGTTTAGAAATGATAATTAATTTTGGAATTGTAAATAAAATAAATTTGTTTTAAATTGTTTAAACGTCCGTAAATTAATTAAACATGAACAATCACTTACAAATTGGAATAATGGATAACTAAGTTAAACAAGACGTCATTCAAAGGTTGAAATTGAACTATTGACATAATACAAACAATATTTTTCAAAATAATTCAATTCGTTAACATACTTTAAAATAGATTGCAGTGCATAATTAAATATTAAGCAACAGTTACCCTGCAGATAAAGAAATATTAGAGCTAGTCGAGGTTATTATTAATACATGCAAAAGATATCTACAACAAGGTAAGTTTTATATTGATTGAACATTTTTAATAAGTAAATAATAAAGTCACAACACCTTCGTACGTAGCAATATCTATATTTCATAAAATTTAATTACTGTCACAACATTACATGTTTTAACCGATTGTAAAAGGGGCATTCAAGTTTGAGTTATCGGAGACCTGGTATTAAGGTTTTTTTACTGACAGCGATGTGCACATCTCTGGGTCTGGTACGATTCGCCGTCGCCGATTGGCCGTCGCCGATTCGCCGTCGCCGTTTCGCCGTCGGCCCGGTTCGCCGTCGACCAATTCACCGTCCGACCGATTCGCCGTCGGAACATTTAAATGTTTTAAGTCAATACAAATAAAATGCGCCGTTTAATAAGAAAAATCATTTGTCATTAATTCAACGTAATATTTATTATATTTAATATAACGTAATGTTATATACATTTCATAATTATGTGCTAAGCCTCTAAGATATTCTAAAATATCGGAGTTATCATCAAAATTCTGAACTAGCGATAAAATACGCTCGTCTGCATCTCTATATTTTTTTAATTTTAATGGTGGAGAATTACCAGCAACAAGTTGTTCGTAGTAAGTATCCCGTCCTTTCTGCACTTTCCGTAATCCCTCGATAAATTTTCAGATTGTTGGCTGATCCATTCCCAATTCCAACTGAAGTCTTCTATGTGCGGCCTCCGCATGGTTATTTGTTCGGTCTTGTCCATTGAATGTTCTTTGATGAAGGTTCCACATTTCATGAGGAAAAAGGGGTGGACGTCTACCATTTCCTCGTCTGTAAATGATTAATACAAGTAGTATAGTATCAATATTGAAAATCGTAAAAAAATTTATGTACCTGTTCATACGTCCTACATAGTTGTCTTCAAACCAATCCAGGAGTGGTTGCAGCTCTGCAGGTAAATCATTGGCGAGAACATCAATAGCTTCGTCCAAGTTACCAGTGGGCACAAACGCCAAAGAAGTTACCATTTTGACGCTCAGCGCAAATTTTGGATCGTTATTATATTCCCTAAGAGGTCCCCTTGCACCCAAATGCTTTCTCGTATTTTGGGCTAAATGAAAGAAACATCCGTTGATGTTCGCGCCTGGAAAATAATCTTTTATGGCGGTAAATGCTGCTTGTTCAAAATCACAGTGGATTGCTACTGGTTGTAAGTTTGGAATTAAACCTTTAATCAATTCGAACATTCGGTTGTATGTGGCTCGTGGTTTGTTCGGTAGAAGTGCATAAACTACTGGATGGACGCCATTATTTTCAGTAGCCATTATAATGTACACTTGGGAAAATAACGATGGTGCTGTTGAAAATGTTCCATCAGCGTACCACGTATTTGTTGTTTGCAAATGTTGAAGCCAGCTTTGCCTTCCAAATATTAAAATCCTATTGGCTCCTTCTTCGCTATCTGCCAATAGAAAATTCTCTTCAATTCCAGGTTGCACCTCGTAAATTCTGTAAGCCTCTGGTAATATTAATTGGTCAAGATTCACAGGAATTGGGGGTGCAGCTTGAATCGCATTACGTTTACGTCTAACTATTTTTCTTAAGGCACAGTTATTTGGAAGTCTACCTTGAGCAGCTTGTGTTGTATTTGTAACACATGCGTTGATTACCTATAACAAAAAATAAAATATAAAACATGGTCTGGCCCAGATTGTCCTATACTATAAAAATAACGGCGATTGTGAAATAATATATTTTAAATTACCTGGATTATGTCTTCAGTTGTTTCTGCAGCACGTTTTTTCACTTTCGTTACTACTTGTGCAACTTCCACATTAACCGCCGAGGAATCGTGAGAATGTTGGTTGACTTCCTTAATAATTTCACCATTTCTAGTATGAATTCTTGCCTTGCACCTCTGTCTTCGATCGCATCTCCAAAATTTAACACCAATATCACTTTTATTAAATGTATCAAACACATAAACAAAACCATTTACAGTGTTACGATTTGCGTTCTTTAATGAAATGAACTATGTAGGAATATACTGTACTTTAGTTAGCTGTAAGCCATCTGTATAATATTTTAAGGTAAAATTCGTAGGAAAAATGTCATATTTAAATTACAACAAGCGGATGTTTAGAAACGTGCCTTTCGTTTGGGAAGCTGGAGATATTCCAATCTCACGAATAGATTAGAGTAAGTTTATGCAGGGTTTACTTCATAAACCGAAATATTGAGTGATGTATATGACTGGTACGTGATTAGAAGAAGCAACGGTTGCAACTCGATCATAAAAATTATTTGCAGCTGGGACCAAATGCTTTTAGTAGAATTTTAATCCTTTATAGCGGTAATTTCCAAATAGTCCGGGAGCCAGTGAACTTTTTGTTACGTCATAAGGTAAACGGCTAAATTATACTTCATGAATTAGTTTTTGTGCTAAAGTAAACGAAAACTGATTTCTGCAATCCCAAATCCGGGGATAACATTTAGGGTTGTGATGTGAAAGTTGTCGCAATTAACAACTATTTTACGTCATTTTTAAATGCAAAATACAAGTTCCCATCAAAAGTTTGATTAACACAGAGCAATAAAATATGTTTCTGCAATGTGGAATCCGGGGATAACCCCTTCTGCAAAGAGGGTGAATATGTAGGGTTACACAAAAAATCATCTGCTGGCAACTTAACTAAAAAATTAGAATGAAAAGATTTGTACATTCCATCAAAAAATCTTTCCAGAGATCACAGTCAGGCTGCTGAAACCCAGAGCAGCACTGAAAAACATCTCAATACAACACAGGAGAGTACCACTTCATCGTTAGTTGCTCTAGAAGAAGTTTCTTTTCTGATCCAGTAGACCTCGAAACAGACATCGAGACGAGGGTTTCGGAAGCATCTACGATTCCTCGATCATGCCTTTTTTGTAGTTTATCTCGTAAACGTTCTAAAGGTCTTGTTTATTACATTAATTTGTGGAAATTGTACTATTTTGTGTAAAGAGGTAATGCCGGTAGCACTTCAGAAACACGATAACAACATGCTTGAGAAAATTGAGAATAGTAAGAAAACTTCGTGTATATTTATTGTTGTACAAATCGCATTGATTTGTTGAATATAATAACGTGAAATTGACTCGGCACGAGCATTTGACGGCGCGCGACAAGTTACTTTTGAGGCGCTTGCAGAAAGTCATGACCCCGGAGTTTGTTATGCAGAATATCATTTTTGAAATGTTTAATGTTCGCACTAGTGCATGCAAAAAGAATTTTTCATTTATCTTACAAAATTTTGTACAACTTCAACCCTATATATTCACCCTCTTTGCAGCAGGGGTTATCCCCCAATTCCACATTGCAGAAATATATTTTATTGCTATGTGTTAATTAAACTTTTGTAAGCAATTTGTATTTTGCATTTAAAAATGACGTGAAATAGTAGTCAATTACTACAACTTTCACAGTGCAACCCTTACACCCGTATGCATGGTCGTTCGCCAGCGGCTCGCCGGAGTTTCGTTATGAATAGTATGTTGGTGGCACTGTACGTCTATGTCAAATTCGAGGTTAGCAGGTTAGATTTTGTGTTAGTTTCTGTCAAAACTAACGAAAACCTAACCTGCTAACCTCGAATTTGACATAGACTCTCAGTGCCGCCAACATACTATTCATAACGAAACTTCGGCGAGTCGCTGGCGAACGACTATGTATACGGGTGTTTTATTAATGTTATCCCTGGATTCGGGATTGCAGAAATCGGTTTTTGTTTACATCAGTACAAAAACTAATTCATGAAGTTTAATTTAGCCGTGAGCCCAATGACGTAACAAAAAAGTTCACTGGCTCCCGTACTAAAAGGGTCCGAGCAAACCACATTTCACCGTGGGAAAGCCTCAAACTTTTAAAATTCATAGAACTATTATGAACTATCACGTCCGTGTGTACGTGCCAAAATTCCAAAATTTAGACCAGCTCTGATAGGTTATTGGGAACTTTGTAAACGCCCACCGAGCTTTCTTGGTCAGAATGGACTTAGAATTAAGTTAGTTAATAAGAAGAAAAATACGTAAAGTTAAGAAACAACGCTATTAAACTTAAGTGTTCTGTAAACGGCAGAAAAATAAATGCAAGTATTTGTATCTACTTAAGTGTTCTTATTAATCTCGCAACAGTAGCTTTGGTCTTCGTGTCCGAGTGTGTTTCAACTAAAAGGATTGCCAGTTACCCCGACTTTAGGCGTCTCGCAATAGTGGTGATCAAGCGGTGTGATTTATAACTTATTTAAATCGCACGACAGAAGATTTCTTTTGTTTCGAAGTCGGTCCAAGTGCAAGCGTGGAAATATACAAGGGGAAGCACGTGAACAGGACAGAAAAAGCATCTAATAAATTGAGGCGGTACAACGGAAGCGGTCATTCCGGGAAGCGGCGTAGATAAAATCCAGGAGCGTCGAGGAGTGAATGCAGGAAATTCCGTGGTCCAACGGGAGCGGTCAATCCGGGAACGGCGTAGAGGACTGGGGACGGCGTCACGTAAGAGTGGAAACGTTGGAAAACCAGCAAGCGTCGAGGAGGTGACGGCAAGGAATCCGTGGAGGTGGCCAGACAACAGGAGGGCAGTCATTTGAAGGGGCGGTGAGGCAGCATTCTGGGAACAACGTCAGTAAAACTGACAACGAAGAAAAACCAGTGTAGTGCAGTAAAAGCCAGTAAATGTGTCGAAGTGAGTGGCGGCGGAACCTCCAGGAAACAAGACAGGGAAGCGGCTTCAGGACAGGG
Organism: Agriotes lineatus; assembly: GCA_940337035.1. Lineage (NCBI taxonomy): Eukaryota > Metazoa > Arthropoda > Insecta > Coleoptera > Elateridae > Agriotes > Agriotes lineatus. The sequence goes on from CALNHX010000142.1 coordinate 313,418, forward strand.
AGGCGGCGTCCAGATCTGTGGGAATAAGACGACAGCACAGCAGGGAAAACAGAAAATTGCAGTTGTGCGTAAGTAATGCTTGTTGTTTATTTCGGGATTATATGGTCTTATTATGCGATTTAGTAAGGTTGTGTATATATTTTTTTAAAATAATAGGATCAGGTATTGCTCGTAGTTGTCAGTAATAGTAAATTTTTGACGGGTTGTGAACTAGTTAAGTTTTTACAGCAGCGATAGGTAATTTACAGGTTACGCAAAATTCCTGGTTTACAGAATTTAAATTTTATCAAGTGTTTCATTTAACAGAAACAATGGTTTCCGAATACAGTATTTTTTCGGTGAACGAATTAAAATACGTTGCTAATCTGTTGGAATTACCGGAGAAAAAGAAAAAGTCAGAGATCATAGAAGAATTGATTAAGGCTCAACATTCGGTAGAGGACATTAAAGTAGAATTAGGTGCCTGGGAGGAAAACCCTCGGAAGGACAAGTGGGAAGAATTAGCTAGCAGGGAACGAGAATTAGCTGAAAGGGAACGAAAAGAAAAATTAGAATTAGCTGAAAGGGAACGAAGAGAAAGGTTAGAATTAGCTGAAAGGAGAGAAAGGTTAGATTAGCTAGATTAGATGCTCAAGTGAAAATTGCTCAGGCCCAAGCTCAAACGGCAAATGAAAATAATGTACATGATGTCAATGCAATTAGGAATATGTCCTTAAATATGACAAAACAATTGCAACCTTTCAAGGATGACGGTGACATGGGATTGTATTTAACGAATTTCGAGCGGGTTTGTGTGCAATTGAACTTCTCCAAGGAATCGTGGCCAATTCGATTGACGAGTGTGTTGTCACCAACAGCGAATGAGGTCGTGGCTCGATTAACAGAAGAGGACAGCAAAGATTACGACAAAGTCAGGGCTAGTCTGCTCAAGAAATATCAGCTAACAGCAGAAGTTTTTAGAACGAAATTTCGGTACGGGAAACAGAAAACTGACCAGAGTTATGCGGAGTTTGCATACCAACTAAAAACCAATTTCCAGGAATGGATCAAGAGCGAAGAAGCGGAAGGAAACTTCGACAAGCTAACTCAACTGATGTGTTTGGAGAAATTTTATAGTTCGTTGCCAGGGGAGATGAAATTTTGGGTGGAGGACCGAAACAAGTCCAAGACGATGGAGGAAGCTGCAGAGCATGCAGACACATACGTCACCAAAAGAGGACCAGGTACGGAACGGCAATATAATGGAAACTTCAAGCCATCGAAAAATAAGTTCGAAACTAAGCCAACGACGTCGAACTTGAAAAATGACTTCGGGAAAAGTCAGGTGCAAACGGAAGGTGTTGTCAAGGAAAACTTGGACAAACGCAGTTTCGACAGACGAAGGCCGGGAAAGTGCTTTGGATGTGGGGCAGTAGGTCACTATAAAGGTTCACCGGAATGTCCCAAAACACAAGTCGTTTTAGCAACGATAGGCCAGAGCAAGAACGAGGAACGTCTGCTAGAACCTTATACCATAATAGCGAAAGTAAATGGAGTGGAAGCAAAATTACTACGAGATAGCGGAGCCAGCTATGATATCGTGCACACAAATTTAATCAAAGGAGCCGACTATACAGGGAAATATGTATATGTGCAAGGACTCCTGAATGAAGAATTTGTGGCGTTACCAGTTGCGAAGGTAAAATTAAATTTGCCAGAAATTCAGGTGGAAACTGAAGCAGCTGTAGCGAATCGTTTGCCTCGAGATTATACGTATCTGCTATCGAATAGAACGTGGGAGATGCTGCCGAAGGAAAATGATGTGGTAATTCAACAGGTGCTCGCATTAACGAGAGCGCAGGCGAAGGCTATAATGGAAAAGGAAAAGGTTCACGATAAAAATAAAGAAACGAATGCCGAAGTAAAGAGTTCAGAAGACGGAAAAGATTCCGACGAACAGGGAGAAGAAAAGGAAAAGGAGATTGGGTATAAATCACCGATCCTGGAAAAGGACGAACAATTTTCAATACCTAAATCGGATATCGACTACTCGGACATAACACAACTTACACCGACAACCTTAAGAATGCTGCAATTAGAAGACCCAAAATTAAAGGAGTATTTTGAGATGGCAGAATCAAAGAAGGAGAACAATGGAGCAAAATTCTACATTGCTTATGGAATACTGCACAGGAGAATTACTGACAAATTAGGTCGGAGCTTTGAGCAAGTGATGGTGCCAGAAAAATTACAAAGCAAGTTGCTAGATATCGCACATGATAACATGTGGATGGGACACTTGGGTTGTAACAAAACCATTGACAGGATCAAACAGAATTATTGGTGGAATCAGATGGGACGAGACGTGAAAAACAAGATCAAGTGCTGTGACGTTTGCATGCGCGTAGGGAAGCCCACTGATAGAAAAAAAGCTCCAATGTGTAGAGTGCCAGTAATCACCGAACCTTATAAGCGAGTAAATGTGGATATTGTAGGACCTTTAGCGAAAACCGAGAAGGGAAACAGATATCTACTAACGCTAATTTGTAGTGCCACAAAATTTCCTGACGCGATCCCATTGAAAGTAGCAGATTCTGAAGCGGTGGTAAAAGGGTTATTCAGGGTTCAGCATATCATCCGCAATCAAATGCAGTAGAACGATTCCACGGCGTATACAAGCGAATCCTAAGAGCGTTGTGTTACGAACACGGAAATGAGTGGGATGAATATATCGATCAAGCGCTTTTCGCCTTGAGATGTGCACCGCACGCGGCACACGGATTTAGTCCCGCAGAATTGGTTTATGGACGTCTCCATTAAACATGATCAAGGAGTTGTGGGTTGGAAAGGAAACCAACGAACCGGTAGTAGTGTACATATTAAAGTTACTTGATAGGCTAAGGCAAATGCAGGAAATCGCGAAAACGGCGACTTTGGAAGCGCAAACCAAATCAAAAGGTTATTATGATCTGAAGGCGAAGGCTTCATATTACGAGGTTGGTGAGAAGGTTATGTTGTATCAGCAAGCCAGGACCAACAAATTGCAGATGCAATGGACTGGACCCAAAGAAATTGTGGAGAAAATTTCCGATACGAATTATATAATTAAAGAAATTTCGGGAAAACGTAAACAAACTCTTGTCCACGTCAATTTGTTGAAACCTTATTTTGAAAAGGCTGAAGTCATTGCGATAGTAATCAAACAACCTGGGGAAGAAGGAGCAGAACTCGATCTTCCAGAACTGGAAATAGAAGACACCGAAATCTTAAGTGCTTCGGAAGTGTTGAAACAAGCCAAAGGGGTAGGAAAACTCACGGATAGGGAGCAAGCTTATAGCGCAAGTGAACTCGAATGTGCAGCTTTAGTCTGGGCAGTCGGAAAATTAAAACCTTATTTGTTTCTGAGCCATTTTACCGTAGAAACGGATCACTGTCCTTTGACCTGGTTACGGCAGATGAGCAATAAGAATGGCAGATTACTGCGGTGGTCATTAATTTTACAAATGTTAAATTTCACTGTTCTCTATAAACCGGGAAAGAAATGCGGAAACGTGGATTCCTTATCTAGGTATTTTGTTTAGTTAAGTCACCGAGAACCAAAGTAGTACTGACAATTACACCAGATAACTGATGTTAATTCACGTAGGTTAGTTAAATTAGGGTAAGCATGATGAGACCATATAGTTCTGAGATTTATGACTGGTATTGCTTAAGTGCGAAAGAAGAACGTCTTGTGGTGTAAAAATCGATAGATTTAAACCCCAAAGACTATCTTAATCCGGGGGCAACTGTTACGATTTGCGTTCTTTAATGAAATGAACTATGTAGGAATATACTGTACTTTAGTTAGCTGTAAGCCATCTGTATAATATTTTAAGGTAAAATTCGTAGGAAAAATGTCATATTTAAATTACAACAAGCGGATGTTTAGAAACGTGCCTTTCGTTTGGGAAGCTGGAGATATTCCAATTTCACGAATAGATTAGAGTAAGTTTATGCAGGGTTTACTTCATAAACCGAAATATTGAGTGATGTATATGACCGGTACGTGATTATAAAAAGCAACGGTTGCAACTCGATCATAAAAATTATTTGCAGCTGGGACCAAATGCTTTTAGTAGAATTTTAATCCTTTATAGCGGTCATTTCCAAAGGGTCCGAGCCAACCACATTTCACCGTGGGAAAGCCTCAAACTTTTAAAATTCATAGAACTATTATGAACTATCACGTCCGTGTGTACGTGCCAAAATTCCAAAATTTAGACCAGCTCTGATAGGTTATTGGGAACTTTGTAAACGCCCACCGAGCTTTCTTGGTCAGAATGGACTTAGAATTAAGTTAGTTAATAAGAAGAAAAATACGTAAAGTTAAGAAACAACGCTATTAAACTTAAGTGTTCTGTAAACGGCAGAAAAATAAATGCAAGTATTTGTATCTACTTAAGTGTTCTTATTAATCTCGCAACAGTAGCTTTGGTCTTCGTGTCCGAGTGTGTTTCAACTAAAAGGATTGCCAGTTACCCCGACTTTAGGCGTCTCGCAATAACAGCAAGTTTTTCTTTTCCCCTTTTTGACAAAATTGTTCCGTCCATTATTAAAACTTCTTACCTCCACGAAAAGTCTGTAGATACTAAAAGACCCTACCGAAATTGTTTGTATTTATATTACAAAAAGTGGATGGTAATTAAGAAAATGCATAGAAAGTGTTACGGTCTTAAACTGACTTTACGACACCGCACCGGCTCATACATTAACGAAACGGCCAGCGCGTGCCGTAATGGACAAAATCGGGACGAAAGTTCTCCTATGCCGCTACCCAGCCGCAACAAGATAGGCTGGCTAGAATTTCAGTGGAGTTGGGCGGGTTCTTAACGAGATTATCTAAGGGTAACGGCCAGAGGGTCGGTAAATAACGGTAAAATAAAGAGGGCGCCACCAAGCCTGTCTTAACCCGAATAACCGGGCCTGGGCGGTTAGACGGGAGCGAAGTATTCAAGACACTCCGTCGGTAGGGGTACTCGTGAATTATAAACTCACACAACGATTTCGTGATGGCAAAAATACTTAGATCATGAAGTCGGGCTTTTTCAGCCACGACAATGTCACCATCAAGCTTACCTGCACGCTCTGATCTCACTGGCTCCACCGTACATTTATCTCCTCAATGATGGGTGCACGCTGAAACAGAACATGCACAAAGCGACCAAGAATAAAGCGTCTCTTAATTAGATAAGCGTCTATTATTCGATTCTTACATTGGGGCAGCAAAGCGTGCCGCAAACATTGCGTTAATTCTTATAAATAAGCATCAGCTGATGGGCGCACTACTGTTACTAAACAACACCCATAACTGTACAAAATCAAAAGCAGTTTGACATATGAGTCCCACAAAGGGAACGTTTGTTCATAAAAATGCTCACATGATAATTTGGGCAAACACAGCAAAGCCCAAGTGAGGGAAGTGATTAGATCAAAAATGAGCGAGCGACGCCACGACAACAATTTAAGATGCGAAGGGTACGTTTTTAACGGTGGACAAGATTTCACATCAAGTTCGCGCACATGCAATTTTTCCGCGACCAAACTGGCGTGGCCGCCTTACAGCACGTATGCCAAGAGTTCAGCAATTATTCACCTGACTAAGCGCACAGCTCGCGCACGAGAAGTTAGTATGATTCAATGGTTACAAATACCTTAATTTTATTGGTGACGGCCCAAGAGATCGGCATGCGGTCCAGCTGGCGGGAAACAGGTTGCCTGTGGCAATTCATTCGCCGCTAAAACGGCCGACGTGTGAATGGTCTGGATGCGCCCAAAATGGCGACAAAGGCTGGCGCTTCAACGCCGCTACGACGACAAAACTAGCCCAAGTGATGTCCTACCTCAACGGAATCCTCGCACAACGAGCTAAAGGGAACACTCCCTTACGTGACGACGTAGAACCGGGCATGGAATTCCATCACACCTACGCCTTGGCGTAATAAGATCGCCGCTAACGACACACACACACCTCCCTTGTTCAATCGCCTGAGTTGAACTGCCACTCTCGCTTAAGGCAAAACCGTTTATCAAATACTTGCTGAAGCAGCACGAGACGGGAAAAGGCTAACACCCCCGCCAAGGGCAGGAGCGCCGCACAAACACACACACTATCCGACCTCTTAGATCGACGGCTCTCGGCTGAATCCCCCGCAAGGAGCGTTAGGACCCCCGAAAGTTTCGTGAGCCAAAACGGCGTTACCACCTGACTCTCGACAGCCAATGGCGATGCGCCCAATAAAACAAATAAGTTCCGTTGGCAAAGACACCGCGAGGCCTCTCAGTCACACCAACAGTGTAAATTCTAGAAGGTTCGGAAATCCTGCGAGCGTTAACACCCGACTGTCAAAGTACCAACAAAGGGGTGCCCCAGATGACGAGAAATACTGCTTGAGGCCAAATATGTGCATAATCATTATTATGGAATTAGGCGATGAAGCCAAATAAGTAACTAAAAGGGTTTAACATACGGGCACGCTGCCCTAAAGCCTAGGTGGCTAATTAAAATACAAAATGACCTGACAAAAGATCCAGTAATTTGCATCTTATCTAATCTTCTTAATAAGGATTGAGGCAACCTTTTACATGGTAATTACCTTGTTGGATTTATCTAGAAAGACCATAACGGGGTGCCTAAGCAGCAGAAAGTATTGTAACCATATAAATTCCCTAGCTATTTTCAACATTGAAATATTCAACAGTAATATCCCAAGTGCATTCAAATAGCCGATTAAATTTTGACGTTGTCTGTCAGAATATTTTGCTAAGCAATGTGCCAAGTAATTTTGTTGCTCAACAAGAATCCCCAGTGCATAGCACTCGGGATTTTGGGGTAGAAAATGTACAAGATATATTTCTTCAGAGCAAAACATTCTGACAGAAAACGGTCAAAATTTATTCAGGCTAGTTTACATGCACGTGGAGTGCTCGGTCTGATTATTTCCTGAATAAATAGATAAAATTCAGTTAGTGAAACACTTTTAATAATCATGTTAAAATTATTCACATGCGATTAAATTTTGACACATTTTTAACTGCGGTTAAATGTTGACGTTTGAATTTTTGTCATTATTAAACTGACTGAAGCCTTCTTCATGACGCATTATTATGGATATGAAGGAAATATTCACATAAAATCCATCTCCATGCTGGTTCAACTTAACATATACACGGCGTTGATTCATATTTGAGACATTGCCATAGTTTCAGCTTCCCTAATTACTAATGGCCCAACACAGTTTAAATGTATATTCCTACAGAAAGCTATTACCTTAATTAGGGTTTGCAAAGTGGGTTTCGTCGATAGTGATTGAGGTGTAACAAAAGATTATCTATCATTATAGATAGCGTTAAAGTGTTTAGCCGCATCGGACAGTACCTAATTACTACGCCTCTCGGTATCAACAACGTTAAAAAGAGCGGGACGCCTACGTAGATCGTACGCTACCTTAGCGGCTTTGTACGCGGTATCTAGGCGTTTCACGATATCCTCATAAAGAGACTTCAACGCGGAAGCACGTTGCACTAGGGCTTCACGGTTCGTTACTTGAATTTGTTCTAAACCCTCCTTCTCGTCAGGGTCATAGGAACTATTTCCGGTAACTTCATGTTTAGCGGTAAGCACAGCGCAAGCAACTTTAGAAACTTATTTGTCCCAATATCGATGGTTGTCCTTCACATAAAATGCCAACATTGTTGTCAACAGCCGGTTAACGCATTCTACCGGATTAGCATGTGCATGATAGTAAGCGTTAAAAATGATTTTTGCCTTATAAGTGTCCGCTAGATGTCGGAACTCCTTACTGCGGAATTGGACACCGTTATCGACCAATACGAACTGAGGGGCTTCAAAGAGTAAAAAGACAGAGTCTTTGATTATTCGTGACACTGTAGCTGCTGTGGAAAGAATAGCGGACAGAAGAGCGTGAATTTCGTGAAATAATCAGCGCATAAAAGTCACTGAAAATAAATCGACTCACGTGACCTTTACTACAAAACGCGCAACACCTCACCTCAAATCACGAAAAGAGAAGTAGAGGATAAAATTATAATCATCTAGAATCATGCGCCAGAAAAGTTGAAGAGGCAGGAAAATGTCAACTAGGAAAAAACACTTTTCTTGAAGTATAGCAGTAATATTATAAGTAAATGCTTACTAAAATAAATTGTACCCTAAAATATAATTTAGTTATAATTTCATTGTAATTTCAATAAACGTTTAATGCATCTACGTCATTTTTGTTAAAAGTAGTACGTCACGTCAATGGTACGTCAATTTGACGTATTATGCGTTAGCTGACGTTATTGGGCTGTGACATTAACACGACACATTTACGTTATATGTACGTCATTTGTAGACGTCGCAGCTAGTTGGTGCTGTCATTTTGACGTCAGTATGCCGCCTGGCTAGCATACTTTTCCCAGCTCTGTGTTATTTTTTGTCTAGTGGCTCCTCCAGTGTATTAATGACATTTTGTTAATTGAGTTTAGCTAATATGAGCTTCAGTGTCTGTTTAATTGATTATTATTATTGTTCTTAGTGTAGTTTGGTTTCTCAGCAGCCTGATCTTGATGCAGGCTTGGCTTTTTCTATTCATGTTTTTGTTTTGAGCTTTTTGCAATTCTTTGGCCGTATTACAGGCTCTGTAGCTAGCAAGATGTAATTCTCCGTAATGTACTCATTTAGGTTTTGCATTTTCACTTCTTGAACAATTTTTGGTGTGATTTTTACCTGTACATTTAACACACTTTGGTACTTTGTTTCTATACTTCTGACTGTGCCCAGAGGCTTGTTACGATTTGGATTGCGGCGCGCAATAACTTAAATTATCTGAATGGCTCGATTTCCACTTTATAATCCAAGAAATTTGCGATTTTATATCCTTCCTTTTCGATCCGTACCCCATGCTAGGGGTGTGGTGACTGCCTCTGATATTATCGTTCTCCATTGTTTTCTATCCATTGCTGCATGGACTGCCTCGTGGACCTGGCTACCAGTAATCTCTTTTATTATGTCAGTCCATCGTCGTGGAGAACGGCCTCTGGAGCGTTTTCCGCTGACTTTTCCTTCTACCATTAGAAGCTCTAGATCTGAGCTGCGTCGTGCTACATGTTCGAAGTATGAAAGAATTCGTTGGTGAATTGTATCGTGAATTCGTTTTTGGACACGATTTTATATAGGTACCTTGTTTTTGTTTTTATAAACATGAATATATCGATTTTGGAAAAGTTTACAATTCTCAGCACACAATGTATTATTCTGTTGAATTAATAGGATCCCATTAGCAGTAGTTAGTTGATAATAGGCCATGTTGTCCGTATTATCTTACTCGTATGTCTTCTTGCAATAAATCCACGATTTTTGTTGGCATGCTATTGCGCTTATACAATAGCGGACAATAAATTTATCCCGGCTTGTCATTCGCTTGGCACTGTTTATGTTGGTGGCACTGTAAGTGTATGTCAAATTCGAGGTTAGCAGGTTAAGTTTTGTGTCAGTTGTGACAAAGACTGACGCAAAACCTAGGAAAATTTCGATAAGCAGCGGGAAAAATATAATAAGATGTAATAATTCACCCTTGTGCTCATTAAGGTTATAACGATAATTACTAATTAACTTTCTGGTAGCTAGTCGTGTCGGAGACAGGGTCGAGATTTTCAGACATACATAAGAAGCGTAGCAAACCAAACACAGGATAGCTTTAAACAATTTAATATTGATATTCAGAACTATTTACAAAAGTAAACATAATTGGATAATTGAAAATTAACATGTATTTTGATAATAAAAGTAATCTTCTGTCTCCCGTCGCCTCTTGCCCCTTTTCGCTGCAACCCGTCGTACAGCCGTGTAAACGGTGGTTTCTGGTTAGCCCCCTCGGGAATTCTTGCGGAGACGACGCTGGTAGCTTCTGGAACGGCTTGAAGTTAGCCCCAGGCGTTCTTCACTTGGCACTCGGCGAAAGGTTTACGAGCACGTGTCGCTGTAATGTCAGGTTAATTAACTAAATACCGGGATTTCGCTTACGTGATGGTGGCGTTTAAGAGATTTGACCTTATTCGGAGAATTCGCGGCGTGATGTTTGGTGTAAGGTGCGGTGCCACGAGGATTTGGTGGAGAGATCCACCTAGTGTGCGTCCTTGAGTCAGCGGCTTATGAAGAGGAGATTCCCTTCAAGGAGGCACGGCCTGGAGATGTTAATCTCGGACTTCTCTGGTAGGTAGAACTCTGTAGCTAATTAGAACATTAACCAATTCTTCCAAGGGCTGCAATTTAGTAATTATTCGGGCTTTTAAAATAGATATTACGAGACGCTATTGTCGTATTTTAATTGCATGGACTTTTGGGAGATAATTATTCGCAAAATGACATTTAGGTTGCTTGCTAAGCAAGTTATTTAAATGGACGGGCCTGGCGGTCTCTAAATTGAGTCTTCGCCTGCAAACACGTCTTAAGGATTTGTCAAATTAAATTATTAACAAACATAGATTTCCTTAATTAAAGTGTCTCGGAGATACAGGTTCAAATGACGGCAGAACGGCGGAGCCGCTATCCAGCGGACTTCGTTTCGTACCTATTCTGCAGGATAAGGAAAAGGTTTAAGTTTGTAATCGTGAAGGCGGATTACTTCCAGGAGAAGTCTTCGCCTATCGCCGACTACGGGTCAGGTCGAAAAATGAAATTAATTCGTCCTAATAATGGGCCGGTGGCTTACTTTTATATGGGTCGCCACCTCCGTCTATCCTCTGGTGGGGACGAGCAGCGCGTCGATTATTTGTTTATAATTTTCGGCGCAGACTGGCGAAGCGAACGCTTATCTCCTCCCTGGACGTTGGCTCGAGGCGATAATGCTAGAAAGGGCGCAGCGCGAATTTAAATCCATTATGTAATGTTCGTTTCTAAAAACTTCGCGCAAGGCAAAGCGTTACAAAGATAACTCGGAATGTATCGCCTATTAACATTTTCGGCAGGCAACAAGCCGCGACTTCGTCTTGGCTGGTACTTGCCTACCTCAAATGTTAATAGGGCCTTACATTCCTTGTTACTTAAATAGCTATTTTCATCCGATGATACATAATATTCAATGTGGTATAAAATATTCTGGAAATTGTTTGTACGCTGACGTTAAACATGTATACCAATAAACTAAAATCTAAATGTAATCTAAGTTTTATCACCGTTATTAAAAACAAGACCCTCAGCATGGTTTACGTACTGAATTAGGAATAAATATATATAATTAAATGTGAACTGTATATATTGTATGTATTTGGTTTAGCATTTGCCATAGTAGACGTGTGTAATAGCTATTTAAGTCACAAGGAATGTTAATAGTCGATACATTCCGAGTTATATTATTATATTTTTCCAGCTGCTTATCAAAATTTTCCTAGATTTTTGAAAAAATCGTTTGGTTTGTCACTTGTCACCAGGATTAATTTTCGTGAGTCGTGTTACCTATGAGTGTCACATGTCACATAAACACTTGCAATTTAGAAACAAAACGTCTAAGTCTGCATCTTGCGTTGCTAACTTTATTATCCTGGAAACTTAATATCCGTTGTCACCGTTGACAGCAGCATACAAATATAATCACCGACTTACACGTTTTGTTACTAAGGCTGTATCACTGACTTACATGATCAGCAGCGAGAAAAAGATTTTTTTTTTGTAATGTCACAAACAAAGTATATCTATCTAACGAGCAAAACTTTAAATGCGGCATGTGCCGTGGGCTGCAACGTCATTCTTCCATGCTCACGTAAAACTTTTACATTCACTGGAAAACTCACTTTTCTTAACTTGTAGAACAATCCTTTCCGCAATTTTTTTACTGCCTTCCAACAACGTCGTATTAATTAGGACGCCTTCCAGAGGCGAGCGTTTCCTTTCCAGAGACTTTCAGTTTTTTAAATTGAACTTTAAAATATTCTGTACCTATTTCAGACATATAGCTGGCTATTTCTTAACATACTAACATTTTTTAAATTTTTGATTTGCGAAAAGTACAATATGAGAAGTACAATATTTTTACATTACCACTGGTGTCTGATATAATTTTTTTGTTTGAATTTTTTATATACCAATGATTCATCAAAAATATCCTACTTTTGTTAAAAGTTTTGGTAAAAGATATGGGAACATGTAGTAGATTCATTTTCATTTTAAAATTACACTTAAAAATGTTGAAATAGTTTTGTATTCTGGTTTGGTATTGATAGTTATTTTGGAATAACTGATGTTTTTTATTATAAAGTCAAATGCGTGTGGTGCTACTAAACTGATGTGTTTACTTTCGGGTTTTTTTCGCATACTACATTTTTAAATGTTTTTGACAGTAACTAAGTGTTCGTAGAAAGTTTTTAAAACACTCAGATGCCAGAGTCCGTTCTACTCAAATCTATAAAATACAGAAATAACACAATGTAGAAATAAAACGTATAATGCTTTTTAACTAAATATAAATCAATTTTCGATTAAGGAAAAAAAAAATTATGTACAGTCGTATTCATTAAAGTGTTGTACAACATTTGCGCTGTGTGAATGTGACTTAATTTCACAAAGTTCAAAAAAGTGTTGTACATATAAATATTTTGACAGATTAGATCTAGGTCTAGTTAGTTAATGATACAATGTGAGCCTTTATTGAGTAAAAACACAATCACTAATAAACTTTTAATGGTAGAAAAAATAACACACAATAAAGATCTAATAGATATTTATGCATTAAGGGAGATATGAATATGTTTTTCCCTGAGGTTGACATGTAAGTCAACCGAAGGTAAAAAACATGATAAGCTCCCGTGGTGCATACAATATTTTATTTACTAGCATATTAGTAAGAATAGTATGAAATTTCAAAATGTCATAATGACATTTAAAATTAGAATATGTAAGTAACATCAAAGATTGCCGCATTGTATGGTTGCTAAAAAGTTATTTGTAGTTGCATGGATACCATGAGTTTGAGGGAGAAATAATTTGACAAGTCCCTTGGGAGTTATGAGTAGCTTTTCATATTTTGTTTCTATGACGAAAATGAACAATATCATGTTGCTAGTAAGTAAAGTAATTAATTTGCATTATAAAGAATAACATTCAACAATAACCATAATTATTACAACTAAACAGCAATCGACAAACAGCTTGTCGTGATAAATATTTTTTCATAGCACCGTTTCTATAAAATTTCGTTAAGTCGTTGGGGCATTGACAAATAAAGGCTTCATATGAAGTCTACATCATTAGTCAGTTCGTCCTAAGTCTGCTCAATTGCTTCCAGCAGTTTATCCTTAACATGTGGCCTAAAGTCTCTGTGATACATTTTCTTAATCATTAAATCTCAAATTTATTCAAATTTGTTTAATATTCTGACTTTTTGTAGACCAAAGCAGTTTCAAAATTATTTGTGGCAAAACCATTCTGGAACTATACCTGCATTATGAATTGGGCCCTGTTGAAATATGAAGTCATTTTCTGGGAATCTTTCAGTGACCGATGGTAGCATTATGTTTTCTAAAATATTTCTGTATGTCACAGCATTTAATCTTTCGTTGATATCGTAACATACACCCAGACCATCAACACTTAACCATGCCCATAAATTAATAGAACATTCTCCAGGTTCATCACCATTGTTTACATATTGTTCATCATATCTCGAATTATGAGGACTAAACACCTTAATACGCCCATTAAATATCATCTGAAAAAATTACATTGTTCTAATTGCAGTACTCTTCCCTGCTTAGGTTGTGCATTCAGAATCATCTTTTTTGCTGTTATGTGACATATTATGATTGAATTTTTGATTTTCCGACATGCCGTTATTCTTAAACCAGGAAAATCAGATTCCTGCACAGCATCTTTCATTATTCAGAAGGGATGGTCCTCTAAGTTTTGAATAAGAATCTGATCCTGCTTTAGCGTAGACATTTTCGGCTTCCCCTGCGCTTCTGTTTTTCCAAAGTCACATCATTTTTAAAACTGTATTTTGCTTGTATTCATGAAGTTTGCAACTCCCAGAATAAATAAACCATCGTTTTATAAATTTTTATGCGGGCTCTTTGTACCATATTCATTGCAGGCATTTTTAAGTAAAACATTTTTTACGAAGATGATTGGACAAACAAAAACAGTGGCGTTTGGGATGAGAGAGACGGCCGCAGCTGTAGAATAAACTCGCTTGATATATATTGCAATGAATACTCTATAAGCTACACGTTGTGGTGCCAATAAATGTAATGGAAGCTCCAACTCCTACACTTTGCAGTGCCAATAACTGTAATGTCTCCCTTGTTATTTGGAATGGAATAGTATGATTAAATTATAAATTCAGCACACACAATTCTTGGATTAATTTAATAAATTAATATTATGCTCTGCTCAAAGTTTGTCAGTAAATTTCGGCTGGTTAAAATTGAAATATAATAATTAATTACACAAATAGATGGTTGTATGCCCCTCTTCTATTTTATTCAATTGCAACTATTTATTACGCTAGCTCTCTTTAAAACATAAGCTCTTTCTCAGGTTAGGTTCCGAAGTTGACTATACTTTTAAAACTGGATCTGAATTTTACTATAGCCAGCAATTCTAAATCAGTAGTTCAAATACGCGACGTTAGTTCAAATATTCACAATCTGTCAAATCACAAAATGTTCGCTCAGCGTAAATAACGTTTCTTGAAAGTTTAAACTCGTGAAAATATGAGAAATCGTCAGGTAAATATTCAAACTTTCACGCTTGGCAACAATTAACACTGTTTTGTTTCAGTAATGCAGTAGAAAAACGGGCCTTGCTTATTTCGTGACGTAGGACAGACGCCGTCTGCTCAGTTGTTCCTGGTCGCTTGGGAACTCCGCCGAGTTGCACAATTTAGCCACGCCACGCAATTTTTAAATTATTACGACGTAGCTGGAGGGTTGGAAACGAGCTAATCCTCTTCCGCAAGGCTTGATCTCGTATTTTGCTGCGTTTCCCAAGCTTTAACACTTAAATCGCAGATTCGCCTACCCTGTAAAAATCCGTTCGAGCTGGACCGAAGCTGCTCTGAGATGACGCCGTTGATTTTCCTCGGCTGGAGATGCTCGTCTGGCTGCAGAAGGTGGTTGGAACGTTCTTGCAGAATCGTAATATGCCCGGGGCTGCGGTCCTCTGGTTTTGGCTTTGGGCTATAGTCGGACCTCGAAATGTGTAGTTGCTCGCCTGCCGTTCATCCTCGAAGATCGGATGGGAGAAATTTTAATTTTATGATGCGGAAACTGCTGCAAACACTTGTACAGGCACTCGAGCACTTGGGCAATAAACTGCAATACTTTTTAACTGGTAAAATGCTCGTTTAATAAAATGTATTTGAATGTGGAGCACAAATCTGACGAACTTGTAATCATTTTATTTCAATTGTTCTCCTCGTTAGAAACAATATAGCATCAAGTTGCCAGGACACGGTGTTATGCTTATGTTAATGGAAATTAGGTTTGATAATTAATGGACATAAAAGAAAATAAATTTGAGTGCATAAATTAGAATTAACATTTTTCTTAAAACTAGATTATTGTCTTTTCTTTATAACTAAAATTGTTCTATTGCATCGGACACACAAAAGTTTTTTATTATTTTGTCACTGCTCTGCTTTGCACTATTTTTATTAATTATTAACGCACTAGTATATTAGAGTTCCACACTTTTCATTCGTTTGCTTCCTTTCCTGTTGCCTGCTTCTCGAATTGCTCTTTGCAATTTTCTGTTATCTTTAATCTTGCTTAATTCACCTTTCAGATTCCTCACAATTTTCACTATGCTTGGCTTTATTGAAAACTACGCTCCTTTTAAAATGCACATAACAAACCTTTTGTGTCTATTAATTTCTTTCGGTCTGGCTTTACATTATGCACAAACCTATTATTTTATTATTTTAATTTATTTAAAAGTCATATTCGAACTCTGTGAAAATAAGCTTTGCCCTTGCGTTCCTTTCTCGACTCCTTTGCTGTTTCTCGCATCTCATTGTCAATGTATTTAATATTTACTTTAGTTTAAAATTGCAATAAAAGAAGGAATTTATTTTAATAGTTAACATAGGCGTTTCGTTTCTATGCCACCATGTAATCATATAGGTCATTTCCATAGTTACAAATGAAACCAATAGATTAGAGCGTGTATTTTATGAGTTAACATAGGAGTTATTACTTGTCAAAAAGACAATTAAATGTTATCCTAATGTATACTACTGAAGAAGAGATACAACACACAAGTTGTTCCTACGTATCTACTTTTTAGTTGCATACCTACATTCCGATAACAAACTTAAAGCTTCTTATTAGCAAGTACCTAATTCAAATTCGTATGTTAACTTGTAAAATAAATGCTCTAATCTATTGATTCCATTGGTAACTATGGATGTGACCTGTATAATTAAAAGCTGGCATAGAAACGAAACTGCTATGTTAATCATTAAAATAAATTCACTGTATAAAACATCCCAACTCTGTACTTATTGAATCGGTCAATTATCCTGCACTGCAAACAGAGCCAAGTTGTGGGCTTAATACCATATCAATATATATTTTTTGTCATTGTTAGTTGTCACTGACAGTTCTGAAATTTAACTACCATTGACACAATATACAAACAGCCAACTACCTATTTCTGTACAACACATTTTTAAACACGACTTACAACATCCAATTATCGCTGTACATTCTTTCGGCGTATTAATTCTGCGTTCTGTTATTTTCGGACGCTTGGCAAACCAAACGGCAGTTTGGTTTGAGCCGGTTGTTGCCCCTGGACCCTCTTAAAGAAAGCTCGGATGAGGTAATGATGGGTGCTCGTAGGTTCAGATGAGGTAGCTCCGATGTATGTGAACTGGAAACTATAGATCTGAAATAGACTGTATTTGCGCCGCCAAAGATGGTATTTCTTATTTATATTTTACGGACGGACAAATTCAATGGTTAAAAGTGTTTTCACGATATCTGTGATATTCACGGCGAGTACATTAAGCTGGGCTGGACGTGATGCTTCCTTTGTGAGTAAGTTTAGGCCTCTCAGAGTGATAGAAATTGGAAGTTTTACCTTTTGCAAGGTCCGCCTTTGACAGCTCAAATCGCCGGGGAACCGCTGGAGGTTTTCGATCGGTCCGGACTCACGGCAGGCGTGCCAATTTGTCTGCGCCGTGGTACTTGGGTTAGGCCGGTGGTCTGGAGATTTTTCCTAGTATGCAGATAACCCGTGCTCGAGGTTAAGTTTATTAAAAGATTATGAACGTGGTACGTGAATTCAATGAGGTTTCTAGAAAGATGGGATTCCAATCCACCAGTGCTAGCTAGGTAACGGACGAGGGAACTAAGCCCCAAGGGGGCTTAGAGCTTGTAGTTAGGATCGAGGAAGTCAGGCTCTCTAGTCTCAAGTGAAATTAGCTAGCTGTGGATTATTATTTTATACTCTCCGAGCACCTCGATATCGGCCCATTCCTAGAGGGGTTCTAGAAGGAATTGCGTGGTGTACCGGTTTACGCGTTCTCGCATCACGGATCGTCTTATCGAAAATCCGAACGCTATGAAGATGTGATCACTGATTGTTAACAGTTTTAGCACCGTTCAAATGTCTAGGATACTATTTGTGCCTTAGGTACAATTCATGCGGGGGCCAACGTTACAACACTAATCTGTAACTTTTTTCAAATTTTTATCAAAGAATTGCTTCATAATTTTTATATGGATGGTAGTTTCCAGAACACGGTATTTTGCAAAATGCCCAAACAACTTTGCCTTTGAGTAAAGTTTTATCTGTATTTTTTCAGTGATATTTTTTCTAAAGGTCTTCATTGTGTGAAATAAGCATATTAATTGTACATTTGAGAATCCAAGTTTAAATACATTTCTTTCTTTAAAACCTTTATTATTTCCATACTTTTTAAGTAATGTTAAAATGGGCCCTGACGACAAGATGTTTAGAACTCAATTCTATTTATCGCGGCGGAAAGTGAGCATGAGTAAGCATGCCCCGATGAATAGTAATTATTTCTATGGTATGGCGCCCCGATGAATAGACGAGGCCTAACGAATAACTTGTAAATATATACAGTACCATACGAAACATTTACACTAAGGAATACGATTTTATTGTTAATATAGATTACACAATTTACAATTAAAGATAAGTTCAATTTTAAATACATTTTTACAAATTAGAGATAGAGGGATATGCAGCACAAAATGTATGACTGTACAATCACTGGTAACGTTATTGGAGTAAAGGAAAAATATAAGACCAGACAAGGCTACTCTTACTTTGACTCGCATTAATTAATAATAGCTGATAAGAACACAGTAAGTGCTTGCAAGTGTAGCACGATAAATCAGTAATCACCCTTACACTAGTCATAAATATCTTTATCTACGACCACTACTAAAAGTAGGCCTTTTAGCGCTAGATTGTTCCACTAAAAGTGACGTTTTATAGTTTACCGTGTTTAAAGAAATCAGCTGTTTACTTTTAGCACACGGGCTAAAAGTGAAGTGAGGTTATCAAACTACAATTTCGAACTGCAAGTGAAGTTGTAAAGCTATTCCAGTTGCTTCTTGCGTTACCGGTAAAGCGTTTTTGAAATAATTAAAGCGTTATGTAATGAATACAGTCATATGTGGAGTATCAATAATTACATTTCGTAACTCGCCTTGACAGCACGGGCGTGGCCAAACAATCGCCCGCGGCGTTGCCTACTGTTCATTATGACATAAATTAAAAGTGTCGCAGATGCGAGACTTTCTTAAATCGATATTTATGGATTAATAACGGTAAAATTAAGGTCGTAGATAAAATATTGTATGCAACGCGTGCTAAAAGTCGTTTATACGCGAGACATGTTATGAAACTCAGCCTTCGGCTTCGTTTCATAATTTTCATGTCTCGTGCATAAACGTCGACTTTTAGCACTTGTTGCATAAATAGCTATTTAAAACACAACTTTTAAGTTGTTCAATTTTCTCACTTCTGAACAATTCTAATATTATTTCATACCGTTCCAAAGTTATCTTTTCTATTTTCACTTAATTTCAGTACCTTTTATTCTGATACATTTTACAAAATCCAATACCCTTTTTTAAATGATATTGTATAATAATGGGTGTTCTTTTTAGAGGCGGAGAACTTTAAATTGAAATAAAATACAGACAAATGTTTTTAATATCCATGAAATTGGCTTTATCTGAAAGATCATTTTTTGGCATTACTGTTTAAATATGATTTCGGGCGCGGCTGGCGTGTACATTAGGGTGGAGCGAAAAATCAAAATGTTATTTTTCATAACGTAATAGTTAAGAAAAGCTGCCTTTTTACCTTCTAATAAGGCTGTAAAAATTTCATTGAGATATTTTAATTCCTTCCGGTGCCCCCGCACGTCTGAAGTTTTATAGTATTATAAAAATATTTACATATTTTACATTAACTTCCCGCGATCTGGAGAAATCAAAAAGTTATTTTTTAGAACGTAATAGCTAAGAAAAGCTATCTTTTTGCCTTCTGATAAAGCTGTAAATATTTCATTGAGATATTCCATTTCATTCCGGTGCCCCCGCATATTTGAAATTTTATAAAATTGTAACAAAATATACTTCATTTCCCGTGATTTTATTGCCGAGTTCCTTGTATTATTTCCTTGCACCGTAGCAATATTTTATTACACACGAGCAACAAGCACTCATGTAATACACCGCGCATGTCCACCAACGTGATCGCCAGACTGACCCCCCCCCCCCCCCGTCATATTATATCTCAGTTGTGGCTTGTGGACTGTGTGACGTGTGTTTAAATATTAATATAGTGAAATTAGCGTGTTTTAAGCATACCATTATGGCATCAGTGGCATCGGGAATAATAACTCGAACAACAGCTAAGTGTATTGTGTTTGATACACCGAAAGAACTTCGTGATAATGTTTTACCTACGTACGAAGGTGTAATGAGATATTTCCTTTGGCTCAAATATAACTATCAAATGAAAACAGTGACTGAAATAGGTGACGTTATCGCCAAAAGGTTAATCGGCGTATGGGAAAGGGCATCTATTCCTTCTGTTTCTTATAAGAGAATTGTGAAACTGCTTCGCGATTACCACGATAAATATAGAAATATTTTGAGGCCCCTAAAAGGACGGAAACATAAAGACAGTTATCAGGCAAAAATTAAACAGTTCCAAGCTGATGCTAAAATGCTGTTCGATATATCCGCTTGCAAGTGTCCGAATATTAACGCATGTACTTGTGAGAAGTCTAGGAGAGTTCCTAAAAGTGAGCAGACATTTCTAATAGATCAAAGAACAGAGAGAAAAATGATTATAGGGTCAGTTGATATTATAGCTACTAAAAAAAACTTGGACAAAGAAAACAGGAAAAACCAAGAACGTAAAAGAAATTTAAAGCACAACAGCGGAGAGAAAGAAACTTCGCCTTCACAGGTGGTCCAACAGGTAATGGATAATTGCTTAATTAATGAATTTTTTTGTTATTCATTTATCTTATGTACAGATGTTGGATGATTTGCATGAATCTCCAGAAGCATCAAGTTCTGACATTTCCAAACCGTCCCCGTCCACGTCGAAAAGAAAAACGTCTCAAATGAGAGTCCAGTTACCCTCCCTGGCTCTGGCATGCGAAAGACCAGGAATTTCTGATCGAAGTGCAGCTATTATTGCTAGTGCCGTGCTAGAAGATATTGGGATAGTTTCGCAGGCAGACACATCAAATGTCGTTGACAGGCATAAGGTGAGAAGACAGAGGAAAAAAATCCGGCTTGATATTTCGATTCAAGAACAAGGCAACGGTTTACCGATTCAGGGATTATATTTCGATGGTCGAAAAGACCAAACATTCGTATTAGAAAAGAAAGGAGGCAAATACCATCGAAGAACCGTTACAGAAGATCATTATGTGTTACTGCAGGAACCAGACTCAAAATATATAGGTCACGTCACACCTCAGTCTGGATCAGCTGCTAATATAAAAAAAAGTATTGTGGTTTATCTAGAAGATATTGGTATAGATATGGCAGACCTTATTGCAATTGGATGTGACGGCACCGTTGTAAATACAGGACCGAAAAGTGGTATTATTAGGCAACTTGAGATACATTGTGGAAGACCATTGCACTGGTTCATATGTCAGTTGCATGCCAATGAACTTCCACTTCGACACCTCTTTCAGCACTTAGATGGTCCAACAACAGGCCCACGTGGATATTCTGGACCGATTGGTAAAATGTTGAGTGACTGCGAAAAACTGAAAATAGCAAAATTTATTTCAATACCGGGAAACTTACCCCAAATAGACGAAAAAGATTTAAGTACAGACCAAAAATATTTGTTACAAATGTGTGCTGCAGTAATAACAGGAAAGTGTAACGAAAGTTTGGCTAACAGACACCCTGGTAAGATGAGTCACTCTAGATGGCTGACAATGGCGAATCGACTCTTGCGATTATACGCAGCGATTGAGTCTCCATCTGAAAATTTGAAAACACTAGCAGAATATATTGTAAAAGTGTATGCTCCTGTCTGGTTTGAAATTAAACGCAACTCTTCCTGTGTCAGTGGTCCTGAAAATGTATTGCATTTAATTCGTTCCTCAAGATATCTCAGCGATGACCACAAACGTATAGTCGATCCAGTAATTCAACGTAACGGATACTTCTCCCATCCTGAAAATATCCTCGTTGCAATGTTGTGTGACAAAAAACGCGCTATTAGAGAACTCTCTCTTCGAAGGATTATAAAAATTAGATCTGAGCAGAAGACGCATGGCATTATACGAAACTTTCAGATTTCTCCTATAAATTTTGAGGCTTCTGATTACACAGATTTAATATTGTGGCAAGACTGTAAATTGACAGAACCACCTATAACTATGAAATATTCTAAAAATGAGTTGACTGATATGATCAACGAGGTCAAAATAAAAAATGTATTTCAAATTGAGGTTCCCAAATTTCTATGCCACACACAAGCTGTCGAACGTTGTGTTAAATTGGTAACCAATGCTTCCTTATCCGTTTGTGGACAACAATCTCGAGATGGTTACATTCGTGCCAAATTAGAAGCTCGTCGACTAATGCCAAGATTTGAAACAAAGAAACAGTATGGTTCAAGAAAGGGAAACCCACTAATAACAGGTTATAAGGATAGCGCTATGTTAAAAAAACGAGAAAGCGTGTAGTTTGGCAGTACCAATTTATTACAATTTCTTATTTAGTTACTGTAACATTAAACGTTTTAGTTGTTTTGTTTAAATGCAAAATAAACACCTATAAACAGAAAAAACAGCCTATTTTTTTGCTAATACCATGTTAGGCAGTGCAAATCTTTATCTGATATCAGCCATTATTCACACAGTAAGTGATTAGATTACTAGAAACATATTTTTTGCTAGTACTATTGATTATAATTAACATGGAATAATCTGCTGGTCAAAAAGTTGAAATTGGTTAAAAAAATGTATATTATAATTTTAGCATAAAACTCAAGTCTCCTGGGGCAGTTCAAAAAATTATTTGAGATCCTCTAGTTTTTCAACGATTATTTATTAACCTAAGAGGCAACTTTTTTTCACTATTACGTTAAACATTTTGGAAAAAAGTACATTTTCGGTTATTTTCGCTCCACCCTAGTGTACATGGTGTAATCAAGAAAATAAATTTGAACAATTTGCAAACGTTGCTCCGGCGTGAGTCTACTCATGATGAATTGCCAAACCAAGCTAACCTAAAATAAACCGAGAACTGTTAAATCGGCTGTCACAGAAAACAGTGCTGCCAATTTAAAGTTCTCCTCCTCTAAAAACAACATTTGACAAACGATTAATTTCACGAAATGGATCTGTTAACTGGCCAACTCGTTGGTATGATTTGACGCCATTAAATTATTTTCTTTGGGGATATGTAGTCACATGTCTACGCCGATAAACCGAAAACAAATGAGCACTTGGAAGCCAGCATTCGACGCGTTATTGTCTAAATACAGCCTGATCTACTGCGAAGAGTGTGAAAATTGGACCTCCAGATTACGCCATGTACGCGCCAGCCGCGGCGGTCACATGCCCGAAATCAGATTGAAACAGTAATGCCAAAAAGTTATCTTTCAAATAAAGCCAATTTCATGTATATTCAAAACATTTTTCTGTTTTATTTCAATTTAAAGTTCTCCACCTCTAAAAACCACCAATTATAATGCAAATGATTTCAAATTTCTTATGTGCCCACCTTAATGTTTTACATAGGATTTTAGTCACAGTTCCTTATCCATTTACCTGACCAAATCATGTTTTTGTGCTAGCTTAAATACACATACAACAATCGAATAGGATTTTGCTTTTGTATGTTTCCCTGTATTTGCCCTCCTACTATGTCTCACAAAATTTCACTGTTGTTTTATATTTAAAAATGGAGTACAAATAAAACTATTCATATTGTAATTGCAAAAGTTTTTGCTAGACATTAGGAGTTTCAGATACTAAGGTTTTCCTTCAGTATGCATCTTTATGTGTTTAACTAAAGTCGGTTTTTTGGCTACTTTATACTCGCAAATAGAACATGAATAAAGATTTTTTCCTGTATGCTTCTTCATATGGCAGCCTAAACGATCTTTTCGTGCCGTTTTAAATTCGCAAATAAAGCATGAATAAGGGTTTTCTCCGCTATGAATCTTCATATGTCTAACTAAATGCCACTTTTTTACTGCTTTATATTCGCAAATAGAACAAGAATGAGGTTTTTCTCCGCTCTGCATCTCCATATGTGTAACTAAACTCCTTTTTTGTGCTGCTTTATATTCGCAAATAGAACAAGAATGAGGTTTTTCTCCTGTATGTGTTTTCATATGTGCAACTAAATTACCTTTTACTGCTGCTTTATATTCACAAATGGAACACAATAAGGTTTTGCTCCTGTATGCGTGTTCATATGTCTAAGTAGAGAAACCTTTTGTGATGCTTTATACTTGCAAATAGCACATGAATAAGGTTTTTCTCCTTTATGCCTCTTCATATGGTTGATTAAAACATCTTTTCGTGCCGTTTTAAATTCGCAAGCAAAACATGAATAAGGTTTTTCTCCTGTATGCCTCTTCAGATGGTTGACTAAAACCAAAGAGCATATAATGAGAAGAGGCGCAAGCTTATGGCTGTAAACGTATTGCTTGTTAATTGGGTTGCATACCACTTTTCTCGAATTAAAATGTGGAGAAACCAAACGTTATTTTAGGTTTTCTACCTGAAACCAGCGGCTCAACCCTCAAGTGACTCGAGCGCGAAGATAAATTGCCCATGTTGCCAGATTTGTTGCTGCCGTATTTTAAGGTCGTACCAAAGAGCATATATGCTCTTTGGTCGTACGGATCGGCAAACTTCAAGGAATTTTACAATCCAGATATTCGAATTTGTTAAAATCCGAAAAGGCATTTTTCCGAAATTAAGTAAGATTTCAATATGGTCGCCAATGCGCGCGCAAAATTCTTCGTTGTTGTAAAAAGCGTGTTTTAACAAGAACGATTTTATTGTTATTTTAAATTTATTAATCGGTATCATTCGAATATCCGGAGGTAATAAATTAAAAAACTTCTGTGCATGGTATAATGGCCCGTTTCGGCTTTTATTGAGGCCATATATCTAATACTTACTATATTGCTAGCGGCTATGAGTAGAAAACTGACCAAGGAAGTGAGACAGACAACCAACTCTTCAATGTATAATGGTGAGCTGTGTGCAGGCGCGGCGGCGTCGTCCGGCCAATGGGGAAGTGGTCAAGTTTAAAATTCGCTTCTAAAGGCGGAGTTCGAATCCTCACGCATGCGCACGATACGCGTTATACTCTAAGTGAGACTATGTCGGCGCCGTAATGTTTTCTGACGTTTCCAGGCCCTACTAGCAATATATGTGTATTATATATATGATTGAGGCGCAGGTAATCAATGCAGATATTATTTTTATGTATGCTTGCATTTGGTGTACCGCCGACGGAAACTCTAATCTAGCCGTGTTAATGAATTTTAGTTACAAAAATTCTGTAAATGTTCTTTTACAGTTGTCTAAATAAGGAGATTTTTAGAACATGTAATTGGACAAAGACAAATCTCTTTATTTGGACAACTGTAAAAGAACATTTACGGATTTTTGTTACAGCAATTCATTATCAGGGCTAGATTAAAGTTTCTAGAAGCCATTTAAATAGGTATTAATTAGAATGGAAAAATATTCCACTTAAAAAACGCCTTGCATGGAAAACCTAAAAATTATGCAAACATACTACTTTTCGGTAAATAATAAAAAATTTAAGAAGTAATTAACATTTTATATTATTTTTCCCAATATTATAAATCTTTAAAGTGTTCACATCAAAGAGCATTGCTCTTTGGTTCACATAAAAAAATTAATTTTAATATTAACCCTTTGTATGTGAAATTTTGAAAATATTTAAAAAATTTAAAAATTACTTTTTAGCTAAAGTTAAAAAGTAGGTGTTTTCTGGCTTTGAGATTGTTCAGTTAGCTAAAAATAACACACTCTAAAAAAATCTCAGAGTTTTTATTATTTACCGAAAAGTATTATCTTTGCATAATTTTTACGTTTTTTATGCAATGCGCTTTTTAGGAGAAATATTTTTCAATTCTAATTAATATACCGGGTGTCCATTCTCAAAGTCGAACATAGGTAATTAACATTAGAGCATTCACTCATTCTTCATTAAAATAATTCATTTTTTTGTAGATAATTTTAACAGACGTTGACAGAAAATACCTGATTTACGTCAACTAATTACCAATTTTTTTGACAAATGCTGTCGAACTTGAAAATCAAGGCATGGCATATTTAAAAATTCCCAAGCTTTAAATTAATATTTTAAAATAAAAATCGCATCTTGAATATTATTATTGGTATCATTTGATGTGTAATGATTTTATCTTCCCATTGATACCATTACCTTCCCTGTAAGTTGAATTGGCGAGCAGGAATCGGCAAAAACGTTCAATACAATATTAATCGCCTATGTTCGACTTTGAGAACGGACACCCGGTATATTTAAATGGCTTCAAGAAACTATAATCTACCACTGTTAATGAGTTACTGTTACAAAAATCCTGTAAATTTTTCTTTATCCAATTACATGTTCTAAAAAATTCCTTTAAATATTTAATTACCGCAAAATATAGACTACCAATTTGACAGTTTATACTAAAATAAAGTTAATCATTGCCCACTAGTAATGAACCTAAACGTTTGTATTGCAGTGTTAGGTGGGTTGTATTACCTTTTTCGACGACTGACATCGAAAGTAGATTTTTCTCACTGTCATTTGACAACAGAAAGTTGACATTTGCCGCTGAGCGTGCGTTTTCATCACTTTGCCGCTCGCCGAGCGTTTTGGGTTTCCGCGTGAACAAAATAGGTAACCACGTCCGAATTAGTGATGGGAAGTTTCGATACTTTTGCGGACTCGTTCATTCCAATCCCATTCCGCAAGTGGATCGAGTCCATCGGATTCGATCCTCGGATCGACATCGAAATTGAATGTGCATTTCAGACACCCGGGGTCCTCGGTCATTCCGGACCCTGAACGAACAACGCGCGTATCTTTGTTTTGGTGAGTGGTCACGCAGTCGGTAATTCAGTATGTTTATTTACATCAATTGGGCACATACAAAGCCGCCAAAAGCCATAAATCACTGATAAGTGATAACTGATAAAAAAGCATGCAACTTCGGCCGTATCATGTGTTGCCTGTCGACGTCAAGCCTCTAAAACGAACACCATCATCATTTTCTGTTCCCCATCAACACATTGTATTGTATTCTGTATTGAAATGGATTGAATAACGGAATGCCAAAGGAATGAATGTCAGCGAGGATTGAAGCCTCGCGACCTTTTCGTTCCTCGGAACGAATCCGGACCGAAACTTGGACTCGATCCAAATCGATCCTGCATCGGATTCGATCCTTTGTATCGAATCCGACCGGATCGACACATCGCTAGTCCGAATGTTTCCTTGACAATTCCAAAAAATCAAGTATGCCTTGGAAATTATTAAAAAAAATTATTTTTCTGTAGATTAGCGTGCCTTTTATGTAGTAAATACGACAAAAAGTTATTAAAAAAAGTTGTTTAGAATCAACATTTAGGCCCTTATACCAAATTTGATCTCTTTACAAACTGCAGTAAAATTAAACCAGATTACTAACGATTCTGCTACAGATACTGCAAAATTCATTGCAAATATGAATAACATTTTTGATGGACTAAATAGCAGACACTTCCTAGATCGCAACAAAAATAAACGTCCGTTATCAGTATTTAATAACAACCCTGACTATTCAATTCACCTGTCATCTGTCAAAAAGTGACCAATGAAAATCCAGAATTTTGACGTTTCTTGACCAATCAAAAAAATATCAGTGGATATATCTTCCTAGAAGGTATTCAAGTGACTATTTTAAACAAATGTGATTTTTATTAGAAAAAGTCAATATTAGTGTTCCGTTACTATAGAAATTGCGTAGTTTGTTGCTAGATTTACTGAAAACTAATTTGAAAAAGTAGTGTGGTTCATTAAATAGTCCCTCGAATACCATTCTTAGTCAAAGTTAAGTAGATTATTTTTGCGGTGGTATCACTACTCATGTCCATTGCGCTTTGGATTAGGACTCGTGCTATCGCACTCGTCCTAATCGTACCAAAGCGCAATGGACATTCGTGATACCACCGCAAAAATAGTCGACATAACTTTGACTACTCATGGTATTATAAGTAAAAATATTCTAAAATAAGGTAAAGAGTTATTTCAAAATATAAAACTTACGTCGCAGGATTCGAAAATAAAGTCTAATGTCTACTGCATTGATGGATTTATTTGGACAATTACTGGAATACTATCACTTTGGGAGGATTTGAAAAAAGAAGACATCAAATATTTACTTACTTCACATTTAAATCAGGACCCTATTGAAAACTTTTTTTCTGTAATTCGTAGCAGAGCCGGATACAATCCATTTCCAACTGTTCAGCAATTCAGAATTTCGATGCAACACAATATGTTCATAAGGCTTCAAAAAGACATCAACGCAAGCAATTGCGAAGTCGATGAAGACATGGAGCACTTAGAATTGAGCAATTTAAAAAATGCTCTAGAATCTTCATACGTACCACGTGGGTAAACCTTATTAAAATTTTCGGTATATTTGGATGTTGTTGTTTAGATTTTAGTGGTGATGTAGAAGTCGTAAACAATGCCTCAGTAACGACAGATTTAGAAGGTATAGTATTCTCTGACTTGTATTGAAAATATTTATATACAAATTATTATGTTTAAAGGATCTCGTAATGTCTTACAAAATGAGTGCTTGGAAGATAAAGACAGTCAAGTGCAAGATGTAGTTTTAGACGATTCCCCAGCTTCGTTACAAACTAGTACAAATACTTACGTGGCTGGGTATTTAGCAAATTCTGTACTAAACAAATTTAAATGTAATTATTGTGCAGATGTACTTTTAAAATGTTCAGAGGAGCCATTAGAAGAAAATGAAGCATTTATTTTCGCTAAAGATTATATAATGTTAGTCACATAAAATATTTAAAACGACCATCTAACGAATTTAATGCTTTTATAAGTATTTTGATAAAACAATTTTCCACATTTTATGAAAATAATAAATTATGTAACAGTGTAACTGTAAATATACAAAAAGAATGTATAACAATTATGAAAGATTTTAGAAATTTAACCTGCGAAACTTATTTACATTATGTCATTTCTCTTTTTATTAAAATTATGATTAACAGAATTCAAAAGGTACATTATAATAATTCTAAAAATAAACTTCGAATTTTGTCATCTCAATAAGGCAGGCTACAGTGAAATGAATGCTTCATTTTACGATGTTCTACAGATTTTATTCGAGATATTATTAACTAAAAATAAATTTTAATTGTACAGAATAACTTGTTTATAACTTGAATTGAATTTCCTATAGTAATCTTGCACGTGTGGTTGCACGTGTGGCGATGCGGCAAACACGATCGTTGACAAAGAAAACAAAATACACCGTTCATTTTGCATGGAATGTGCCGCCTTTAAAATAATCGTCTAGCGGTCATATTTATTTAGCAGTGCCTCGATTTTTTTTGCTGAATATCAAATTGATATCATACGAACTCTAGCTCCAGTATATCTGATTTGAAAATAATGATGTAGATAGGGGTGGCTTTTTGGAATTACCTAAGTCAAAAAATAATGCTGTTATAATATTTAAGATCATTTAGTAGCTTATTTGTGTATAATGACGTTT
The DNA here is from genome assembly GCA_940337035.1 of Agriotes lineatus. Taxonomy (NCBI): domain Eukaryota; kingdom Metazoa; phylum Arthropoda; class Insecta; order Coleoptera; family Elateridae; genus Agriotes; species Agriotes lineatus. The sequence goes on from CALNHX010000142.1 coordinate 342,765, forward strand.
CTTTTACGCACAGTAGTAAACGGCCATAAATAACTCGACCCTTAGCTTTAAGAGCCGTTGGGTTGGATGTCTTTTGTTGTCGGACGGGTTAAATCTAGCCCAGATTTGCCAATGGTCCGTTTCCTGTTTTAAGTGACCCTTTTGAAATGTGTTAGATTTTAAGAAGCTGTAAACAAACGGAGGAGGTCAGCTCAGGGAGCGATTGAAATAATAAATGTTTTATTGAGTTTACGGTGTTTTTAATTTCTCACAATTAAAAACATTTTACGAAATTATGCACGCAATTATGAAACTACAGTAAACTAGAGCTGATATTTACTTGATCACTCGATATACTATAATGCTGACAAAACTAATATAGCTGATTTTGTGAGGCCTGTGAAATCTGACACTTTATGTGGGTGAGCGCCCGACTCTGTTTTGGCTAAGAGACAATGGGAAATTTTGTCTGCGTTTCGTAACCCAAGTTACTTTCGTTCGAAGGTTGTGTCAACCTTGGCAACACCGCACTTTAGTTTAAACCAACGAATTCTAGAATTATGGTTTTGCTCTGAGCTGTTTAACTGGGATCCCTCCTGCGAGAGGGATAAGACCTGGGAGCCTAGCGGGCGGGAGATTTTAAGCTATACGCTAATACTGCCTAGCGCTGAGTCTCTTCTCATTATATGCTCTTTGCTAAAACATCTTTTCGTGCCGTTTTAAATTCGCAAGTAAAACATGAATAAGGTTTTCCCCATGTATGCGTGTTCATATGGTTAACTAAAGTACGCTTCTGTGTTGCTTTATACTCGCAAATATAACATGTATAGGGTTTATCTCCTGTATGTGTCTTCATACGGTTTGGTAAATTGCCTAGAGAATGAATAAAAATTTTTATTTATATGGGTTTCCAGATAGTTAACTAACTTAAATTTCCTTGCAGTTTTATCTCTGCAAATGGAAGATTGTTCTTCTAAGAAATCTCCACTTGCTGCACACGAATCAAGAACTTCATCCTTTATATCAATCTCCTCCTGTTTAATATCCAATTTGTGATAAGTCATATTGTCGATGGCATCTTGAACAATCTCTTGCCAAACATGTAAGTTCGAAACTACTTTACATTCATTTGTCGACAGTGGTTCATGTAACGTGCTGGATATTGCATTAAGCAAATTATATTCAGCTAATTCATGTTTCACATCCATTATTATGAAGAATCCGGGTGTAATAAAGACCACATCTGAAAATGAAAAATACAACAAAATTCAGTTATGTAAACTTATTTATGCTTATTCAAAAAATATTAACAAGCTTTCTATTCTGAGACTAATAATCTTACATACTTGGAAATTGGAATAACATGAAATTTGGAGAAGTGACTTGTTTAGATAATGGGCTAGCCTTAAACATAACGTTTAAATACTACAAGCCAACTATGAGCGGCCATTACAGTCTATTAAGATTGGTTAGATATAATAATAATAATAGTAATAATAATAGCCTTTATTCTTTTTCTTTTGCAATATTTAACTAAAATTACACATCGTAAAAATTTGAAAAGATAAAAGATAAAAGAACCACAAGGTGAAGTTCAGGTGTGTAGGGAGATTCCATACACCCTGCTCTACCACTTAAACCTTGAAATAAATCTGTTTAAACATCAATGAGTAAATGCCTAAATCTAAAAATTATTCTTAAAAAAAATATCACTAAAAATAAATATCCATTCGGCTCAGTGGAGTAGATTATGCATAAATAGAATTAGTTTTCAAGCGAGAATTTAAATCAATTACTTAAGAACTATCTTAACATGTGTAATCCAAAACAGCACATCTTCTCATATAGTATCTCCTGTTTGATCTGACAATAGAATTTTAAACAAATTACGTTTGAAGGCCTGTACATTTAGATGTTTTAATGCATTAGGTAATGAATTGTATATCTTCGAAACTCCATACGAAAACGAACGTTCGTAAAGCGCAGTTGTGTGAATCGGTGGGGTAATGATCCCTTTATTCCTGATGTTAATGTTATGTACGTCAGTTCGAAAACGTATTTTATCGAATAGGTAAGGAGGAGCTTTAAAGGAAATAATTTTATGAAATAAACACGCAGACCATAAGTAGAAGCGATTATGCATATTTAACCATCCAATTTCAGATAGTTTATGGGATATACGTTCAAATTTACGAATACCGAATATGTATCGCAGGCAGGAATTTTGTACTTTTTGGATACGGTTTTTATCGATGGAATTTAAGCAAGGACTATATACTGGACTACAAAACGTAAACTGAGAGAGAACCAAAGATTCACACAGTAAAGTTTTAATTTTAGTGGAAAAGTAATGTCTGTGGGGAAATAAAATTCTTAAATTTGCATAGGCTCTCTGAATACTTTTGGAAATATGATGTGAAAACCTAAAAGAATTGTCTAAAAGCAAGCCTAAATTTTTTGCACGCTCAACCGTAGGTACTATGATGCCATTAATTTTAATATCGATATTTTGTAGGTTACTGCAGTTGTGTTTATTTCCAAACAGTATTATTTGCGATTTAGATGGGTTTAAAAATAGACAGTGCCGTAGTGACATGTTATAAATATTATCTAGATCCGAATTTATTCCAGTAATGGCGTTAGTCAGATCAGACGGAACGAAGGAGAGATATAACTGAGTGTCATCGGCATAAGCATGATAGCTACAAAATTTTATACAGGTGTTAAAATTGGATGTGTAAATAGTAAATAGCAGAGGGCCCAGTATCGAACCCTGCGGAACACCAGATATCAAAGGTGAAAAGTTAGATAATTCGTCCAGAAATTTAACACACTGAACCCTATCAGCCAAATAATCTGTAAGTAGGTCAATCGCATTTTGTTTTAGTCCGATAAAATGTAAAATAGAGCAGAGTATTTTATGATCGATAGTGTCAAATGCCTTCGTGAAATCTAGCAGAATCAAAATAGAGAGCCTACCTTGATCATTTGATTGTAAAATATCATCGGTTACCTTGAGCAGCGCAGTAGTACAGCTGTGTTGAGGCCTAAAACCGGATTGAAATGACGGTAAAATGTTATATGAAGATAAGTGACCTCTGAGCTGATCATTAATTACATTTTCCAGTAGTTTTGACAATGTAGGCAATATGCTAATAGGTCGCAAATGTTTGAAGTCAGTTGGTTCTTTAATTTTTGCTATGGGGACAACATAAGCCTGTTTCCAAGAGTCTGGAAACTTATTTTGAACTAGACAGCTATTGATAATGTGGGTCAAGAATTGTATAATAAATGGACAACAATATTTGATCATGTCTATACCAATGCCATCTGGCCCAATTGATTTTGATTGTATTTTATTAAGTAGAAATGCGATCGTTTTTGTGTCTACAGCTTGAAATTCAAACACTGTGCCGATGTTATTTTTAGTGTTTGAATTGTAATAATCAACTAATTCAGTATTAATTATGTTACTTTTAGGTATACTACTAGCAAAGAAGTCACTTATCTTCTCAACATCGCTTAAGTGAATGGGAATCTCAGTTTGGTTAGAAACTTTAATATCAAACGCTTTTAATTCTTTCCAAATAGTTTTGCTGGATTTTATAGTGCGAAATTTAAAATCAAGATAAGCTTTCTTTTCATTGCGAACTGCCAGAGTAGTAAAATTACGCAGAGATTTGTAGTATTCCCAGTGACGAACAAGTTTGGTTTTTTTAAATTTACTTTTAGCTTTATTTCTTAGGGATTGTAACAGTCTTATGTTATCGGTTATCCATGGCGCACGAGATTTAGATATTTTACAGACTCTGACTGGGGCATATAGGTTAAAGATTTCACTCAGGCAAGAATTAAAGATATTAACTTTTTGATTAATATCTGGGTTGGAATATATTAAATTCCACGGTAGTAAATGTAAGTCTCGATCGAAGTCAGTTTTATTAATATCCTTTAGGTTACGGCGTTTAACAAATTGTATTTTTTGCTCCGGTTTCAGTGTGTTAATATTGCAGTATATTATATCATGGTCGGATGCATGAAAGTTACGTACCCCTGCGGATGAGATTACATCTTTGTCAGATGTCACTATGAGATCAATCAGTGTGCTACTGGTAGCAGTAATTCTTGTTGGTTCGTTAATATTTTGAAATAGACCTAAAGAATCCAAAAATGAATTAAAGAGTATAACTTCAGGGTTATCAAGTTTTAAAAGGTTAATATTAAAATCTCCCAAACAAATGATCTTATCAGTCTTAGAAATAAATTCAGATAACGTATTTTCGAGTTGATTCAAGAATATTGTTAAGTCCTGCTTTGGAGGTCTGTAAAGAACTCCCAATACAAAACTTTCCGATTCATTTCCCATCGAAACCCACAACTGTTCTAAAATGTTGCTAGTTTGAATTTTTCTCACTCGAATGATGTTTGAGATATACAAAGCAACACCTCCACCCCGTGATCCTCGATCCTTACGTATTAAGGTATAACCTTCTATTTCAAACTGATTGTTACAGCTAGTGGTATCTAACCAGGTTTCTGATAAGCAAGATATGTCATAGTTAAATTCTAACAGGTGATTTTTAAACTCCAAAAAATGTGCTGCTAAGGAGCGGATATTTACATGCGCTACTTTCAATTGATTGTTCATGTTAAGCAATAAAAAAGATCATTACTAGATTGATAATACAAATTATTTTGATATGCAAAATATGTAAATTTAATTCAAAATTATAATAGCTTAAATACTTAAGTGCAACGCTAAACTACAGCAAAACTCGCAAAAACTTCCCAAAAAGTTTCTGTATTTGCGTGATAACAAAAGTGTGCTTTCTTATTGAACGAAATTTAAGAAATAATACTTTACTCGCCAAATAAACCCAACAAAATCGTATAATTACAGTAAAATTACTCTTAATAAAAACTAAATAGACAAATGCGGTAAGTTAAAAGGCACTAAATTAACGATAGCTTTCGAAATCGCACTCTGCTACGACACATGCGTTTAAGTAAGAGATTTCAAGTCATCCAACGATGCCACTTTATGTATTTTATTTTTTGTTTTAAAGAAGATGTTCCCATTATTAGTAAACACATTCTTATAACTAAACTTTAAGGATGCTTCTTTAATTATCCCTAGTCGTTTCGAAGTTAGGTCTTCTCGTATAATGTACTTAGTTCCCTTCAGTTTCGATTTTTTACTGAATATTTCTGTTTTGAGTGAACGTTGACAGAACTTTACGATAATAGGTTGGTGTTGTCCTACCTTGTATCTTAAACGATGACAGCAATCGATGTCAAACTTGGTCACCGCGATGTTTAATTTTTCCTGGCAAATACAATTAACTGGGCGGTATCTTCATTTTCCTGTCCTTGGATTCCGAAAAATCGCAAATTATTTCTGCGGGAGTATTGTTCTTGGCTTTCCAGAGCGGCTTCAGCCTTTTTTAAACGAGTCTCGAGTAATTGAATTTTTTCTTCATAGGCCTGGAGAATATTTTGAACTTGATAGGTCACTTTATTTGCTACAGTTTCAACCAGATTGTCCATAAATGTGCCATTTGATAGAACGTTTTCCACTACTTTTTGTATCATAGCTTTATCTGCACTGGTTGACCTTGTTGTTCTCGATGGTTCACCGGTACTACCTCCCATTATGTTAATATATAATTGGTGTGTAACTTGAAAATAAGGTTAAATCAACTTTCGCAGCAGAGAATCGCACGCGCGTCTATTCGTGGCGAAAGCACATTGCCGAATTGTGTGTCCCGCAACAGGATAGCCATACCTCCCTGTTCTTGGGAATACTTTATATAAAACATTTCTACAAACACGTATAGTGAGTTTTCCCTTTGTTTTTGTGTACATACGAGCTATGTATACTTTTACAAAAAACATATCAATGTATTTTTCATTGAAATCAATAGGCAACCAACTACACATTAAATTTCAAATTTAAGCTTTAATTTTTGTAAAGAACAATCTGCAATGGAAGGGAGAATCAAATTATTGAATGTCAAATTCATAGAAATTAGTTTTTATTTTTCGAGTTTACCATAAAATTATGATTTTTTTTAAACAAACGTGGCAAAGTTGAAATATTAACGCGGTAGTAGCTTGAGAACTGTGAGAAACTTATTTTTCAGTAGAAATATAACAAGTTCTTGAAAAATTTCTGGAAATATGTTCTACAGCAATTTTTTCAATAAAAGCTTGAGTGAATGCCAGCTCCGTAAAAGAAGGTTTTTTCTTGGAGTCATGCACGAATGCTTTTATTAGAAAAAAATAGCTGTGGAAAATGTTTTGCAAATATTTCAAAAAACGCGTTATATTTTGATAGAGAATACCACAAATGGAAAACAAACACACTAAAGGAAACTTTTTTATTAAAAATAATAACAAGACCAATATCTTAGTAGTACTAAGATTTTAGGTTTTTTGTCATTATCTGGCATCTATCTATACTATCAAGCATCTACTGACTTTGTTCACAGCTTTGTTGTTCCCACATACTTAGATGATAATGCCATAAGTGGAACTTTTCCTGTAAATTTCCAAAAATTGCCGATGATTAATAATCGTCGTTGCCATGGAAAATTTCCAATTAAATATGCATAAGGGATATTCTCACATATAATCTCATAAGAGCATTAATTCTTTCCGGAAATTTTTTTGAGTGCAGTCCAACAATGTCGTATTAATTTGCCTGAGCGGGACGCGAGGGCAAATTAGGACGTTGTTGGAATGCACGAAAATAATTTCCGGATATGAATTAATGCTCGAATGCAGATTCGGTAAGAAAATCGTAACGCCACAAACCCTCACAGTTAGGTTAGTCTACCTACAAAAAATTTCCAAGAAATTTTTTTATTGTCTTGGTTACGGCTCGTGAACTAATTTTTCTATTGGTCATTAATGAGTGTCGTACGATTTTCGATAAAATATCCAGACGAGCGGATTCCCTAGCTATCTATAATTAGCACTAAAATAATGCATTTGCAGCTTTTCTTATACAAGTTTCACGATATTGTTAGTTTTTACAAATATTTTTCCATCCATTGGCCAGGTGTTTTTATAGTTCTATATTGTCGCTGCTGCTTTCAGTATTTCGACACCTTTTGCTGTTAGATCCTCTTTGATGTCGATACGATTTTCTTTCGACAATTTTTTATTGCAAAACACAAGGTCACGATAGTTGAAAGATATGAATATAACTATAACAGCTCTATCAACGTCATTTTGGGTCCTACCCAAGCGATCATCCTGTCGATATGCCCAATTTTAAGTTTATTGTTAAAGACATCCATGATCACTTCTTTGAAATCTTCTTTTTCTGCCTCGGGAATGCCAAAAATATGCAAATAATTTCTTCAGGTATGTTACTCAACGTTATAAATACCTTGCAGGCACTTATCTCTATCCGCCTTCAGCATGTTGACCTCAGACTGCAGATTGTGTATCTGTTTGCAAGTTGAGCACTTTTTTATTAAGTACCTATTTATAACACTTCTGAGCACGTGTATGGTTTATATTTACAAAAGTTGCACTTATCGTTGTTGACTAAAACTAACCTCGTTAATTACACAAATTAAAAATATCTAAGGAACTACTTACCGTAACTCAGCACTGCACCTATTTCGGGAAATAAAATTTACGAACGATAACCATTTTAAGAACACAGCACATATTTTATTCTTTCTCAAACTTAATTGCCGATCACCATTAAAGTTAATTGATGCTTCTTCAACTAAATACTGGCCTTCGCTTTTACGCACTGATGATCCGCTTGCCCGAGTTCACATTTAAACTCATTACAGACGACTAATGTTTATAAAAGCGACAATACGTTCAATCTTTTGACGGCAGTGACTGGATGATCACCCCGCACGCACTTGCGTTGGCATTGGCTTGTTTCAATAATTCCATGGCATCACTGATTTTTGTAAAAATGCTAGTTTTATGTTTTTTAAAATGCTAGTTCTATTTTTTGCATTCCTTCGGTTATGGAAAATGAAAAATGGTTAGCAACAGTATGAATAGATGCAGTATTTTTTTCTCTACAAAAAATGTATTTACACTTTAGCTCTAAAATAATTAGGGGAGCCAATAATTGGACATTAAGAATTTAACACGAGATGAAAAAATATTGACCGGAAGTCGACCTCGGAAAAGAAATCCGATTTCCGGTTTCTATATATTTTTGGAATCTACCCTTCAAGCTGAGTCGAATGATATATATCTCGTCCTCCTAAAATATATCTCCATTTTCTTGCTTCTCAGTTAATAATAACAAGTTAACAAGTTAAAAAGTATGCATAGCTCGTATGTATACAAAAAATATTCGACTGTCGAGAAAATTATATAAAAGTAGTAATAATAATTGTAATGGTTTTGCCCTACATGTAATTAAAGTCACAATTTGCATTACAGTCTTCTGAAGAAACTCGCGACTCCAACACAACAATGTAGTTATTTGAGGTTATTCGTAAATTTAGTGTAAAATTTAAACATACACACTTTTTAATGCTGGTTGTATGTGTTACAGATATTTAACATATTGTTATGATACATAAAAATCAGTTTTGGATGAAATTAATGTAAATATAAAATTTGGGAGATCAATACATTCAACTTAGAAAAGTTTAAAAAGAATTGGCTGTTTAGATGAAAGTCATTTATAGAATTTGAATTTGATACAATTTAAGTTGAAAAGTAATAGCACTTGAGTATTATGTAATGGTTTTGAAAATTAGGAGGTAAATACAAGCTCATGTTATATGTGACAAACATAATTTTTATTAAAATAATATAATGAAGTACGTAGAACTCAAATAAGTAAAGTTTGTAGAGGGCGTGAATAACTGTAACATAGCATCTAGGCAGTTTTTGTTATAATTATTGAAAAATAATAACTTAAAAAATGTAAATGTACTTTTGATATATTTTTTCGAATTTAATAAAAACAGCAATTGTACCCTAATTTTTATATGTAATCTAGAGAAATACAATAAAAAAAGTTTTAACAAATCTAAGAGGTAAAAACAAAATAAAATGAAATATTAAGAAGTTCACGACAACAGTTATTGAAGAGAATTTGGAATATGGTTTAACTAGATACAAGCAAGAATAAAAAGCAAGAATATTATAATATTTGAATGGAATTAGTTTATTTTAAAGACTACAATTAATAAGAAGTTACCTTGATTGCTGGATTTGTTGAGGGAGTACTGAGGACGTGTAGATCGGTCGACAGGAATTGACGGAGGAACCGCTGGCTTCAGGCGATTCTGTTGGTTACTTACAGCAGAGTAGGAGCTAAGGAAATAAAAAATTAATTTGGGATCATCTGTAAGAGCAAACTTGCCGTGAAGCCGTTAGAACGAGGGAAGCTGTTGGGGTTGACAGTGGCGTTAGTGAAAAGAACGAGACCATTTCTGTAAGCAGTCAGGGGTTTGACGAGTTGGAGGTTGTTTGTCAGTAGGCAGTGCATCATAGCTAAACTATCTGGAGATCTGAACTGTGGACGTCAAGGTTACTTTAAAGCGGTGAAAGTGAGAGGAGTCCAGGTGGGTTTTAATTAGTCCTATTGAAGCAGTAGTAAATAAAAGACAATTAGAAAAGTGTAATTAACTATAATCAAATACTTATCATATAATATTGAGTCACTAAGAGGTGAATAGAATTTATATTTGTCATATTTGATTAAAAGTGCAAGGTGACAGTTCATGTCATTAAACAATTTAAAGTCATTAATAAAATAAAATAGCAATTAATAAGCAACTAGATAATCGAACCAACCTTGAAGAGTCTCAAGGAGCTACCGTTATTAATAAGAATAGAATTTAAAATTCAAATTAAATAAATCTATTTAAAAATACTATTTGAGATGCCACTACAATATATTGAACGTTTTTGCTAATTCCCGCTCGCTTCTTTTAGACGAGGGAAGTAAAAAACATAAAATAAAATATGTTTTACACGAGAAATAATTACATGGTAATTTTCGTAGTTAGAATAATAAACATAAAAATATATACAAAATCAAAGGTAAATACGTATAACATCCTCAAAGAGATAAATACCGAATTCTCGCAAACAATTTTTTTGTAACACTCTCCAGTTAAATGTCAAGCTTGATAAAGCAATGTTGTTGATTTCCACGTTTCCAGTCTAAAAAAATAGCCACAAACTCGTGGATTATTCGATACGTCACCTCTCTAAAAAGCTTCACAATATATGCAAGTAAGACAATTACCTCTGGCATATTTTCCACGTTACACCTAATAATTTAATATTGTAAGCCTTCATTTACATAGTTACCGTTATTATAATTCTAACTAAATCATAATTTTTTAATATACACGGCTTGTTTAACAAAAATCCATCTTTGATCAAATTAATGTTGGAAACAAATGCAATAATCATTGTGGATTTTTCAAATATTAGTAATGTTTGTAACCAACACACCGAGAAGTTGTAGATGCTTAAATGGAATTTTGTGTTTACAATGTTTGGAATAGAAATGTAGTTTGTAGTCGAAAACTTGTCTGAGCAAAATCAGCGTTATTTAATTTTTTGTGCTGAAGGTATTCGGCCAATGTATATTTGTACGTGAAATTAAGCTGTTCATGGAAACGCATCTTCCAGCTGGAAATAATTATGTAGAAACTTTAAAAATAAAAGACAGGATACAGCGCATAATGCATCGACTGAGAGCAACATGACATGTGGAAGGTCCGATTATGGAAAATCATCGTATATCCATTAGAAAAATTTCAGTAATTGTTGATGTAAGTACAAATTTTCTTAGTCTGAGATTTCTATACCTTTGGACCATTGAAGAAGTTACAGAATTGCTATTTTCAGTCAGACGCAAAAGTGCATATAGCTATACAATAACTTGGTGATATAGTGAGATAAGTACCTTGATGCACAAGATGCATTTTTGTAATTTTGTTTTTAAATACAATTTAAAAAAATTAAGATGGGTTTCTATTGCACAAGTCTCCTATATGAATGCTTAAGTACTATCATAGGCGAATAAATATCTAGACGTCTGACCCATGTATTCATTTTATGGGGTAGTGTGGGAGCCGTTATAACGCCGGCGCCACCGTCGGCCACAATGTCGTAACAATCACCGCGCTACGTTCTGTCAGCATTCTTAACTGAGTGAGAACTCAAGCAACTTTAGACTAAGAAGAAGATACATAGATGAACGCAAAAAAGATCTACTGGGGAGCAACGTTAACCACAACTAATGGCAGAGAACTACAAGTGCAATAACTTGTAAAACTTTGTCAACTGGAAAGCCAAACTACTTACTGACCTACTGATCCTAGTAAGATACCAGACTGCATTGACTTCTACATAACCAAGAATACATCTAATTATCTGCAAATAGATTTTAGTTACGATTGAAACTCTAAACATTCTCCAATACTTCTAACAGTTGCTGAAAATTATCATTCAGAATTAAAATAACCCAGTACTGGTTAATAGAACTAGACTGGAAGGGTTTTTAGACAATGCGTAGAAGAGAAAGTACACTTAGTAGTACCATTAAGGAATGAAGAACAACTTGACATAGAAGATGGAAAGTTAACAATCGATATGCAGCAATCATGATCATCATCATCATCATCATCATCAACCAACCTCTAAAGTCCACTACTGGACGTAAGCCTCCACTCCATCATCTTCTTGGTCCATCGGTCATCGTTAATTCTCGCAATGTCCACCCTCCCCCCCCCCACCCGTTACTTCAGAGTAATCATTCTTCCTACGGTATCTGTTACTATTGTTCTTCTGTGTATTTCGATGTTTAGTACTTACTCTCTCAAGGAGAACACTAACATCGATATTTTAATTCCACGTTGTGCAACTTTTATCTTATTTGCCGCCTTTTTAGTAGGTGTTAGGGTTTCAGCTCTAGCTCCATATGTCAGAACGAGCCATACACCTGGTTGAAAATCTTTCTTTTCAAATATTTAATTTAACCAGCAACAAAACTCGTCGAGAGCTGCAATATTTCTTAGTAACTTTTTTTAAAAAATCTCATATTTATTTAGCCTTTTTACCACCCCCATAAAATAACGAGTCGTTTGTGTATTTTCAAGAGTAATACCACAAAAGGTGAAAATTTTTTGAGATTTTTTTTCGATCACATGCAAATTATTGCGTTTAAATTTCTCGAAACCAAAACTACTTTAAAAATTCCGCGAGACCTAGTTTTGGTTGAGAGAAATTTGCAATCATTTACATGTTGACGAAATAAATTCTCTTAAAATTTTTTGCCTTGAGTGGTATTTGGAAAGATTATTTAACAATATGGGTAGATGACTTTTACCGTGTTCGACAGCATACATTTTTAACGTTTTCCACTATTAATTCAATACTGGAGCTTCCAACACGATTATTATGAGTTTCTAGAACGACGCTGATTTGCAAACTTTGATTTTGACGTTTTGGCGAAATGTCAGTCAAAGGCTACTAACTAAATTGAAATCATTGAAACCAATCGGGCTCGCGTGAAAACACTGTGACATTAGGTGTTTTCAATGAGAGTCAATTTTGATTGGCCGTTTCTGACAAATTGAACAATTTTCATTGGTTCGTTCACTATAGTGTTTAATAATCATAATAATTAAATTATTTGGTCAAGTGGCAATAGTAAGAAACAAGTGTTTATGAACAATGTCAGTTCACTCAACTATTTCAAATGCGTTTTGACAACAACTAATAAATCGTATTTGAAAGTTAAAAAGTTGTTAAAATCTCTCAAAATGCCTCCCTTTACGAATAGCGAATACGTAGACATTGTGCTGACTTATGGTGAAGCTCAGGGGATCGCAGCCCTAGCACGGCAAATTTACATGGATCGTTTTCAAAATCGTCGAATTCCCAATGTTCGCACATTTGTATCTGTTGTACAGCATCTTCGCGATCATGGATCCTTCAAGCTTGTAGCTCACGACCGTGGTAGAGTACGTCCTGATGGCGTTGCAAATGTTGAAGTTGCTGTTTTGGAGGGTGTCGAGGCTCGGCCAGGGCCTAGTACTCGAAGATTAGCATTACAGCACAATGTTTCAAAATCAACAATTTGGAGGATATTAAAAGAACAGCTGTTGCATCCGTACCATGTACAAAAAGTTCAGTGTTTGCTATACTCGAAGATCTACCTCGCAGACGTCATTTTTGCGAATGGGTTCTCGCACAGATAAATGAGCAGCAAATTTTTTTATCAATTGTGTTGTCAACTGATGAGGCTGGATTTACCAGAGGTGTTTTTAATATGCACAACACACGTATCTGGGCAGACGAAAATCCTCATGTTATTAGGGAACCCAATTTTCAGCACCGATTTTCGCTAACTGTTTGGGCCAGAATTATAAATGGAAGATTTATTGGACCACACATAATGCCACCACGTCTAAATGGAGAACAATATTTACATTTTGTTTCGATTATTGGTGTATTTGAATTTAGCAATTCGTGCAAACATGTGGTATCCCCATGATGGTGCGCCTTGTCACAATGCACTTATTGCACGAAATTGGCTAAACAACATTTTTCTGTACGATGGAACGAAACGGTCGTCGCGTGGCCTGCCAGATCGCCAGACTTAAATCCGTGCGACTTTCTTTTGTGGGGATACATGAAGGACTTGGTGTACTCGGCTCCAATTGACACGATCGAAGTTTTGCGGCAACGGGTGGAAAATGCAGCTACAACGATTCGCAACAACAGACAGATGTTAGAGACAGTGGGGGAATCATTTTGTCGACGTATTCAGTGTTGTATTGACAACAACGGAGGTCACTTCGAACATTTATTGTAATTAATTCGTTTAATAACAAAACATGAGATTTCAAAAAAAAGTTACTAAGAAATATTGCAGCTCTCGACGAGTTTTGGTTAAATTTAATGTACTTATTTGTGGGACACCCTGTATATATGCCGCCCCCAATTACTAGGTTTGTCATTACTTGGGTTTTTGATACATTCGTTTACAGTCTCATCTTCTGAGAGACCATGTTCAATCTTTGTATCATTTTGTATGACTTTATTTATGCAATCCGATAATAATACCATGCCATCAGCAAATTTTGAGTGACACAGGTTCTCACTGTTTATGTTCAAGCCCAGCTCTTCCGAATCTATTTGTTTGGGCATATCCTGGAACACCTCTTTTTATTCGGAATCGGTTTCTGTCTCCATGAAGCTTTATACAGGCCATCGTGTTCTCATATACAGGGTTTTCAAAGTTAAGCCGGCAGTATTTCTAACTTCGTTATTATTGGAGCTACAAAGTCAGTTAAATAGGCAAACTAGTAGTATTTTTTTCGCCAATTACGATGGTGAAAACGGAATCAAAATCGAACAACGCGTTCGCGAGTTATACGTATCAAAAGGTTCAATTTTTTCAAATGGGACACTCAGTATACAATATTCACAATCGATAGGAAATTGAATTCTAAATAAAAAGTGTCCTATGTCCTATTATCCTAATGTCAAAAATGACAAAGGTATTGATGATTTTTCAAATTCGTCAAGGTGGCTGTGTTAGTGGCAATTTCGCCTTATCATAAAATAGAAATTAAAAAGAATATCCATGAAGTGAAACAATATAGTTTATTTCAAATTATTCTATGAACTTATAAAAACAAAACTCAAATTAGATGCTCAAAAACTTCACCCTCTTGCTCCAAGCATTCTTGAGACCGCTTGTAAACGCTTCTATTGGCCTTGGCAATGACATAACTCGCTAACGCAATGTTCGATTTTGATTCCGTTTTCACCATAGTAATTGGCGAAAAAAATACTACTAGTTTGCCTATTTAAGTGACTTTGTAGCTCCAATAATAACGAAGTTAGCAATAGTGCCGACTTAACTTTGAAAACCGTGTATATGCTTATAGTCTGTTTTTTTCCTTTATGATTCAGAGCAGGCCTTGCCTTTATATTATTTTAGCAGTGTACAATAGTTTAGTTACAAAATGTAACTAACGTCAAAATCAAAGTCCTCGTGATTGTCACGTTGACACTTCAATAACGTTTAATAAAATGCCACGAAAAAGCAGTATTAATTGTAAAACTAAAGTGGCTATAAAACGCTGTTTTACTAATATAAAAGATATCAATGGTAAATTAAGTAAAACAGCCATTAGTGGAAGAGTTGATCAAATCTTTGATGTAAGTATTAATAATTAAACCATTATAAAATTTCTTACAATTTGTTATTATGCTAGATTTTGAATGCAATTCTGTTTATAGCTATTAACATATCTAGGAATGTTATGAGTATCATAACTGCCGCAGATGTTTTGAAATCCGAGCTCGTAGAGCGAGGATTTTAAAACTTCTAAGGCAGTTATGATTCATAACATCCGTGATTTGTTCAATAGTTTATCGGTTGCTATATGGTTATGGTTGCCATGTAGGGTAATATTCTTTAACCCTACAGATAAGTTATGATCTAGTTACCAGCCTACTTTTGTATATGTAAACAAAGGCTTAATATCCTGAAACCGATAAATATTCTAAATGAAGCAAAATCACAACCCCAGCAACAACCTAATGACAATATGAAAAAGGAAAACGAATTTTTAACTTGGGAGAACTAGTTTCAGGGAGGATGTTAAGAAACTTTGGATTTTTTACTTTGGATAATTTATTGCGATGTGCAAGAGAGGAACTAAATTATATCAGGAATCGTTCAAAATTATACTACACATTAAAAAATATGGGATATAAATACAAAATAGTGAATGGAAGAAAATTGGTTTGTGAGAAGAATCATTTAATTTCGGCGAAGATTACTTCTTTAAAGAAATATTTACAATTTCAAAATTCTAGTAAAAAATGTATGTTCCGATTTTTGGATGAAACTGGATATTTCGCAATGGAACCAGTCTGCATTTCTGCATAGGTAGACCCACGACACAGACTTGAAAAGCAATCCATTTAAAGTTAAGGCGGAGGGAAAGAGATATACTATTTTGCATGCACGATGCACATCAAGTTTTTACCAGGGTGTGACACTGTTTGACACGGACAATGGTGGCATTTTTAGGCAATGTTGAAAAAACAGTTAATCCCTCTTATACGTTTAGCATAAATAATAACTTCTACAACACAGATTTGCAAACAAAAGTCATCAGCAAGTTTAATAATATATTTTCACATTAGAACATATAGACATTTTATGGCGTTTCTGTACAGTTAGATAACAACCATCTTTAAAAAAAAGTTTCTTCAAATAAAGCAATACCTTATTTAATGTCAGTGGTTCAGTAATAATTGTAGCTTTCATTATGTATAATAGTGCTTATAACATATTGACAGCTGTAATAAGTTTTTGACATTACTAGTGTTTTTTCTTTGTAACCAACTACCTACACTGTTACAAAAATGCAAAAGCAAAGCCTGCTCTGAATCATAAAGCAAAAAAACAGACTATAATTACTGTTGTGTAGCGGTGATCTATTCGGCAGTCAGCTAGCGCTTCTCAAGTGTGATCCAAAATTATTTTCATCTAGTATGGCTATGGAATAGTTTCTAATTTATGAATGTAACTGTTTATACTTAAAACTCCCAACTTGATATTTGATTGTTGAGCGACTTATGATCTTAAGTCTTTTCTTAAAAAATTCTCCCCGACCTGATCGCATTCCAAACGTTATTCTTAAAAATCTACCCAAAAAACTACAACTTTTCTTACCATCGTATTTAATAGCTGCCTGACACTTGGATATTACCCAGATATCTGGGAACATACTTACTTGGGCAATATAAAAAGGTTTACTACCTACCGAGCTTGCCACTATGACTAGTAATTCAGGTGTTATGGCTCTTGGTCTATAATGCATCATTTTACTGTACAGCTAATATATTCTCTAGTCTCGACATCAACTCATGTTCTATTAAATCTGGTCTTTCCTATTTAAATTGGAAGTAGCATCTTTAATGGAAATTATTTGTTGTAACAAAATTATTTTGGGCTTTTTGACTTTTATTTTGGGCCATTTGACTGTTCCTTTGACGGAAATTAAAATTATTTATCCCAAAAAGGTCGTGAACGGATTATAATATACAAAATGATCAAGTGAATATACATATTTCAATTAACACAATTATTACAAAACAATATTAAAATAGTATGATTGTTGCCATTAGTTATTATTAACACATCACGGGGTCCCGAGTGGTGTAGCTTGAACAAGCGTCCACGTTCGATCAGCAGAGTTAAGCAACGCTGTCTCTGGTCAGAACTTGGATGGGAGTTCCACGGCTGCATCTCTCGGAGCCTCGTGGTACGGCTATCACGGAAAAAAGTTGGTCCCGGCGGTCATACAACATCATGACAGTCGTTAGTGGGGTTGGAAGTCCTCATAACTGCACAGCGACGCCTATAATTGGCCTAACGGCTGTTGGCTGAGTGCGAATTAAATAAATAAATAAATAAATAGGTAGCTCACTTAGCCATGTACCAGGTGACTTTGAGACCAGGGCCATGCTTATATCTTCTTTATTTTCATATCAATCTGGATAAAATTTTATAATAAGATACTACACATAATTTATATATGATTGACCGATAGATACAAGGTGTTTTTGAAATACACGTACAACGTAAGACCACAAGTTCCTTGGTCCAAAATATGATGATTTAACTCAACGTACCTATATACAAAGTTGCTTAGCTTCACGATTTTTTTTTCTGAATAGTTACTTTAATTTAGAAGCTATTTGCTCTCTTATAAAATTTTAGTTGAATGAACGGTTTAGCCACAAAAAATATTTTCTAAACATCCCTACAAGCCTAGTGTTAAGTTACACTTACTGATTTAGGCTTAGAAAATATCTTTTTGTGGCTAAACCGTTTACCCAACTAAAATTTTGTAAGAGAGAAAATAGCTTCTAAATTAAAGTAACTATCTAGAAAAAAATGGTAGTGATTATACAGGTGGGTTAAAAAAATATGGATGGATAATTTATTGTGACAGTTTTTAAACAGTGTAATTTTCAAAATTAGGGTGTATTCCACAAAAATCTGTAGTTTACTGCTACAAACGCATAGCCAAAAAATGAATAAAATATATCAAAGATTATTCGACTTATTTGAAAAAGTTTAAATGAGCTAATCATTTTTAAAGCACTCTAGCGGCTAAACTAAGCAACTTTGTATATAGATAAGTTGAGTTAAATCATCACATTTTGGGTCAAGAAACTTGTGGTCTTCCGTTGTACGTGTATTTCAAAAACACACCGTAGAGTCAGAATGGCGGACAGTTTCACCGCATATGACACCAACTATGATTTTTTAAATGGATCACCCTATACATTTTTTTCTTTTGGAATCTAAGTGTCAAATTACATACAATAGTCTTGTCAAATTTTCAATTTTTCAAACTAAAATATTTTGTTTTTTTAATTTTATTTTTTAAGATAGAAGGCCGTGACTTGGAAAAATCTATTCTAATTAATTCTATCAACTCACAATAATAGCTACTTTATCAATAAGGTCAATAACAAACCCTTAATAAAAGAATAAAATTTGCTAAACAAATTTTTTAAGTCATTTTTTAAAATGGCACCTACTAAGTGCCAGCTTGCCATTAGATAGAAAAGTTTATTGTTACTCTATCTATTGAGATGGTTTAAAGCTCACAATTTAATGGATACTTCAAGCTGTGACTCCAGTCTACTCGAGCTTCAGAAGCCAGGGATCGCAAGACCTACAGGCCCGGAAGGTGTGTAAGAGCATCCTAGAACAAGATTTGCTGCCACGAAAGCGACTTCCAGCAGATAAGGACATTGGCGTCACCTGTAACCAGCTCCGAGGCGAAGATCGACCAGATTTTAAAGGTACGATTTGGCATGTTTTTAAGTGGTTGGAGTCCGGAAAGCTAGGGGACTTCAAGAATACACCTTGCGGAAAAGATTCATCGTGTTTCCGAGCATCCAGATCTGTCCTAGTTTGAGTAAATTGCATGGCCTCAGTAGAAAATGCGATTTTTGCCAGGATTTGCAGCTCTCACAGAAAGTCAAAACAAAACATAGCTAGCGTCGTTTTACGTCACACCTGAAACAAAATCAAGTTAGTTGTTGCTAGGCGGGAAATTTGCTTCAGTTTACCTGGTGGTTTCTTGCAAAATTTCGCTTTTAAATATTAAAATAAACGCTGTAAGCACCAACAACCTTTTGTGGTGAAAGTCAAGTTTGTGAGGTTATGAGTAATTAAGGCGAGTAGCGCGGTTGTACTTAAATTTTGCGTATTTGAGCTACTCTGAGTCAAATATTCTAAATAATAATTTTAAATAAAACTCAAATTTGAACCTAACCTGAGAGATTAGTTTTGTGTTTTGCCGGAGCAAGCCCAAAGAAATATTGCAATTCAATAAAATATAGAAAGGGGCAATTAACCATTTTATTAAAGAGTAATAAATACATTTCATTTTGATTAGCCTAAAATACTGACAGCCAACGTCGTGACAAAGGCGAATTTATAATTTATTTATTTTATCCCATAAACAACAATACACCCACTACAAACAAGCGCCGCAACGTGAAGCCTTTACAGCCACTGCATTACTTTATCTTTTCTTAAAATTAAAAAATGTTTATTAAATGATTTTTTTTTAAATTGTGTGTAACACCTAAGCAAATTTGGCACCACTGTTTTGTATGTAATTTGAGTCGTAGATTCCGAAAACCATAAACCATACAGAGTGATCTGTTTAAAAAATCAAAGTTAGTGTTATTTCCGGTGAAACAGGAAGTCGTCCATTTTGATTACATTTATCTCAATCCGAAATAATGACTAACAAAAATTATGCAGCAGCATGTTGCACATGCAAAATCAATAAGAAATGATATAACTTAACGAAAACTAAAATGTGAAAATCTCTTTATATACTTACTTGACCGGTGAAATTGTAAAATCATAATCATAACTCTATAATAAAGCAGAACAATTCCCAAGGTCAAACATGTAGGCGCGTGGTCTATGTGTAGTTACAATTTTGGGCGTGGTCTTGATATTAGCAGCGTTGCCAGACTCTTTATTAATGGCTAAATATAATCTTAAACTGGTATGACACGATACTAATTTTTTGCGAAAATAATACATTTTCGCAGAAGTTTATTATCGTGTCATACGAGCTTTAATAAACATTAATACTACAAACATAGTGTTTAGTGTTATGTTTTGTTCCTTTAATTATTGTAATAATACCGCGTGGTACAATTTTTTGAGGACCTCTGACAACACTGTTGCTCGCACAGCCTCCTAAAGTTCGATATTACTCATTTCGGGATAAATAATGGCGTCCGTTCTACCAAAAAGAATAAAAGTAATAATTACTGTTGTGTGTTGCAGTGTAAAAATTATTGCACGGACAATGTTCCTATGCACGGTTTTCGGCGCAATAATAAAAATTTGTGCAAAACATGGGAAATACGTCTAAAAATAGGGAAACCCGTGTCGGCCCATATGAAAGTTTACAGTAAGCATTTTGTGAAGGAAGATTTTATATTACCCGGTAAGTAGGTCTTGCCAGTTTGTATTTTCACTGGCTTGAAATAATCATAAATATGCTGCCTTAAAGATACATGTTAATTAAGCAGGTGCCACTTGATGTTAAACATCTTTAGCTTACTCCATTAATTTCATAATTTAGGAGTTTCAATATGATTGTTTACTTGTAGATTATGTCAACAAGCGCAGATGCCTGAAAAATTTGCCCCGTGGAAGTGTCGACAAAAAAGCGCCATCATTTAAAACAGTCCAAAGCAAACAGGCGCGTTTGAATAGGCTCCAAAAGAGGAAAACGGAGCAACTCACAAATCGTGTTACTACTGTTACCACAAAACACAGGCCCGTCAAGCACCGGACAACCTGAGATGGAAGCAGCTAATGCTCTGTTAGAGTTGCTCAATATGCAGATTGGCAGTAATAAACTGCATGAAGACAAAGCGGAGCAAGTGAACACATTTGTAGATAGGTAAGTGGTTGAAGTTTGACATTGCCGATATTATAAATAATGAATATAGGGTAAAATGTTGTAGAGGTATAAATAATTTAGCCCTTTTTAACGTAATTGTTGATGTGGTGTCTAAACTATCACTGTCGTCAACAAAGTTCTGCATTGGAAAGCAGGTTTTATTAACTACAATAAAAATTAAATTGGGGCTTACATTTAGATTTTTGGCAATTTTTTTTAATGTATTCAGTTTCAATATGATTGTTTACTTGTAGATTATGTCGACAAGCGCAGATGCCTGAAAAAAACTGCAATTCGTTCCCAAAATTTGCCACTTTGAAGTGTCGACAAACCGCCATCATTTAAAACGGTCCAAAGCAAACAGGCGCATTTGAATAGGCTCTAAAAGAGGAAAACGGAGCAACTCACAAATCGTGTTACTACTGTTATGGATGAACCACAAAACACAGGCCCGTCAAGTATCGAACAACCCGAGATGGAAGCAGCTAATGCTCTGTTAGAGTTGCACAATATGCAGATTGGCAGTAATAAACTGCATGAAGACAAAGCGGAGCAAGTGAACACATTTGTAGATAAGTGGTTGAAGTTTGACATTGCCGATATTATAAATATTGAATATAGGGTAAAATGTTGTACAGGCATAAATAATTTAGCCCTTTTTAACGTAATTGTTGATGTGGTGTCTAAACTATCACCGTCGTCAACAAAGTTCTGCATTAGAAAGCAGGTTTTATTAACTACAATGAAAATTAAATTGGGGCTTACATTTAGATTTTTGTAAAAATTGGAGGTTAGCAGGTTAGGTTTTGCATCAGTTTTGACCAAGAACACTATACTAAGGAGATGCAACTTCCTATGACGGCTGTATATAAAAGCGGCCCCTATGCCGGGGATAGCCGTCGCGGCACTGTTGGCAGCGTGTAACTACTTCGGTCATTTTCGTTTGTTTTCGCTGCTGTTCGAGAGTTGGAAGCGAGCTAAATTAACCTGTAATCCCGGTTAAAAGTCAGTTTACGGTTGTTAATCCAATGGAGTGTATTTCAAGTGTGTTATTAATTGTTAAAACATGGTCCGAATTTCCAGCTACACTCAGTAAATATTAGACATTGACAGTTCACGAGTTTTGTGAATGAATAAAGCTACACCACGACCGCCTTATTTGTCAACTTTTAGCGGTTCGCTTCGAAACGGGAGTTGCGTCTCCTTATTATAGTCTTCTTGGTTTTGACACAGACCGATGCAAAACCTAACCTGCTAACATCAAATTTGACATAGACTTACAGTGCCACCAACGTATTATTCTGCTGCATAATGTCACATTTTACTGACGTTTGAATAAAAATACATTTCTATCGTGCAAAAAACCTCATGAGCATCACGAACGTTATGGAATTACCAATCTCAGACAATAATTGGAGTCGTCGCTTCACTCCTCCAAACAATTGTCTTTCATCGGTAAAATGTCCTTACCGTTCTTAATATTTAATATACTCTATAGGAAGTATAAATTGAATGACAGAAATAATAATGATAAATGGCTACAAAATCGTTGATATTTTAACTTTCTCTTATGGCAAATAGTATTTAAACGTTTTCTAAGTCATGGAATTGCCATGTTTCGTACAATTTTAGGCAACCTCTATATAAAAATGTTTATTGCAAGCAAAATAGTAATTGTTTTATTGAATTAAAAGTGTCACCTTGTTTGACAAGCAATTATTTTAATTATATATTAACTCAAAAATTGCAAGTCAAACAGAGCCACTTTTAATCCAAATAATGCATACTATTTTTTGTGCAACCTAGAAAAGTAAAAATTCAAAATTTTAGATTGCTTTTGACGTTACTCATTTAAAAACCATTATGACAAGTGCATCCATAGACGACCAGTTAGACCTTAATTTTAGTTCATAGGAAATATAGGCTATTTATGTTACAAGTATGAAGTTAAGGACTTCTTTTGGGTGAACCGCAGTGTACGGTAATGCGAGCGATGTACATAAAGAAGGCCAACCTTAATGAAACATTGGAATTGTATATATATATATATATATATTTATTTTTATAATTAATAATAAAATAATAAGTACATTTTATTGTTACTCTTTTCTCACTTGGGTGTTATCCTGTAATAAAATAATTTTTAGAGATATTTAATACCAGTAGAATTGTTCTGCAAATTGAGAAATAAGATTGAGATGACAAATTGCAATAAAATTGGGAATTAATTAAATTGCTCAATTTATTTAAAGTAGTGATATTTAATAAAACATTATTTTTAATATTAAGAACTAAAGTAAATACTTACAATTAAGAAAGGTTTTTGAATATGTACTTTGTAAATGCGATTATATTAATTATCGTTATGAGGCGGCAGTATTATAGTACCTTTGAAAGAGGTTTTAGTAAAGTTTTCGAAAATTAATTTGGAAGGATTCCAGAAAATCAGACTGATTTACAGTTATCAATTGAAAAAAAAATGCAATAATACTAGCAGTCTTTTTTAAATCTCGTGGGTAGAATATGTTCAGGAAATTTATTGACAAATATAAATGTGTAATAACATTAGTTAAGCCAATTAGGTATTTTTTTGTAGAAAAAGTAAGTAATATGATGGACATTTTACTTACCATGTTGATTCACACACCACTTATAAGAACAAGACACCAAGCTAAATAAACAATATACCAAGACAAAATTACAAGAGCGACTGAACACCAAGAACTTTAAGCAATAATGTTGCTGATATCAGGTAGTTTTACAGGTGGGGTTGATTACCTGAGTTTTTGGAATAGGAAGTAGACACTTAAATACGTTTACAAATTATCCATCATAACTAAAGCTGATATTATATGGCAAATGCATATTTTGTATAATTGATAAACCGGATAAACTTTTCGCATATGTATACTAATTATGTGAAAACAAATTGTTTAAGCCAAGTTTCACTTTGCATATTTTGCATATTTATACGTTTTTGAGCATACTTTCTGGATTTTGCATATTTGGTTATATCATATAAATAAAGGAGAACGATCCAAACGTGTGTGTCACGACAATTGCAGACGCGATGTCCCCCATTTGTGTTTACATGCATTTCACCGTCGCCTCGATTTCGCGACCGGGGAGGAGCCCCGAGTGTCCCACTGGAGAGGAGCGGAGCCCCGATGGCTCCCTTGGAAAAGGGCGAAGTCCCGGGGGCCCCTTTGGAGAGGTGCCGAGCGCCAAGGGCCCCCTTGGAGAGGGGCGAAGTCCCGAGGGCCCCCTTGGAGAGGGGCGAAGTCCCGAAGGCCCCCTTGGAGAGGGGCGAAGTCCCGGAGCCCCCTTGGAGAGGTGCCGAGCGCCAAGGGCCCCCTTGGAGAGGGGCCCCGAGTGTCCCACTGGAGAGGAGCGGAGCCCCGATGGCTCCCTTGGAAAAGGGCGAAGTCCCGGGGGCCCCTTTGGAGAGGTGCCGAGCGCCAAGGGCCCCCTTGGAGAGAGGCGAAGTCTCGAGGGCCCCCTTGGAGAGGGGCGAAGTCCCGATGGCTCCCTTGGAGAAGGGCGAAGTCCCGGGGCCCCTTGGAGAGATGCCGAGCGCCAAGGGCCCCCTTGGAGAAGGGCGAAGCCCCGAGCGCCCCCTTGGAGAGGGGCCGAGTCCCGAGGGCCCCCTTGGAGAGGGGCGGAGTCCCAAGGGCCCCCTTGGAAAGGGGCGAAGTTCCGAAGGCCCCCTTGAAGAGAAGCGGAGTCCCAAGGGCCACTTGGAGAGGGGCGGAGTCCCGATGGCTCCCTTGGAGAAGGGCGAAGTCCCGGGGCCCCTTTGGAGAGGGGCGGAGTCCCAAGGGCCCCCTTTGAGAGGGGCGAAGCCCCGAGCGCCCCCTTGGAGAGGGGCCGAGTCCCGAGAGCCCCCTTGGAGAGGGGCGGAGTCCCAAGGGCCCCCTTGGAAAGGGGCGAAGTCCCGCGGGCCCCCTTGAAGAGAAGCGGAGTCCCAAGGGCCCCTTGGAGAGGGGCGGAGCCCCGATGGCTCCCTTGGAGAAGGGCGAAGTCCCGGGGCCCCCTTGGAGAGGTGCCGAGCGCCAAGGGCCCCCTTGGAGAGGGGCGGAGTCCCAAGGGCCCCCTTGGAGAGGGGAGAAGTCCCGAGGCCCCCCTTGAAGAGAAGCGGAGTCCCAAGGGCCCGTTTGGAGAGGGGCGGAGTCCTCAAAACCCCGAAGACCCCCTTAGAGAGGGGCGAAACCCCTGGAGCCCCGAGGGTTCCTTTAGAGAAGGGCGAAACCCCTGGAGCCGCGAAGGCCCCCTTGGAGAGGGACGGACCACCTAGAGCCCCTTGGAGAGGGGCGGAGCCCATTGAACCCCCTTGGAATGGCCCAACGTAATAAGCCTAAAAATGGTGGTAAATTGAATAGAATAGACCGCGCAATAGCGCGCGCAGCCCCGTTTATTTAGCAATAATTTGTAATGTATGAACTTTTAAAGATTTTTTTGTCAAATTTACTATTTCATGAAATTTATTAATTAAATGTTTGTGTGCAATTGAGATATATACTTTCACTTTCTGCCGCTGGAGTGCAGTGCGCATATCGAAATAAGCAGAGGAAAGGGAGAGTTCCTATTAAAATCTTTGACTATATCAACATAGACTGCCAGATACCCCCACTTTTCCCATAGAAGCAATGTATAAAGAATCAGACAATATAGAATCCACTTCAAGAGTGTTGGGTGAATAATAGTCTGGCGGGGTTAGGAGAAATCTCATTTTTATGTTGATTACAACCTGAAGTTGGCGTTGGCAGTCCATGTTTATATGGCCAAACGTTAAAGCGAATGTCGTCTTTGAATAAATATTAGGGAATTAAATAAACTCATACAAAATAATTAAAATTTTTACATTATTTAGAATACTCCTACCTATTTTCAAAATAAAATGAGGAGCATATTATGTGCATATATTATAACTTTGGGTGCATATACTCAACAAAATATTTGCATATATATGCGCATATTTTCGTACATTTGAGTGCATATAATTATCAGCTTTAATCATAACAATAAAACATAATATTTCCTTTATATTTGGGATATTCCAAAAGCAAATAAGTACTTATTTGTCCCTATTTTCAGAAAGTTGTAGGTTTGTCTAAATATAGTGCTTTTAGATATCAGCGAACGGAGGATATAAGATGGGGAATAAAGAAATAAAAATAGTGTGCTACGCCTAGTGATGTGGGTCGGGTAAATACCCAGTGGGTACGGTATTTATAAATGGGTATTTACCTGGGTATTTACCCCTGCCTCGGGTAAATACCTAAACACTGGGTATTTATCAAATGTGTAATATTTAGAAAGCTAAGCTAAACTTTTACTCACATCATAATGTTATCTTAATAAATAAACTACATATAAATGCACTGGAATATTTTATGTAAAATAACAATTTAAATGTAACATTGAATAAGCATTCACCCAGGTAAATTACTCATTTATCGGGAAAGAACATTGGCTGCCGAAGATTGTGGAAATAAACAGTTAGACGCAATAAATTGCGCCTGTTAGAGATTACAAAAAACATTGTGACGGCTCTGACTCCATTTTTAAAAAATGAACATAACATTAATTTGAAGAAATAATCCTTATAATTATTAACATTAATATATACTGATAGACATATTACGAAACAACCTTAATAAGGCAAAAAATATCACAAAATAATATAAACAACGCTGTACACCGATGGGACCATAAGTATGCAACAGCAATAAGATAGCATGAGCAAAAACATATAATACTTAAATAAGAGATAACCGTAAAAAAAGTTATTTTAGTAGGCATATTTTGTTGACATATGCCATAATTAAAATGAACATCAAGTTTACTCAAATATTTGTTTGTATGTTCATCTCTTTCTTATTCAATCATTGAATTCTGTTTCTTCTTCATGCTATCTCATTGCTGTTGTATACAGGTTGCCTAAAATTATATGGAACATGGCAATTCCATGAGTTGGAAAAGATTCAAATACTAATTACCATAAGAGTAACCGAAATAGAAAATGCAATAATTACTTTGGTAGCTAGGCAACAAGTAGGTATAATAGCTACTTGTTGCCTAGCTACCAAAGTATTTATTGCATTTTCCATTTCGGTTACTCTTATGGTAATTAGTATTTGAATCTTTTCCAACTCATGGAATTGCCATGTTCCGTACAATTTTAGGCAAAACCTGTATAATTATGTCCCCATCTGTATTTTGAGCAGTAAATGTTCTCAGTTCAGCTATTTTCTTAAACATTTTTATAAAATTCGAATAGAGTACCTTCAGTTATGAATCAATTATACTCATTAGATAGATACATTAGGTTATAATATTTGTAAATGAGTCTATAAATATCCGCTTAAATACCCATTTTGGGTATTTACCCGGATAAATACCCCAGGTATTTACCCCTAAAAATAAATACCCGGGTAATTTACATCACTAGCTACGCCGATGATGCCGTGCTCCTGGCAGAAAATGAAAATGACTTGCAACGACTATTGTTTAGGTTCAAAACAGCAGCGGAAGAATTTAACATGAGAGTATCAACAGAAAAAACAAAATCATTGACTATCTCGAAAGAACCTCTTCGATGTAAATTGGCCGTTGATAATAATATGATTAAACAAGTTATGAACTTTAACTACCTAGGTGTACACACATCTAGCATGAGAAACCTAAACGAGGAAGTTCGCAATCAAGCAATGAAAGCGGCTGCGATATCAGGCTACCTACGAGACGTGATATGGACAAATAAGAACATGTCGGTTGAAAGTAAAGTACAGATCTATAAAACCTGCGTCAGACCCATCTTAACTTATGCCGCCGAAACCAGAGCTAAAACAGCCAAGAAGAAGAAGAAGAAGAAGATATCAGCAAATTCCAGGAATTTAGTTTTTGGAAACTGTCCCAGTGACATTTCCACTAATTCAATTTACAGCATTGTAACAATAATTATTATCATTTAATACTGAACAGAAAAATCTGGTGTGATACACCCACACAACTTCCTTTTACAGTAATCTTATAATTAGTCAAAAATTTGATTTTAAATTTTTAAGCATTGGTCAAAAATTTTCAAGAATTACAAATTGTACAAAAACGGTGCAAAATAGAGCGTTAGGTGAAGAGACAAATTTTCTCTATAATTTTAAGCTGAATTCAAAAATGTAATAATATACCGGGTCTTCTATTTAAAATAGGAGTTAATAAAATTATTTTAAAAAACAAAAGAAACCCATTTTAGAGGTGTTCAACTGGAAAATCACCTATCTCACATCAATACACATTAAAAATGTAATACAAATGAGAAGTTTGAAAAAAATCGTTAGAACCGTTTTTGAATAAATAGAAATAAAACTGAAAAATCACAAGAGTAAACACCTACTTCCAGTTATGCGATTTTCTTCAAAAGCTTGCTGTCGCATCTACATAGTACACAAAACTTATATATAAAGTTTCAACCCCATACCTCTTTTCGTTTTTGATATATTCTGTTCACAGACAGACCCTCACACAGACACACACACACACACACAGACAGACCAATAAACAAATATATGTTTTTTGGGTTCAGGAGACTCTGAAACGTGAAGATCTGTTGAAAACTCAATTTCGAATTTTTGGGGTGAATCCAATACTTCCTTTATTGTAAAAGGAAGTAAAAAAGAAGACACTATTCAATTCAGCAGTATCGGTTGTATCCAATATGTAGGAAAGTGGCCTGAAGGCTTTCCAAAAATTTCCAATCTCTAGCGTGCTTTTAAAACTTTATTTAGTGCAACAAAAGTTATTAGATTCGTCCTACATTTTAAATGCGGCATATGCCGCGGGCTTCAGCTAGTAACAAATAACTTATAAATATGCAGTACAGTACTAAACATTTACAACAAACATTAAGCTTTATTGTCAATAAAAAATATTACATAATTTACACTTAAAGGAAGTTTAATTTTAAATTAATTTTTATAAATTAGAAATAGAGCAATATACAGGGTGTCCCAAAAAGAGTGGGACACCGATTACTCATAGATTCCTCACGTCATAATAAATCATAGATTCCTCACGTCATAATAAATCGATTAAACCTAATATATCTTAGTACAAAGTTCCTTCAGTAAGAAGTTATACGGCCTTGAAGTTCAATTTTTATTTTTTATTTTTTTTTAATTTCCACAAATGTAGAGATATCGATTCGAATTTTGGTATACACGTATGATTATATAGAAGTATAATTAATTTTTAATCCTAAGTTCCCACACAACTTATGTATACTGTAACACCATATTTAAGTATACTGTAACACCATATTTAAGTATGGCGGAAGTAAAGGAAAAATACGAGAACAGATGAGCTTGTGTTTCCTTTGACTTGCATGATAAATGCTAGCCATAAAAGTCCTAATTTGTGAATATTCATGATGTGTCCGAGACCTACTTTTTACCACTCTCTTTATAAGCATATACACAATGATACACCATTGTTCAATTTTCTCACTGCTGATTAATTCTAATATTATTTCATAATTTACGTTCTTTTTTATGGATAGTTCGCCACTACAAAATTAAAAATATCAAATATCTAACGTTTCGAGGAACAATCTACCCCCCTTATCAACGATTAACAATTAAAACTAAAAATGAATAAGGAGAACTTAGCTTTTCACTGGGACTGAGAAACGATCAACCTCCAATGAATCACTTGATACTCATAAAAAAGGACATCAGTGATATCATGCCACAAATAGAGATTATTATTTCACAACTTATATCATTCCACAATTATCGTTTTTATTTAACTTAATTTCGGTACCTTTCATTCTGATACGTTTTAGAAAATCCAAAACCTGTAGGTTCGACATTAATATATATCTCTTTTTCGAATGATTTTGGATGATATAATGCAAATGACTTCAAACTTTTTATGTATATATATATATATGCCTGACCAAATCGTGTTTTTGTGCTGGCTTAACCCATAAGAACCCAGCGTTGCCATATGGCAACGTTTACAGCTGCCTATAAAAAGGCCTTGTATTTGTTCTCCGTGTGTTTTCAACAGGTGACGTTAGTAAGATATTACAGAAAACACTTGTCTAGTACTACAATGCCGGTATTGCAGGTCTAAAGCCGTTTCTGAAATATTATTGTTTTAGTGCGAAAAGTGTTGTACAAAATGGGTGACCATCCACACTTTACATTGGAGTAAGTACTATAAAATGACACAGAGTTAATTCAAATTTACAAATTTTGCCATAAATGTAGCTAAATGTGCACTTTAGTCTATTTTGTATTCATATTGTAGTTTTGATTATTATTTAGAATTTTGTCAGGGCATTCTTATGTGTGTGGCCATATGGCGACACTAGGCTATTCAACTATTGCCTTACGTGTTTTATAAGTTAACGATGAAAAATCATTTCAGACGTGGTTTTACACTGGAAGAGGCGTTGACTATGGCCTATGCTGACAATTTAGATGTGGAGGGGATATACCGGGTGCTGACTTGCGCGACGCACCATAGGAATTTGCATAGTAAATTCTTTATGTTCAATTATTTTCTCCCCTAATTATTTTAGAGTTAAAGTGTAAATACATTTTTTGTAGAAAAAAAAATACTGCATTCATTCATACTGTTGCTAACAATTTTTCATTTTCCGGAACCGAAGGAATGCAAAAAACAAACTAGCATTTTCACAAAAATCAGTGATGCCATGGAATTATTGAAACAAGCCAATGCCAACGCAAATGCGTGTGGCACGACAATATGTGCTGTTTGTTTGTTTGTCATTGATGTTTGACGTTTATAATAATTCATTATTAATTATGTTCTGCTTAATGTCGCTAAGGTACCTAGACCTTGTCCATAACAAAAATGGTTTTACGAGTATGGTGGACGTTTGTTAAGTAAGCTCCTTGTTTATTGTAAAATATCCGTATCGGCAAATTCCAAACAGTACAACTATTAATAGACTGATTCATTTTAAGTTTAAGACTACAGGTAGGTTATTAAATAATTTTTCGGTGCAATAATGAGGTTCAGAACTTACACCAAAACGAGAAAAACGACGATACGTTTAATCTTTTGACGGCAGTGACTGGATAATCTCCCCGCACGCACTTGCCAATGCCAACGTTGGCTTGTTTCAATAATTCCATGGCATCACTAATTTTTGTAAAAATGCTAGTTTGATTTTTTGCATTCCTTCGGTTCTGGAAAATGAAAAATTGTTAGCAACAGTATGAATGGACGCAGTATTTTTTTCTCTACAAAAAATGTATTTACACTTTAGCTTTAAAATAATTAGGGGAGCAAATAATTGAATATAAAGAATTTACTATGCAAATTCCTATGGTGCGTCGCACAAGTCAGCACCGGTATATTGTACCTCCAGATGCCAGCGTACTTACTGATGAAGAATCTGGTGATGAAGATGAGACAGATATAAACAGATTGCCAGGGCGACAGTTAGCTGCCACTGCAGAAATAGTTTTAGCAAACAACGAACGTATTGGCTCCGATGAGAGTGATTTAGATCTTCTGCCTGCAACGAATGGAAGTTTTTCATGGATTGATGGAGATTTCGACTCCAGTACTAAAAAAGATTTTCCATTGCAAAGTTACTCCAGATATGCCGATATGTCCTCAGTAGAAATATTTGAACAGTTCTTTGATGACGACGTCATACATTTCCTTATCCAAATATCTGCTAGGTATGTACAGTTCAAAAATTACGCCAATCCTGGTATAAACTACAACGAAATGAAGACCTTTTTAGCAATTATGATACTAACAGGTTACAATTCGTTGCCTGGAAAACACTACTACTGGGATTCCCAGGAAGATATGAAAAATACGCTGATAAGTCAATCAATGAGACGAAATCGCTATTTTCAGATAATGCAGTTTATGCACTGTGCCGATAATACTAAAATGGATATAAATGATAAGACATGGAAAATTAGGCCTTTTATGAATATGATAAAAGACCAGTTTTTGAAACATTATATTCCCGAATCAGAAATAAACTACGACGAAAGTATGGTAAAGTACTATGGTCGCCATGGATGTAAACAGTTCATCCGTGGCAAACCCATTAGATTCGGATTCAAAATGTGGTGCATGAATAGCAAATCAGGCTATCTCATCAACTTTGATTTGTACCAGGGAAAAAATTCCAAATCTACGAACAATCTCAATAATGCATACGGAAAATCAACAGTTCCCTTTCTAAAAATGACTGAAGAAATTCCAAGAAATTTTAAAAATTTACCTTTCAACTTTTATATTGACAACTTGTTCACGAGTTTGAATTTACTTGTATTTTTACGTGATAAAGGATATACAGGAACGGGAACTATGCGAGACAACCGGCGATCTAAAGGATGTCCACTTCCTAAAACGAAATCAATTGTAAAAACTGGCAAAAAAGGTGAATACTGGTCTACCATTGAAAAG
The DNA here is from genome assembly GCA_940337035.1 of Agriotes lineatus. Classification (NCBI taxonomy): domain Eukaryota; kingdom Metazoa; phylum Arthropoda; class Insecta; order Coleoptera; family Elateridae; genus Agriotes; species Agriotes lineatus. Next base: position 375,212 of record CALNHX010000142.1, read on the forward strand.
ACAAATGGTGTGATTTTTGTCACATGGATAGATAACAATGTGGTGACAACTGCTTCAACACGGTATGGAGTCTCCCCAATAAGTCATGTTAAAAGATACTGTAAAGCCGAAAAGACTTATTTGCAAGTACCAAGACCTCACCTTGAGGGCCAGTATAACAGCGGAATGGGCGGTACCGACCTTATGGACGAAAACATAAATAGGTATCGTATTGCTATTCGCAGTAAAAAGTGGTGGTGGTGTCTTTTCACGTGGTTATTGAAGCCGCAATTGCAAATGCATGGACTCTGCAGAAGATGTCAGGAAAGAATGCCACTCAATTACAGTTCAGACGGGAAATTGTTCAAACCTACCTTAGACGATATGGGACACCCGCAAAAGGACCAGGAAGACCATCTACTTCAAAATCCAGTGTTACTCTAAATAGAGTTAGCGATGATATACGTTATGATACAATTGACCATTTACTTACCAGGGTACCTGAGAATAAAAAGCGACGTTGTGCCGGAGAAGGATGCTCTTCCATTGGTCGCACTATGTGCAAGAAATGCGACGTTGGTCTATGTTTAGAATGTAATGTAATATTTCATACTAAATAAGTAACTTTTGGTTGGGCATGTAAATTTTAATAAAGTTCTACATTTAACGGTATGTTCTAGTATAATTTCAAATTTACGGTAGCTCTAGGTCCTACCGTTGCCATATGGCAACGGACTGTAAGGCTGATCACAAATACAAAATTTTGTCTTTTCTATCTTTTCTGAGCTAATACCAAAGAGAATTAGACAAAAAAAATTAATTTAGAAAAAAAAAATAATTTGGGTTCTTATGGGTTAAATCCACATACAACAAGCGAATAGGATTTTGCTCTTGTACGTTTTTTCATACTTTTTCCCCTGTCTCACTACATGGCTCGATGTTGTTTTATATTTATTTATAGAACAAAAATAAAAGTATTGATACTGTCAGTATCTTTGGTGACTATCTAAATACTGTTTTTAGATAACTTTAAAGCATTTATATATTATGAACAGGAAATGGTTTTAAGCTCAGTAAAATGTGGATTTCTTTGATACATGATCTAAAGCATTACAACCATTGTGCATCAGACGGCCACGCCTCAGGGATTCAAACTGTGCTGCACTTGAACGACCAATCAGAGTTAGGTTGCTCCGAATGACTGACACAGAGAACTATAAAGAGCTTCACACCGACCTTCAATTCTTAGAGCAACTTTCACTGAAGATATAAGCTGTAATGTCTTGCAAAATATTAGTCAGTATGAGTGCACCATCAGCAACAACGCAAAATCTGCTAAGTATCCTTGTTATCAAGGTACTCAAACAACACGAACCACCAAAGAGCATGGCAATCGCATGAATCCTTGCTCGAATTCACAAGATGCAAGGCACATTAAGCCAGAGAATGCTGCATGTTTATCTGCTATGAATACACGGTCTAAGCCCAAATTCTATTTTAACAAAAATACCTTTAAAGCAGTCACGCTTTTGGTAAATGCCACGAGAGCTTTAGATTCTAAGGTGTTTCTCTAGTATGTCCCTTTATATGTTTAACTAAAGTGGGTTTTGTTGCTGCTTTATATTCGCAAATAGAACATGAGTAAGGTTTTTCTCCTGTATGCATCTTCATATGGCGGCCTAAACCATCTTTTCGTGCTGTTTTAAATTCGCAAATAGAACATGAATAAGGTTTTTCTCTTGTATGCGTTTTCATGTGGTTCACTAAAACAACTTTATGCGCTGCTTTGTAGTCGCAATTAAAACATGCACAAGGTTTTTCTCCTGTATGTGTTTTCATATGTGTAACCAAAGAACTTTTTTGTGCTGCTTTATACTCACAACTAGAACATGAATAAAATGTTTCTCCTGTATGAATTTTCATATGTGTAACTAAATTACTTCGTTGTGCTGTTTTATATTTGCAAATATAACATGAATAAGGTTTTTCGCCTGTATGCTTATTCATATGAAGCACTAAAGCATCTTTTCGGGCTGCTTTATGTTCACAAATAGAACATGAATAAGGTTTTTCTCCTGTATGCGTTTTCATATGTATAACTAGACGACTTTTAAGTGTTGTCCTATATTTGCAAATAGAACATGCATAGGGTTTCTCTTCTATATGCGTTTTCATATGTTGAACTAAATAACTTTTACGTGCTGCTCTATATTTGCAAATAGAACATGAATAGGGTTTCTCTCCGGTATGCTTTTTCATATGTGAACTAATTAACTTTGACGTGCTGTTTTATATCCACAAATAGAACAGGAATAAGGTTTTTCTCCTGTGTGCTTCTTCATACGATTCACTAAATCACCTGGAAAATAAGATTTTTCACATGTATGGGTCTCGAAATGGTTAACTTACATTTTCCTGAAGATTTATCTTCAGAAATGGAAGATCTATAAAACTGTTCTGTATGAGTTATCATATGTTCCAAAAAATTACTTTTGTCTTTTGCTTCATATTCACAAACACTGCAAAGTAATTGTTCTATAAAATTTCCACTTGCTGCACAGGAATCAAGCAATTCATCCTTGATCTCAACTTCCTCCTGTTTTATATCCAATTTCTGATAAGTCGTGTTGTCGATATTGTCTTGAACGCACTGTTGCTAAACATGTAAGTTTGCGAATCCTTTACTTTCATTTTTTGTCAGTGGTTCATGTAACATGCTGGCTACTGCATTAGGCAAATTATATACAACTGATTCATGTTCCACATCCATTATTATGAAGAATCCGGGTGTAATAAATGCAATATCTGAAAATACAACGAACAATGAAGTTCGGTTAGCTAAACTTGGATATGCTTAGATAATATCAACAAACTTCCGCTCCTTACATAAAATATGAAATTGTAAGAAGTATCTTGTTTAGAGGATTGGCTAGCACCCAAGACAACATTGAACTTCACAACCAATATCACCGCACTTTACAATCTGGCATTATCGGTTAGATCTAATGGAATTCAAAAGAACTATCGTGGTAGGTATACACATCGACATATAGAAATGGACCGCTAGTCAGAGCTGCGCGAGCCAAACGGGATAGAAAGAGAACGCATATGACTTGAGAACGCTCTGTCCTTGTTGGCGCTCAGTAGCACAGGCGTGAAAGTGACTTACGTCTACGGACAGAACGGTCACAAATGATCACAGCAAGCTCATGCGTCACTAACGGACAAAAGTAATGCAGCGAAAATAGAAGTCTTGAGCGGAAACACCATAAAACAATTAGAAAATTAAAAATCAGCAGTATTATTAACTACATCTTACTACGTAACTGGTGTTAATAAAATTGTAAGGCTAAGCTTTTCGTTGTATCAAAAAGTTCGTCGTAACCTAAACCCGTGCATGCTACAAAATGCTTCTTACAAAACTCGTATCATAATATACTATTAGCTAAGCTAAGAACTGAATGCATACAAAATCGATTGTCAGCTTCATGAAAGATACACCTTAGTGTATAGTACAATAATCATCATGAATCATGCGTTATCTTGAGTATCTAGTAATTAATAGATAGGTACATATAAAAACTTCTAGAAGTAATTTATTGGAATATGTATTTAGTATTTATTGAACAAGCAGTATTTAAAGTTGAATTGTAGTGGAAGTCACAGTTTCTGGGTTTTTAAATAAAGTAGTTTTTTTTGCGTCTTCTTTTTCGTGGACCAAAGTCTACGTTGTGCTGGAATTTTAGCATTGTGAGTGAACTTTATATTTGCTTCTGGGAAGTTCTTGTCATTATTAGTGTTGTCCATAGCAGCATTGAGGGTGGGAGATAAGGGGGCCATGATCTTTTTAACAATACGTAGCTTGGACGGTGAATTTATCTTATCTAATTGTTTTCGGAGATTTTCCATAATCTTTTTCTTTTCCAACTGCAACGAGCTTTGAGATTTTTGATTATTTTTACTCAATTCAGCAAGAAGAATCTGCGTTTCATCTTCCTTTGAAGTACAGTGAATATGCAGGGAATCGTCGTCTCCATTTTCATATTCTTTATTTTGATCTGTAACAGATATCCAAATTCATATTTTTTAAAATGTACAACTAAAGCGAAAGCAAGATCAATAGAAACTTAAAAATACAGTTTTATTTTGACTTCTTTTGATGAATCAGTTCCTAGAAACGGTACTGAATCTAAATACTAAAATAATTCAACTTTATTTAATTAAGCAGGAATTTTAAGAAAATAGTTATAACAAATTTTAAAGTATTCTGTGATATAATTACATATAAAGAACATCATACCTTCAACAACTGATGTACTTGCTTCTAGAGAAAGACCATGTTTGCACATGTTAAATTTTATAGCGGAATCTAAACATGAACACGAATACTTATGAATACAAATTGCACATTTGGAACATACTAAATTGCAAGTGCATTCCTGGTCTGATTCTTGAACGAAATATATTTCGTTAGTTCTTTCGGAAGCTACTTCCCAACCATGACTAGTTTTAATAACTAAATTAATATTCAATGATTCCATATTTTTATGACGATTGCGTATTTCTTGAATTTTATTACAAAGTTTACCTCTATGTGTAGCAATTAGTCTGTTAATAAGCTTATCTCGAACATATTTCATAAAGGCCATGATAGCCTTATCCAATCTTTTAACTTTTTTCCCATTTAGATAAATGTATTTTAATGTACCATGCATCCTCTCGAGATGCATATTTGTATTCAATCCCGAGTGTAATCTGTAGCAGTAGGCCCAGCAACATCGGTTTTCCAAGTAATATTGTTTGAAATAATTAAGAAATTCTGTTGATTCTGAATCAAACGTGTTGCAGAAATTTGCAATCATCCTTTCAAAAGCTAATGTATCTCGTTCTTCAAGCAATGCTCTGAGTTTCTGATATATCTCGGCCTGCAATGGTTTAAATGTAAAATATGGTTTATGTATAAATATGGGATTACACCATTACCTGTTTCTCATGAGACTTAATTTTAGATAAATTTTTTCTCCATGCTCTTTCAACATGCCATGTGCAAAATAGCCTGAAAAAAACTGCCAATCTTATACGAGAAAATGCTAAAGTTTCGATGTTTACCTTTTTTCCGGTGTTCCCATTTCTTCCTTCCAAGCGTTGAAGAAATTGTCTGCCAAATCAGACATACAAACTTTCGGTTTTATTTCTCCAGAAATACTTTTAATTTTTGAAAAAAACATTTTTAAAATTTGTTTGTCAGTTCTGTTGGATATTAAAAATGCACATGGAAACCCCTCACGTAGTTCATCTAGTACCAGTAAAGTGCTGAGTTCAAAGTCGTAGCTATTCAAACCATGCGTAGAGTCTAAACATACACAATCAGTTTCATATTTGGTAAGAAACTCGCATTGTGCTGATGTCATTATCATTAAAACAAAGTCTTCCCTTTTTAATCCAGACTCTTCTTCTGTGACGCCTTGAGGTTTATAAAACATTACACAGTCACTTTTTTGTTTCATTTCCATCACCCATGCTTCAACACTTATGGCATCATTTGAGTGCTTAACAGCAACAGACGATAAATTAAAACATCTCTCAATATTGTGAAGATCTTTTCTGGTTAGCAGATGTAACCTTTTAGGATCTGAATCAGGAATGGAATCAGCTACTTCATCAAGAATAGCACTGAATGGAACTTTGGACGCAATTTTTTTAGCTAACACTTGTCGTTCTGATGAACTTAATGTAAGATGGCCTAGATCGTTCTGATGCCCAATATGTGTCATAAGGTATTCAACTTTATGGTTACCGGTTTTATCCACATTTAGTTTAATATGAGCTGGGCAAAAAGCATTAATTTTGTTGCTTCCCAATAGTTTAAGATGACGTCGGCCTTGCCCTTTAGAAACGAAAAATCCGGAACGATGGCAATTATAAATGACGTTATTTTTTCTGCCACCTGAATTTTTCACGAATTTTGAATTGGTGTTTTTCTCAATTCCATTTTTCCATACTTTAAATTCGTCAAACGATACAAATGTTTGTACTTCAATTTTAACCGAAATATCATGAGCCGTTTGAAAATGTTGATATATGTTTCTTGTTTCAACGTCACACATACACATTGGGCATTTTTTCTTCTTATTACAGTTATTAACAATTCTATCATCGACATTATCACAACTATTATGTGTTTTGAGGTGAAATCTTAAATGTTTTTTATGATTGAAGTTTTTGTCGCATATTTCGCAATGCAATTTAAAGTTCGAACTATTCTTGTAATTAACGAGAGTAAATTCATTCAAGTTTTCTTCATGAAAACTTTTCACGTGTCTTCTCAAGTTCGACTTGTTACTGTAACTATTCCCACACTTCTTACACTTATAACATTCTTTATTTTCCATAACTGATTTTAAATTATATAATTAATTAATAAAGTGCCGGAGTGCTTAAGGTTTAAGAGGTTATGTATACCGTATAACGTACAATATAAGTAAATAAATGATAGCTGACGGCTAACGCTGGTGATACTAAATAGCTGAAGCCTAAAGCCGCTGAAGCTGTAAGTTGTAATATTTGCGCATGTGCTCGTGGTGATCATTTGTGACCGTCCTGTCTCTAGACGCAAGTGTGAAAGTGAGACCTTATAAGAAGGAGCAACAAGAAAAGTTTGGCAGGCACCCCAACGGCTCGCGGCAAGGAAATTTACGATCTCTAATACACGCAGTCGCAGACAAGAATATCGATTTATCGATTTTGACGTCACAGAACCTTGCGTTTCCCAACGCCGCTTGTTGAGGTTAAGTGCATCGTTTTGCTAATTAACAGTAAGTATTGCCTATATTTTGTTTAAATACTTGTTAATTCTAATGTCTATTACGTTGATTCAGTTCGTGAATTCATATTTTTAGTTTGTTTACAGCGACATAGCGAAATAATCATCCATAGTTAATTTTGTAATACCTATTGCCTCATGTACTACTCATTAACTAAAATAGTTAAATTTTTTCAGTGATAAATGTCCTTTGCACGGTGCTAATGGTCAGCACGAAAAAGAAGTGTACCTGCGTTCCTGGTTGCAACAAATTGGTACTACAGGTCAGTGTACTGTACCACGTTTTTTAACTTCCGAAGCATTAAAAGTAATAGTTAGGTATTCCTGCAAATGTGGTAGAAGCTAATACAGTTTTATGTTCATGTTATGATCAGCCTTTGACATCTTCAAATGTATGTACATGTTTTGACGTATCAGCTAATTTGTTTCCTTTATAAAATAATGAAATAAGCAACAGTAGTAATTTTCGTTAGTAATATAACAAGGGCGAGATAAGGTACTTAACGATAATTTTGCACTCGCCAAGGGTTGAGTGCTGGTTGCAATGAAAACTGTTGCGAGGGCAGTTTTCTAAGGACAATGTCAATTACTCTTGGTACGGGCAAAATTATATGTAAGTGTGTTGCCCGCATTTATATTTTGAAGATGATATCAGTCATGTCACAGTTGTTAGTACGTAATAATCAACGTGAGATTATTATTTATCAAAACTATTCAGGATTATTTATATGCATTTCTTTCTGTTACCGATTTTCAACCTACTTTGGAGAATAACTTCAAACTGCTCTGACGATGCCCACATCTTCAAATTTGTCAAGGAGAAGCATAAGCCGAATACCTCCATTACCCAAGAACATCGGAAGAAAATGGCTGCGAAGTAGGTTGTTATTTATTCTTTATGTGTATAAATAATACGTATATTTTATTTAATTCAATGTTGTTTTATAAGCATTTATTTTTTGTTCTAGAATTTAATATTTGTTGTATTGTATATTATTTCTGCTGAATGTATTTACTACATTAATAAAGATTTCTTAAAACAGAGTGTAAAAGAATAACATTTATACATAGAATAGTTTAAAATATTGCTTTTATTACAAATACTACAAATATATACACTCATTACAAATATATCACATTTATTACAGTATATACAATTTGCGTTTACTGGTGACAAAAAAGTATGGTTTTTGTTAATTTATGCCTAATTCTTGTTGTACTTTCTCTTTGGCAAACGCAATAATGACGAATTCGCGATATAAAATATTGTTTACTAATCATTTTCATTAACATAAACCGGTGGTCATTTAAAACTGATTGTACCAGTGCATGGTTTTCATTAGCCAATAGTGTCGTTGACACATTCCGAAGTGTCCTTGCTACAAGAGCATCTACTGTTGAACTTTTATATTTTAATTGAAATTCGTGATAAAACGTTTTAAAATTCATTTCTGCCAGTTTGCATAAAGTTATAACATCTTTGGAAGCAGTAGATAAACCACCTCGATTGTTAATGTCTTGTAACTGAGAAAAACATTCAGTTGACTGTATTAAATCAATGCAAATGCCGCAAGATAATTTTTGCATTAAAGTTTTCACTATGAACCCAGCAATATACCCGAGTACATCATCAATGTAACGCTCGTCTATATTTTCAAAAGCCCCAGCAAATAGAGTGTCTTCGTCTAGTTCGTCTGTTGTCTTTTTTTCTGATAGTACAGAAACGTCTGTTTTGTCAACTTTATCTGAATTTGCATGTAAAAATGGAGTTTCGTCTTGTGCGAGGCAATTGGCATATTTAGACCCACCAACTTGGGCATGAACGAGCAAGCGTTTCATTGATGATAATAATTTTGCAGCAGTAGGATTGTTGTTATTACCCCCTCTGCTTCTAACCGAAGAAAAAAACAGTTCTAAATGATCTTGCGACAATTTGTAAGTTAAAAGATATTCCAGTCCCGCTCTAGGATCAAAATAATTATGGAATATGTCAACGACACTTTGGAGTGCAATAAAAAACCCGAAGAAACCAGTTTTTAATCTCGAAAAAATGACTGGGGTATTAACATCTATTTTAATAGAGCGAATGTAGTTTTGCAAAAATATCACTCTTTGTTTTATGTGATCAATATTTTCTTTTGTTATGGGGGTTTTTCCGGGGTTTTTACAAAATTTATTTCGAGAATTCAAAATATCAAAAATTTCATTAAAATTTTTACAAAATTCTTCAGTTGCTTCAGAGTTGCAAAATTCTTTCAAACCCATTCTTTCGCGAAGAAATTGAAAAGAATCTGCAACACTTTTGCTCAATAATTGAACGGCAAGTGCCACTTTCATTTTCTCATTCTCCCAATTCAAATGTCTTCGTCGCAACCGATTGGCAGCATGCAAACCAACTAATTCTTGGTACTCGACTAAGCGAACAAAGTAATGCCAATTAATCTCGCGATTATCTTCTGTAAAGAGAGATTTGCATGTCCCTAGACAGTTACGAACCAGTTTTATCATATGACAAGCATCCGGCACGATAAAAATAGGTTTCTCCGTTTCTGGATTAAAAAAGAAATTATTTACATGAGCTAATAATGACATGTTCGCTCCGAGGGCCCTTGCCATGGCAAAATTACTCGCAGCGCCATCAAACGTGAAGGATACAATTTCAATGCCTGTATCCTTCAGAGCATCCAAAACTTTAGTAACAATATCTGCTCGTTGTTGGCCATTTAAACCAGCAATTAAATAATATGCCACTGGTATCTTCCAGTTTCCATTGACGCAAGTACACATGACGACCGCAGCATTTTTAGCTTCTTCGAGTTGTCCCGTGCTGTCCTCTGATGCCTCTATCTCGCCCATGTCAACATACCCAAAAACTTTTCCTCCTTCTACGTGCAGTCCCTGCTTGATTGCCATGTCATCCATCTGAAGTCCGCAAAATACTTTTTTGCCTTTTTTCTCTTCTTCCTGCGCCTTTTTCTTACGGGTATTTATTGCCAGAGCCGAAATTCCAGGAGAGCCATCGATTTTTTGAAACCAACCACGAATGGTACTGACATTGGGTAGACACTCGATAAAGCTGGACCTTACGAATTCGTACGCTTTCGGGGACAAAAAATGTAACGTACTAGAAAATTGTTGAACCTCTTTTGGACATTTTTGGAACCTTTTGTTGCCATCCAGCATTCTTTGTAGCAGTATGGTTGCCAAAGGAGTCATTGACGCCTGGAAGAAAAATTAGAAATGTAATTGTTGACATTTTCCTTTGAGAGCATGTACTTGTTTGTGAATATTTTATACGTACTTTTATGCTATTCGCAGCAGATTTGGCGATTAGATCTTTTTTAGTTAAATTTTCCACCAGGCCTTCGATATTTCTCATCTTGGACTCCAAGGATTTAATTGTACCATGTAACTTCTTGATTTCCTCAGCTTGTTCTGTGATGGTGTCCATTGCAACTTCCCAACATATAGTTGACTTTGTTGAATCATTCATGACACTCTGCCACTGAACATCTTTTACTCGTTTATACTGAGTAAAGTTGTCACCACATTCAGCCCTTGCATCGTTAACTGGGAATGGACATTTCCTGGGAAAAATCAAAAACGTTGCTGATTAGTATATTTCTGTTACACTTATTATTACATTTAAGCTTGAAAAACAAACCTTTTCATTGAAGAATCCATGAGGGGTTGCAAGCTTTGATTTTCTACATGGGGTTGCAAGCTTTCAAAGTTTTCTACATCTTCAGGAGCCTGTAAATTGTTCTGTATTAAGACACGTACTTCATTCGACCAAAAATTACACAAAATTGCACACTGAGAAAAAAAATCACAGTATCACCAACTAGGTACATGCGTAGTTAAAAATATGTAGCTTAGTGAACTACATTTTCTTTTAATTATCTGCAGTTCAGTTTAATCAATATTTTAATCGATACTTTTTTTCTCAGTGCATGTGTTCATTTACTTACAAGTCTTTCATCAATTTTGCTGGGTTCATTGCCAGCAAATTTACTATTGCTGTTCAAATTGCATGATGGCACAGCATCTCTGAGTAGTCGAAGATTTCCGGAGACGACAGCACGAGTATAGTCTTTGGACTTGAAGTGATTGGAGCAAACCTTAAACTGTGATGAGTTATTTGTTACTCCAAGCACACTTAACCATTTTGTTCTCATATCTGGTTTTGCCGGAAGGCTGGAAATACATTTTAATTAGCAAAAATCAACTTTAAAATTATCTATAGAGGTTAGGTAACAGAGGTTGAGTAGAGAAATAATGTTTACCTATGATAAATAGTTTCCTCCCCAGCTTTGCATTGCTTCTTACACACAAAACACTGTGTAACCATAGTACAATAAAAGTGACCACTGTTTTTATGAAAATATAACTATTTACAAACAGAATAATGTTTGTAAATATTGACACGTGCGTTCGGGGCTGCTTACGCGAAGTAAATTGGCGCGACGGCCCTGTGCTGTGACGTCATTTTCTGTCGGCCAATAGGAGGCCGGCAGGAAAAGGAAAGATAGTTCTTAAACTGTTCTCTTTCTCTTTCTAACGCAAAGAGTTGCGCAGTCGTCCATTAGCGGTCCATTTCTATATGTCGATGGGTATACATACCTATAGTGTGTCCTGCACTTATACAGTGTGTCCCAGGATTGATGCTACAAGAGGTGAGACGGTCTAAAATGTTTTGAATTTTATTTTAAGGTTCTGGGATTCGGCCCTGCTTGGTTTGAAAAGAATTTTAAGAATATTTTTAGTTTTTGAAAAACAAGTATGCCTTGACAGGAAAGCAAAAACTATTTTATTTTCTGGTAAAGTACCCTTTTTGTTTATGATACGGCAAAATTTTATTAAGAAAAGTTGTTTAGAATGAGAAATTATGGCTCTATACAAAATTTCAGTAGGATCCGTCGACTCAGATTAAACCGTTAGTTTTTAGATGAAAGAAATTGCATTTATTAAAAAACAGTGAATCCTAGAATACTAGATTATAAATCATATATGTCTATTTCTGTCTAACCCATACAAAGCCCATAAACTGTAGTCTAACTCATTTGACTGCCTATGTTCGCATTTTCCGCCACCAATCTGTATATAAATTGTCCGAAATCCGTTTTGAACGTAGGAAATTAATGAGTGCGACAAGGAAGACATAAACAAAATGAGCAGCAGGAAAAAAATAGAATGTAATCTTGACTAGAACTAAAATTAAGTCAATGAAGCAAACAAACACTTCTGTCAAACATTTTATCTGTCATTAAGAGTGTAAAGTGAGGTTAAAATAAAGAAAATAATTATGTGAATAGTAAGCAATAGTATATTTAAACCTCACTTTATACTCTTAATGACAATAAAATATTTGACAGAAGTGTTTTTTTGTTTCATTGACTTAATTTTAGTTTAAAAATTACCTATATCCAATCACAAAACTCGTGAACTGTCAATGTAATTTTTTTTAGATATTTGCTGAGTGTATCTTGAAATTACAGTTTTTTTGGGAACGTATTTCGGATCAAGTGATTTCTAGTAATATTTAAAGTTAGGTTATCTTACATGTATCAAAAGTATAGCGAAGTTTTTCCTTGTAATAATTAACTATGGCCTTTTTTCCCATTCCAATAATAAAATCCTGTTTCGTTTCTGTTCCAGTGCAATTCAAGTGTATGCACAAAAATTACAGAATTTTGGAGGTTATTGTTTTACAAGAAAGTGTGACATAAGTCAAGTTTTTAAATTTCAAACATTTCAGTGCTGCCAAAATCAACAAGCAGAAGTTCCAAAACAGAATTTAAACAAGGTACCAACTTGGCAGAGTTTTGACAGTTCACGAGTTTTGTGAATGGATAGTAGCCATGATTACATACATTCTATCTTTGTCCTGCTACTCATTCTGTTTATGTCTTCCTTGTCGCACTCATTAATTTCTTATGTTCAAAATGGATTTCCGACAATTTGTATATAATATAAAGACTCAAGAAAAGAGAACAAAGCCGGGGTCGGTAGCTCAGTGGAAAGCATCCTGGCTACTGATCGTAGGGTCGCAAGTTCGATTCCCGGTTCCGGTGAAATTTTTCAAAAATTAAAAATGCAGATGAAAGCCTCTACAGAATGCCATCATTCGGAAGTGATGTAAAGCCGTGGGTCCCATGTTACTACGATGTGTAGCATGTAAAAGATCCCTTGCTAGGGTTGGAACTCCTTAGTCTTGGCAAAATTCTAAGTGGGACTTTGACCATATGATCAAAGCAGTCGGTGTCTGAGGTACCTGGTTCTCTGCATGTCTAGACCTTGTCCATTAACAAAAAAAGAGAACAAACAATGTTGGATGTAACCATAGTAGTGTACCAATATGGCGGTGACAATTCCATTCGCGTCATCGGAGGAGTTTTTAGGAATAACACTTCAAATAAAATATCTAACTATAACAGTAAATAATACTCAAAAATTAATAAGAAAAAAATGTGTACGACGTTTGGAAAATGATCCATTTTGTCAAGTTATTTTTCTTATAATATTTCTACAGATAAAATGGAGCCCTAAATTTATATATTCTACACAAATACATTTAATTAAAAATGTGATATGGTTTTCTAAAAGACTCATATCTAAAATATGATCTATCAAGCATAAGAAAATGTCTATTTAAAAAGCTACTTAAAACTTCACACCTATTTTTTGTTTTTACGGATGGTGTCATGCTCTCCAAAGAGGATAAGTGCTTCCAAACACAGGTTTCAGTTTTTGTACAAACTTCTATAATATCATCACTGGAATAAGTTAGGCCACCCTTATTTTTTAAATCAATTAAAGAATATAATAAATTTGCCTTCATGCCTACTAGTGCTTGAATACAGGATTCACATTTCAATTTCTCCGATAATTTATGGATAAAGAATCCACTAATGTAAATTGTAACTTCCTGAGAATATTCTGATAATCGTTCATGTATGCAGTAGTTATGCTCTTCTTCCCAAATTATTTTGTGTGTTTCCAGAGTAGTATACAAAAAATAACCTACAGATATATTTATTTGGTCTAACGGCAAACAATTTCCTACTCCATCTTCCCTTACTTCTGCTTGAATCAAAATCTTGTTATAAGCTTCAGTAAACTGCCGACATGTTGGGTTATTATTATAACCGCCATGTGATGTACCTAACTGTCGCAAAAAACAACTCTATGTGGTTTTGATTACATTTGTAAACTGGTAAGAACGTTAATAAAGGCACTTCCACATCAATGTACTTATCGGTCAGGCAGCCCAAAAAACCAGTTTTTCTGTTGGAATTTATTATTGGTGCTCCATTATTTAATTTTAATGAACAAATATATCTCATCACGTCAGAATTTTGAGAAATGTTAAATAGTTTCTTCAAAAAAACGCATTAATCTTAACACAATTTCAAAGTTACTGTTATACCGGGTGCTGACTTGCGCGACGCACCATAGGAATTTGCATAGTAAATTCTTTATGTTCAATTATTTGCTCCCCTAATTATTTTAGAGTTAAAGTGTATATACATTTTTTGTAGAGAAAAAAATACTGCATCCATTCATACTGTTGCTAACAATTTTTCATTTTCCGGAACCGAAGGAATGCAAAAAACAAACTAGCATTTTTACAAAAATCAGTGATGCCATGGAATTATTGAAACAAGCCAATGCCAACGCAAATGCGTGCGGCGCGACAATATGTGCTATTTGTTTGTTTGTCCTTGATGTTTGACGTTTATAATAATTCATTATTAATTATGTTCGGCTTAATGTCTCTAAGGTACCTAGACCTTGTCCATAACAAAAATGGTTTTACGAGTATGGTGGACGTTCGTTAAGTAAGCTCCTTGTTTATTGTAAAATATCCGTATCGGCAAATTCCAAACAGTACAACCATTAATAGACTGATTCATTTTAAGTTTAAGGCTACAGGTAGGTTATTAAATAATTTTTCGGTGCAATAATGAGGTTCAGAACTTACACCAAAACGAGAAAAACGACGATACGTTTAATCTTTTGACGGCAGTGACTAGATAATCGCCCCGCACGCACTTGCGTTGGCATTGGCTTGTTTCAATAATTCCATAGCATCACTGAGTTTTGGAAAAATGCTAGTTTGATTTTTTGCATTCCTTCGGTTCTGGAAAATGAAAAATTGTTAGCAACAGTATGAATGGACGCAGTATTTTTTCTCTACAAAAAATTTATTTACACTTTAGCTTTAAAATAATTAGGGGAGCAAATAATTGAATATAAAGAATTTACTATGCAAATTCCTATGGTGCGTCGCGCAAGTCAGCACCCGGTATAATAAAGATAATACAAGAAATATTGTTCTGCCGAACATTGAGTTAACATGTCTGAACATGTCCTTGCATGTTTCCTACATCAGAGCACTTAAACCGCGCCCATTTTTACTCTGGAACCAATCAAATTAAGAATTGGTCGATTTATGGCTATGTGGGTATATAGAGAGCTACACCGGCTCTTTCGATTCAATGTAAATCAGTTTGTGATAGCTGAACCTCTTTTTATTTCATAATGTCCCGTACGTGTATAAATAATCCAAACAGGACGATAGCGTACAACTCCATGTAATGTACATAGGTACCTAATTAATATTATTTCATTTACTTTTCAAAAAATTTATTTTCCAAAACCTGACGTGCCCGAATAAATTTGTTTTTATTACTATTATTAGAACACAAAAGAAACAAAAATTGTACATAGTTTCTAAAGAAAAATAATAAACATTTGTTGTCTAGTGAATTAATACTTATACTGAAAACGGAACATATTCGTTTCTCTGGGCATCTACTTCGGCAAGATACAAAACATAAAATTATTTTTTCCAATTTTTCAGTTTCTTACTGCAATTAAGAGAATATTTACTAATAGTATAATTGCGGACGAAAATTCGTTAAATGCAATATAATTTTATCGCATTTCATTTGGAAATGTACTACATTTCTTCATTCACAATCGATAATAAATGTGGTACTTTTATCATTAGCAACACTTTTTATCCCTAGCAACGGCGATTCGTTTTACATTTGGCAGTACTGAAGTGTGATGTTGGTGACACTGTAAGTCTATGTCAAATTCGATGTTAGTAGGTTAGGTTTTGTGTCAGTTTTGACACAGATTGACGCAAAGCCTAACCTGCTAACCTCGAATTTGACATAGACTTACAACACACGCATAACATCAATTGGAGCTGGTTATTGTGCTTTAGTACATATGAATGACTTATGCTCATCTTGGTTATGTTTTGACAGTTAGTGTCACTTGTATGTAAAAATTTAATATTTTACATTTCTTATGAAATGCGATAAAATAGTATACTCAACACGTCAGAAAAGTGGTTTTTCTGAACTCATATGGCCGTTTAAGTACTCGCTAATAACGCTCGTACTCAAACACGCCATACTTGTTCAGAAAAACATCACTTTTCTCAACTTGTAGAGTAATATTCTATTGATTGCGCGTTGGTAGCCATGTTTAAATACATGTATTATCTAATATAGTTTAACTTATTGTAATTGAGTATCTCATTTATTGGAAACATAGTATTACTATAACTATTATATTTTTAACCAAGGAAACACTTGAAAAAGGAAGGAAAGCAAACTTATGGTGAAAAGAAACCCTTCAAACAAAAAAACTTTGATAACAGAGAAAAGTTATCTTAAAACTTCAAGATACATTTCCAACATAACAGACTGGAAATAGAGTGAAAAAATTTGCAAATAAATTACTTGTGCTTTACTTCAACATATGAAAACGCATGCAGGGGAAAAACGGTAATCATGTTCTATTTGTGTCTACAAAGCAGCAACAAAATCTACATTAGTTAAACATACAGAGACATGCTGGAGAAACACCTTAGAATTTGAAGCTCTGGTGTCGTTTACCAAAAGCTTGACTGCTTTAAAATTACCTAAAAAGAGTACTTAGATAGCCATAGAAGGAACTGGCAGTATGAATAGTTACATTTGTGTTCTATCAGTAAATATAAAACAACATAGAGAAATTTAGTGAGACATAGTACGTATCATGACATACGAGGGCGGGATGATAATTAGTTAGCCTCTACATATTTTAAATACATAAATATAAATGTATATTCAAAAATGTCAACTTCCATCTTTGTATTGGCAATACTGAAAATATAAAGTTGATCTGTGAAATACTTTGTTGTTAGCAGCTGTTTAAAGAAAACATGTGTTGTATTTGTTTAACAATGGAAAATACTGACCAGTGTGTGGTTATTTAATTTTTGAATACAAAAGTTTTAAAAGGTGCGAAGATTTTTGAATAGACAAAAACGGTGCTGGGTGTGTGCTCCACCATAAAGGACCGAAAAAAATTAGATGGTTAAATAAATTTAATAAGGCAGTACCAACGTCCAAGACGAGCACCGCTCTGGACGCCAAGGAAATGTCACTACAACAGAAAGGGTTACCAAAATCCATGATATGGTGTTGAAAGACAAATGACTGAAATTGAGTGAAATGGCTAATGTAGTGAACAACTCAAAAGAGCTGGTGTGCGATATTTTAACCAAAGAATTGGGCACGAAAAAGCAGTCCGCGTGGTGGGTGCCGCGTTTGCTTTTACCAGCAAAATGCATGTTCTCACACTAAAGTTACTGCAATGGGTAAAGTCATCGAATTAAAGCACGATTTGCTTCCGCATCCACCTTATTCACTCTATTTGGCTCCCTCGGACTTCAACTTATTCCCTAAGCTCAAAATTTTCTTCGGTGGATAAAAATTTTAATCTGTTGAAAAGGCCACGGCCACTGTTGGAGCCTATTTTGTAGACCTTGAGTAAAGCACTTTTTGTCATGGGATCAAAGCCTTAGAGCATCGCTGGGCAAAATATATTGAATGTCTAAAAGGCTATGTTAAAAAATAAAAATAATTTTGAAAACATAAAACTGGTCTTTCATTGTTAGGCTAACCAATTCTCATCCCGCCCTCGTATACAAGAGCGAAATCCTATGCGATTGTTGTATGTGAATTTAAACCAGCGCAAAAACTTGATTTTGTCAGGCTTATGGATAAGGAACTATAAGTAAAATCCTATGTAAAACAGTAAGGTAGTAGATACATATAAGATTTGAAGTTATTGCATTATATACGAAATCATTCGAAAAAGGGGTATTAATGTCGATCCTACAGGTTTTGTATTTTGTAAAATCTATTAGAATGAAAGGCACTAAAATTAAGTTAAAATAGAAAGATAACTTTGGAATGATACGAGTTATGAAATAATATCGAGAGATCAGACACAAACTGATGCAAAACCTAACCTGATAACCTCGAATTTGACATGGACTTGCAGTGCTACCAACATATTATTCATACATTTGAATTTCCACAGCCCCCTGAGGATCAGTTGTTTTTGGATCTCTCGATATAAGAATTGATCAACAACAAAAATGTAACAATGATGTTTAAAAGCAGCTGTCAGACATGAATATTCACAAATAAGAACATTTCTGATAGCATAGGCCTGATTTTTCGTACTCAACTTACAAGCACTCACTGTGTTCTCACTAGCTCATCTGTTCTTGTATTTTTCCTTTACTCTGATAACGTCACCAGCGATTGTACAGTCATACTTAAATGTGGTGTTACAAGTATACATAAGTTGTGTGAGAGCTCAGGATTAAGAATTACATACACTTATATACCGTGTGTCCACAGGAGTACGCACCATAGAGATAAGATAATGTTAATAGAATATAAATATCAACCAGTGCTATGACCACCGTCCCTTTTCTTGTACCATTTATAACAATATTGTTTCATAGAGTTGCGAGTCAGAAGCCAGAAAACAACGTTTTAGAGTGCCGGCGATCACAGCATTAGCCGATCTTTCTATTCTATTTGGTTATCCCTATGGTGCGTCCTCCTGTGGACACACGGTATAATCATACATGGTGATATTAATGATGCCTTTGGGACCGGTTTTAACGTAAAACCATTATGTCTCGCTTATAACAAGCAAGGGCCTACTAAGGCATACATTCTGTGGTGCATGAATATTCCTCTAGATATAAGTTGTAATCATTAATTTAAAATTAAGCTTTCCTTTAATTGTAAATTATGTATGTAATATTTTTTATTGACAATAAAATCTTAATGTTTGGTGTAAATATTTAGTACGGTACTTCATATTTATAAGTTATTGCTTATTTTACAATATCACTTAACTAAGTATAGAAATACATTTTCACATTTTAATTCTCGTAAAGTTGTATCATTTATATTTGATTTTTCGTCGGCATCATACTGTTGCATAACTTTTATGGTGGAAAAGATTAACTACTAATTTCATACAATATTGATACATAGGAAATCAACTAGTATTTAATAAACATGATATCTAGTACCTTCCATAGTATCACGTTTTAAACAAGCTCTCCTTTCAACTTTCTCAAAAGTCACTATACTGGAGTATAATCGAATTATTTCTAATATAAAGGTACATTGTCCTAGAAGCGACTACAGCGATCATCGCGGAGGACTCCTCTTCCGAGTTGGTTATCATTTTCCTCGCCGTGATGATTGCTAGCGTTGATCGTTGGGCGACTAGTCACCTGCTCTTGGAGGAGTCATAATCGCACTCGCCAGCGATCTTTTCTGAATTGTGCACGTGCCCATTTCTTGAAAAATGTTTTCGCAGAATGTTACAGTATAAAACAAAATATTCCTACGAAGGCTCGCTCCTGCGTGTCCCTTCCAGCCCATTTGGCTCCAGCTAAAACTCAAGCGACAGGGGGGTTCGAACGATTGGGCACAGTTCAGGGCGAGGTACAACGATAGGGGCAGTTGATGATAATTGCTTAAAGAAAAATAGACGGGCGCCACGACTTGGGAATGGAGATCTAAAAAGCCGAAATCCAATCGCCGTTGCGTTGCGTTATTACCCCCAGGAGGCGCTCCACAGATGTAGGAGTTTACACCTACTTTTGGGTGTCCCTCTTGCAGTTGTTTAGGCCCTGTACAGAGGAGTATATACAACACGACAACAATACCAGTTCCTGTCACTTTAAATAAACACACACAAATACAGTACTTACAAGCATTGAATTAAAATAAGGTGCTTTATTAACTTAATTTTTACACACACTTTCGACATGTAGTATGTAGTAAAATCGAGGTTAGTCAACGTTTTTACAATAATTAACTAATGTAAGGCGGGGACAGCACGTCCACTAAACCTGTTGCTACCTGAATCCAAGAAAGACCGGTATAAAATGCCAATTTAGGTTTTCTTCGGTGCTTGGAGTCAAATTACCAGAGTATCTTTAAGCAAAGCTTCGTAAACTCAAAAGCGGACGGTACCTAGTTACCCTTGTAAGGTACAACATACCATGCATTGTACAACGAATGTCTAAAATGCGCACAACACTATAGAACAAGTAGCAATCTTAAAACGACAGCTTACAATACCTTTTTGTTGGCGTAGGAGCCCAACAACTGCATTTCCTATGATAACAGGCGAAGAGGGTCTTACCTAGGCTACTCTGCGATGTTGCCTGATACTATCGCATAGCATAGGGGGTGTTTTAACGTACCACAACGACGACGGCGGGGTGGCCGACCAACTTAGCCGGAGAAGTGTTGTAATATAATCCTTCACAAGAAGATCCACACTGTAGATATGCTTGGAAACGCGCTTCTTTTTGAAAATCCGCTGTTTGCAGCGTAAGCACGTAATTAACGGCACTGACTCAACGAAGCGCGTAGCATGTGGCTTTACAAACACTCTCGTGAAGGGTACGACACACCCCTCTTAACGATAAGGTATATTATTCAATGAGTGCTACAGATCCATACCTTCAGTTTGAAGGCGTAAATCGGACTCTCCTAAAGGGAAGCTATTACGCGAGTCACCGTCGATATTTCGTCATGCAGGCAAATTTCTACTCCGTTCATCTCGCTTCCACTTATTTGAACTCTATCTGCGATGCTTGGGATTTCATCACCTTAACTCAGCGCAGCGAATATGTCCGGGGATTCCCGGTCTGAAAACATCGGCCAGCAGGCGCCGGCCGAGTAATTTGATATATCGATTTTTGTTTCATTTGAAATCGGCTGAAGATTCAACGCGGATCTCATCAGTGGGCAGTTCGGTAAACTAATTAGCGGGACCTATACAATATGGTAACGAATTGCAGAATTCGCTCCTGTAATATGAAAAGGTGCCTTCCGGCAAAGCTAGGGCAACAGATGTCGTAACCTGTCTTGCAATCAATTACGGGGCCTAGAAAGTGTGGGAATAGGCCCGATATAGGAGGATTTCGTTGCAGACCACGGCGCAGGAATGCGGAAACGTAATTTTGTTCAGCTAAACGTCGAGTCTTAACACTCCCCTTACTTAAAGACAGTGACCCCGGAAGCTTCTTGAGTGTTATAAAACTGAGACAACCCTGGTTCTAAATCAAACCAGTCACGTGCTCGGAACATAAACCAAACGAAAACGAAGAAAAATTAGGCAGAAGCCTAAATGAACGCAAGCGCGCACCTGAGAGCGCACCAATAAGGTTGAAACCCAAAAATAAAATTCAAACGTCAAAACTCCTCGGCAGAGAATGATGTTGAGAATTACTAATTAATAAAATATATTGTTATGTACTAGGTACTCTATTTTTTAATTGAATTGTAAAAATTATAAAACTTGAAAACTCTTTCTGGGTTTTTGGATCGATTATCTGGTCGCTTTGTTATTTCAATTTTGATTTGCAAATATTTTTCAACTGTGCATTGAAATTACTTGTCACTTATAATGTCATACAATTGTCACAAATTATTATGAAATTAGAATGACAAATGTCCAATTCTAAGAATTGTACAAAACTGGTTTATAAAAATGGTAAGTTATTATTTCTAATTAATTGCACCTTTTTTAAAATGTCTTTACTTTTTTTAGAGTTGGTATTCTTAAATAAACACCCACCTTGTATGGGCCTTACTTTTTCTCCAAAAGAACAATCGACTTAGAATGAACACCTTGGCCCTGTTTGTATCTTCCTGAAATCACCACTCACTAACTGCTTACTCCTGTTGACTGCAACTGATGTATCCTGATCTACAGGTTGCTATCAGGACAGACTGCTTTACACTCTGCTCACGTATCTGCTACCTTCTAGAAACACCTCCTTCTAACAGCTCTATGGCAAGTTAGCTGTCACAGATAAAACTCCAACTGATATACTTCTACCGTAGCTCCAAGATTCACCAACCTCTGTTCTCAGTAACCAACAGCACACCTTAGACCCAGTCCTGTCACTGCTACCCTCTTTTAATGGATTCCTACGTCTCCATAATGCTTCCTCGGACTGAGCACTGAGCAATACCCAAACTAATATAATCACTTGTCAAACTGTATGTCCCAGAATAAATCTATTTCCATATAAATGTTCAATTCTTTTACTTTATGTAACTAACAATTCCCATTTTTATCTGGATTTACCATATATCATGTATCTTCAGTTACTATTACTTCTTTATTCTTACTTGTTAAATATTTAGCTTCTTGCACACCACGTAGATTTTGATATAGTCCCTATTATATTTCCCAAACAATTTTAAAATAAACGGGGTTAAAATTACATTTTTTTATTATGATGAAAATTCAAAAATACATGTTTATCAATTTGTTATTATCTTAGAACAAAATTTTTTCCTAACTACCATATGTTCCATTATTAATGCCTTCTATTCATTTAATATTATTTGGTCTCTACCTACTAAATTTAAATTCTTATCATAATTTCCATTCGTCATTCTTGATAATACCATCTATTAACTTTCTAGATTCAAAACGCATGTAAAACGTTCAATGGTTATCTTTTCCTTAATAATTTGTTCCAAATTAGACTTATTTAATAAACTTATTTCAAACATCCTCTACCTTTTAAATTGGTCAAAATAGATTGCATTGATATTCCAAATTTCTTTTATAAATTTTAAATTTATTCAAAATTCACATATAGTATCATAACAATATATAAAGAAAAAATAGATGGTGTCCAGGGGACCGGTAAGATTAACTGAAACTTGCTACTGTGAATATACTTGTCAACACCGGTGAGTTTACAGAAGACCCAAAGGGAAACAACACATGCGGCGTGACCTAAAGCGTAGACAACTGATAATTGGTAGCGGTCGGCTACTTAAAAAACAACAACGTGTGTGTGTGTGGGTGGGGGGGGGGTTGGCACAGCCACACGCCGACTCGCGCGTGAGCCTACCGATAGCGACCTGTACGATTCAGGCAAACTACAACCGGAGAATAATGCCAGGTGGGGTCGAAAGATAACCCATGGAGTAAAGCACTTCCAAGATCTAAGGTGAAACCATTTTTCGCGCCGCTTAATTGTTTTCTCCATTTATCCAATTATTTCTGGTTTAAGCTGTATATTTAATTTAAACCATAAGCAGTTCGCATTGCGAATTGTTAATTTCCCAGTTTTCTTCATTGGTATACCTGCCTAAATCGCCGATCGCTATCAGCCGAGTGCAGCGCTTTTGTTATCTTCTTTCCCATCGTCTTGCCATTTGGCCGAAGCGCATTTATTTTGGCAACTCGATCTAGCAGCTCTCTGACGAGTACATTTTCGTGTGCTTAATTATTATTTTTCGAGAGCTGAGAACAAATCAGGTATGATGGACTTTCAAGTTTTATCTATACATATATAAAGGAAAGTCACAACCCCGACTAATCAACGCAGAGCCGTAACCACTGGTACTACGAAGTTGACATTTGGGTGGAAGATAAAATTTGTTACGTAAGGTAGTGCTAAGACAGGATTTTTTGAAATTGTACCCCTAAGGAGACGAAAATAGGTAAAATATGTTTTTAGGAATTCCTCAATATCTCTTACACCCGATGCGATATCGACCTGGTTTTTACTTGCAAAGATTTTCAATGCAAATACCTAGAAAAGTATTTCAGGAGTATGCCCTAATCAACCCCTAAAGGTGCAAATATGGGTTCAGGGTGAATTAAAGAACCCTTCGTATATCCAATGTTTCTTGAGTTAGAACATTCTTTTTTGGCACACAAATGTATTTTAAAAATATTTAAAAAGTAGTTTAACGGATTTTGAAAAATTTACCCGTAATGGGATGAAAAGAAGAAAACTGTGTTTTCATGAATTCCTCAATATCTTTTAGACCCGATAAAATATTGACTTTGCCTTTGCTTGCATAGGTATCCAAAGCAAATGACTAAAAACCCATTTCTGGATTTTGCCCTAATCCACCTTTAAAGGTGCGAATCTGCATTCGGAGTGAATTATAGAACCCCTTGTATTTCCTGTATTTGTTGAGTTAGAGCATTTTTTTGTCATATAGATATGTTCTTCAAATCTTTAGAAAGGGGTTTTAGGGTTTTTTGAATTTCACCCTTAAAGCGGTAAAAAAGGAAAACTGAAAAAAGGTAGGGGATTAAAATACTTAATTATTTTCCCTTTGGGTTCATTTCAGGATAAAACGGGCTGAAAAAATTTTTAGAAATATTTACCCTTAAGGGGTGAAAAGGGGTAAACTGTGTTTTTACGAGTTTCTCAATATCTCTTAAAATAAAATAGGAGAATTTCTGAAATTCCATTCCCCTGTGGTGGAAACGGGTATCCTGCTATAATTTATGAATGCAACATTTAATATGTACAAACATTTTTGATTTTATCTCATTGTTATACTAAAACTATAGTTTTAACGATGTATGCAAGATTAACGACAATTACATACACATTTCCAGGGGGTACGTAAAGAATAAAAGAGTTAAGGAGAACTTTTTTCAGAAGAATATTGTTTCCTTGTTACCTACAATATCGTTTTGCAGCCTTTGTTCGTTTAGCGTATTGAGTGAGGGGAAGGAAGGAGGTACTCCAGAATTCAATTAAGTTTTAAAAGAAGAAACAAACATTTGTTGTCCGTACGAAGAACGGGAATCTTGCTAGTAATTCCCATATTAATTACTTGCTTTTAGCTCTCTTATAGTATCCTTTGGAATAGGACTTTTTGTCTCGATAATTACCCTACGAGGGAATACCTTGCTACGAGACTTCTGCGCTCCTGCAGTAAGAGAAACAACCCAGTCGTTTTCCACATTTTCCGGCAGCTCAAAAAGCAAGCCGCCGTTATCAGAATTCCTGTGTATGGCTGCTTACTGCCTGCATCGCCGTTTGATTACACGCCAGAGCCAGAGGTTAGTGTGGGGAATTTTATTCATTCGCGACGGCAATACATGAAAATTGCATGCGTTATTAATATCTATATCTATATTTCATAAAATTTAATTACTGTCACAACATTACATGTTTTAATCGATTGTAAAAGGGGCACTCACGTTTGGGTTATCGGAGACCTGGTATTAAGGTTTTTTTACTGACAGCGATGTGCACATCTCTCGATTAATTAGACGAATTCAATGTTTTAAAAAACCCGCAAAGGGGTTTATTATGTTCATTCGCGTGGAAACCTCCGTAAAACTTTGCGATATCGTTGTGTATTCTAAATAATTTGAGAAACCATTTAATTATACCGTTTTGGGATTCAAATAACATTTTATACTCAATAAATGCTAGTCAACCGTTGTTGATTTACTTCTTTTGGAATCGCTTTGGTTCCTGGCGCCCTACTGTGTTTGTAGCTGCTTGCAGGTTACACCGCTGATTTCTGTATCTACGACCTAAAAAAGCGCCGAAAAGAGCTAGTTCGGCCCGCACGGTAAGTGTGGTTAGATCATAGAGAATCAGTCAATCTACGTTGTAGCGGTTTAGACTTTTTTTACCCTAGCTAGGACGCAAGTTGGTTCTTTTTTTGTTACACGAATAGAGTCGTTTGGGTTGAACCAAAATTAATGCTTAAAGCATGTGTCGCAATAGTGTAAAATGATAGAAAAGTCTTACACCTGCATACGTTTCCGATCAACCTACCAATCGAACACAGGGATCAATTCACAAAGTGGTAATATAATACCAATAAAGAAATAAGTTACTAGCACGGGTTTGTCAAAATCGGGAAAAAGTCCTACACCTGTATACGTTTCCGACCAACCTACCGATCGAACACAGGGATATGTTTGTAAAAATTACAAGCACAAAAAAGAAGAATATATGACAGCTTAAGATTCCCTCCACGGGTTACCTGGAGCCTGGAGAGGGCATGCTGCGCGTCACAAGCTCGGAGCATTGTGTGAATCCCACAGCAGATACAACTACTCGTCAGCAAAGAATGAGCGACCCGGGGGGGGGGGGGGGGTAAGGCCAGTTTTATCCGATAATTCGTATGTGGCAAGCAAAACTCTTCGTCGAATATAAAAGTGTCATACAAATTTAGGCGCTAACTTAACGTTAAAGTGTTTAGCCGCATCGGAAAGTACCTAATTACTACGCCTTTCGGTATCAACAACGTTAAAAAGAGCGGGACGCCTACGTAGATCGTACGCTACCAGGCGTTTCACGATATCCTCATAAAGAGACTTCAATGCGGGAGCACGTTGCACTAGGGCTTCACGGTTCGTTACTTGAATTTGTTCTAAGCCCTCCTTCTTGTCTGGGTCATAGGAACTATTTCCGGTAACTTTATGTATAGCGGTATGCACAGCGCAAGCAACTTTAGAAACTTATTTGTCCTCATATCGATGGTTGTCCTTCACATAAGATGCCAACATTGTTTTCAACAGCCGGTTAACGCATTCTACCGGATTAGCATGTGCATGATAGTAAGCGTTAAAAATTATTTTTGCCTTATAAGTATCCGCTAGATGTCGGAACCCGTTACTGCGGAATTGGACACCGTTATCGACCAATACGAACTGAGGGGCTTCAAAGAGTAAAAAGACAGCGTCTTCGATTATTCGTGACACTGTAGCTGCTGTGGAAAGAATAGCGGACAGAAGAGCGTGAATTTCGTGAAATAATCAGCGCATAAAAGTCACTGAAAATAAGTCGACCCACGTGACCTTTACTACAAAACGCGCAACACCTCACCTCAAATCACGAAAAGAGAAGTAGAAGATAAAATTAAAATTTTCTAGAAGCATGCGCCAGAAAAATTGAAGAGGCAGGAAAATGGCAACTAGGAAAAAACACTTCTCTTGAAGTATAGCAGTAATATTATAGGTAAATTCTTACTAAAATAAATTGTACCCAAAATATAATTTAGTTATAATTGCATTGTAATTTCAATAAACTTTTAATGCATCTACGTCATTTTTGTTAAAAGTAGTACGCCACGTCAATGGTACGTCAATTTGACGTATTACGCAACGTACTAGATTGGGCGTTAGCTGACGTTATTGGGCTGTGACATTAACACGACACATTTACGTTATATGTACGTCATTTGTAGACGTCGCAGCTGGTTGGTGCTGACTAATAATTGCCGTCATTTTGACGTTAGTGTGCCGCCTGGCTAGCATAGTTTTCCCAGCTCTGTGTTATTTTTTGTCTAGTGGCTCCTCCAGTGTATTTATGACATTTTGTTAATTGAGTTTAGCTAGTATAAGCTTCAGTGTCTGTTTAATTAATTATTATTATTGTTCTTAGTGTAGTTTGGTTTCTCAGCAGCCTGGTCTTGATGCAGGCTTGGCTTTTCCTATTCATGTTTTTGTTTTGAGCTTTTTCAATTCTTTGGCCGTACTACAGGCTCTGTAGCTAGCAAGATGTAATTCTCCGTAATGTACTCATTTAGGTTTTGCATTTTCACTTGTTCAACAATTTTTGGTGTAATTCTTACCGGTACATTTAACACACTTTGGTACTTTGTTTCTATACTTCTGACTGTGCCCAGAGGCTTGTTACGATTTGGATTGCGGCGCGCAATAACTTAAATTATCTGAATGGCTTGATTTCCACTTTATAATCCAAGAAATTGGCGATTTTATATAGGTACCTTGTTTTTGTTTTCATAAATATGAATATATCGAGTTTGGAGAAGTTTAAAATTCTCAGGACACAATGTATTATTCTGTTGAATTAATAGGATCCTCGTATGTTTTCCTGCAATAAATCCACGATTTTTGTTGGCATGTTATTGCGCTTATATGTACAATAGCGGACAATAAATTTAGGCCGGCCGGTCATTCGCTTGGCACTGTTTATGTTGGTGGCACTGTAAGTGTATGTCAAATTCGAGGTTAGCAGGTTAAGTTTTGTGCCAGTTTTGACACAGACTGACGCAAAACCTAACCTAATAACCTCGAATTTGACATAGACTTACAATGCCACCAACATAACCAGTGCCAAGCGAATGACAGGCCGGCCAAAATTTATTGCCCCCCATTGTACATATTTCTACGAACAAAGTTGTTTTAAAGCCTAAATGTACCTTTTGTTCTTTAAAAGGTTAATCACCATAAAACCTACCTTGTTGTAAATATTTTCTTGTATATAATTGTTCACTCAGCTAGCTCAATATTGCTCTTAATCTGCAGGGTAACTGTTGTATTATATCTGACAAGACACTGCAGTCTATCACAATGTACTTTTAAAAATTAAATACAAATATTTCAGCACATAATATTTAGATTTTATTAATATAATTAAATGTAACCTTTAAATGACAATTATAATATTTATTCTCTAATCCTTTAATATAAACGTAATTGTTAATGTTTGTTTGGAAGTTGCTGGTACTTTGACAATTTAAACAAATTTTGTTAATGACACTTCTAATAATTAAGTAAATGTATAAGCTTTAGGTTTACAAAACCATTCTTACCTTATAAATCTAAATTAAACGAATTTTAGAATTTCTATAAGTCTTTTTTATCTTTTCAATGTATATTGTATTACGGTCTTTACGACACCGCACCGGCACATACAACAACTAAACGGCCGGCGTGGGCGATATTCTACAAAATCGGTACGGAAGATTCACCTAAGCCGCTGCCCATGCCGCAACAAGATAATGCCAGCTAAAGCATCAGTGGAGCAAGGGAGGGTCCTTCACGAGATCACCTAAGGGGAGCGGCCAAAAGGGTGGTAAATAACAATAAAAATATATAGGGCGCCACCAAGTCTGTCTTTAAACATAACCGTATAACCGGACCTGGACGGTTAGACGGGACGAGAAGTACACAGGGTAATACGTCAGGAAGGTACTCGAGAACTGTCGAGCTCGGACTACAATTTCGGGAAAGAAATACTTGATTTACTATTTCGGTTATTTGCTGCCACCGCGGGGCCCGGGGCGTTGGCAAACCTACCTGCACACTCCAACGCTCAAGTTTCGTCGTACATCAATCTTGACACTATCTGTTTAACCTGGAAAGAGCATGCAGAGGTCGAACACAACAATAAGTCCCTTATTCAGATATTCGTCTATTGTCTGACGTTACAAAACGGGCAACGGACACGTCGCCTTAATTATTGTAGGCCTTAAATTAGGGCCCCAGCTGGAGTTAGCGCGTTATTTCTAATGCACACAAATACAACAAATGGTCAACATAATACAGCCGGTCTTGGTTGGCCCGTTAAGCGAACTGCAGAAAGTTAGTGACTAATTAGGCAAAATAGAGACGGCCCAAGCTCATTACCGTACAGCGACCGTATCACTAGGTTAGGCCAAGTGCAGAGTAAATGTTGAATTATAAGTAACTGTGGCCAAAGCCCATGAAGTGGCAGTAACTGTATCGCTTGACTGAGTCATACACAAAGCTAAGGTTTACTCATGAAAGAAAGCGGCCGAAACACACAAATTTGCAATACTGTAATGTTTAATTTATATCAAGCACAAGCAAATATTTAATTACAAATGAGAGCGACCAAAATACATAAACTCACAACAACTTCGCTTAATTTAGGTCACGCACAGCGCAACTGCTTAGTTACGCATGCGAGCGATCGAAGCACATCAACTCACAACAACAATCTCGCTTAATTTAAGCGTGCCCATAGCCACTGTTTAATTACATCTACAAGAATGGCCAAAGCACATCGATTAGCAGCGGCTATATTGCAAGCGTGGCTCAAACACCGAGCAAATGTTAGCTATGAATTACAAACGGCCGCAACGCATAAATTTACAGCAATGGCGGGCACGATGTCAGTACCTAACATAAATAGCGATTGATTAGTCACACCAATGGCGACCAGAAATGCGGTAGTTTAATTAATTAGCCCCGGTTGTGGGCTACATGTATAACAGTTCAGTCACTCTGCAGACAACGAGTTAGGCACAATAGCGTTAACACACACGCGATGACAAGTTCGCGTCGTATGAAAAATGGCTACTAGGTTACACAATAATTTGCAACGATACCTGTATTTTTGGGCGGTTCCTGAGCGTTGCGTGGACAGCCACTGGCGGTGCCTTCGGCAAGGGCTAGGTTTGACAGCGGGGGCGGTACGAAAGCATCTTTGGGGCCTGAAACCACCTTGGAATGGCGTTTAATTGGGATGGGTCTCTCACATGAGACCGAATACAACGATAGAATCGAGGGCACTCTACACGTTCTACCAGCGAAATGCCCTAACCAGTGGGCAGGCAGGATTACTCCTTAAACTACGTTGCAGAACGTGGCCATCGGGAGCACCAAAAACACTCAACACTGCGTACGTTACCGTCAACGGCTCTGTCGGAACTCACTCTCGAAAGGCAACCACAGTTTTACAAACAACTTGCTGTAACAGCACGAACGGAATGTCGACGCCCCCGCGACAAGCTCGGGAGCGTCGCACGAACTCTAACTCTTTGCTACTTGTTCGCTCGACGTCTCCGGGCGGAATCCCCAAAGCGACCGTTAGAAAAACTCGCGGGCAGCAAGCGCGTCATCAGGTGACTCTCGACAACCAATAGCGAGGCGAAGTCTTTGGCGGCTGGAACTAGTTTTGCGCGCGCTTAACGAGCGTGTGTTTTATAAAGGGTGGCCTAAAACGACGAAAACCAGACAGCTGCGCCAATATACAGGGTGTTCGAATTCGAAAATTGTTAGAATATGTGATAAGAAGTTAAAACATGCTGGCATCGGATTTGAAATACAAACAGGCTGTACTGAAAGCTTAAATAATCGACTTAAATACTGAAGGCTGCAAAATGGCTTAACAATTGTTCGTAGCTCAGTACTGAGAATTAATTTTAAATGGACTCACTTTGTGTTTCTCACTTTTGTTGCCACGTGTCTGCAATCCTCTCTGCTAGAAGTTGCCCCTGGAACTCGTTTGATTATACCTCTTCTGTGTTGATCTCTTCAAATTATGATGATAGTTCTTTTACGTAGATAACGTTAACTAATAATTACTTTTAACAATGTTATAAGTAAATTCTACCCAGAGTTCATTAGTTTTACATTAATTCTGGAAGAACAATTTAATATCTATCACAATTTATTAAAATTTTAAACCCGCCTCCTTCTCTTTAATCAAAACATAAACAATTTGTTATTCCCTCTCTTCGCATTCTTTTTCAAAAGGAACATTTATTAATTACCAACTTAAATCAATCTAGTTACAATTTTGACAAAAGTAATTTTTTTAGGTGAGCAATATTTATTTATCATTTTTTAAACGTATTTGAAAATTTTTTAGATTATATACAAACCGTCAGACTAACAAAGTTAAGTTATACTTTAGCAAATTGCAACATTCTGCAGTGCATTTCATATGAACAATAAACAGTTTTTTTACAGTTCAAACCACTTGCTTTGGGTAATTAGACCCATTCTATTGTCAATTAAGCTTCAAAAATATTGCATTAAATGAACATTTATACGTTATTCATATCAATACTGATTTACATTATATTAATTGACTTTCTCTTATTTTTGCAGGTGTTATACCAATCTTGGCCAGTTTTAAGTGATTCCACTTTTTATAGAATATGTTTTTTACCATTTTAATATCATAGCAATATATTGCAGTGATTGTCTTTATGTTTTTATGGGATAAAAAGAATAAATTAACTGGGGCAAATCACCACATTACTCAGGGTATTTTTATTGTGTAAAACTTTTCCTGTCAGTATTTTAGGCTAATGAAAATGAAATGCATTTATTATACATCAATAAAAATGGTTAACTGCCCTTTTCTATATTTTATCGAATTGCAATAATATTCTGGGCTAGCTCCGGCAAAAACACAAAACTGCTCTCTCAGGTTGGGTTCAAATCTGAGTTTTATTTGAAATTTTGTTTAGATTATTTAATTCGGCGTATCTCATATACACAATGTATTTTAGTACAACTGCTCTACTAGATTCGGTTACTCACAACCTCATAAAACTTGACTTTGAACACAGAAAGTCGTTAGTGCATATAGCGTGTACTTTCAAATTCAAAAGTGAAAATTTGTGCAAGGAACCATCAAATAAATTTAATTGAAACTCCCGCCAGCAACACATAACTTGCTGTTGTTTAGATGTAATGGCTTCAAATTCTATCAAAACCGCATTTTCAACTAACGCCATGCAAATTACTCAAACTGGGACGGTACTGGATGCTTGGAAACACGTTGAATTTCTTCCGCAGGTGGATTCTTGGAGATTACTAGCTTTCCCGGGTCCCAAACACTCAGAACATGCCAACTCCTACCTTTCAAATCTGACCGATTTTAGCTTCCGAGCTGGTACAAGATGACGCTGAGGTTCTAACTGGCTTGAAGTCGCTTCCCTAGCAGCAAATGTTGTTCCGGAATGCTCGTACACAATTCCCTGGTCTGTTAAAATTGCCACCCCTGGCTTCTGTAGCTTAAATGGTCCGCTGTCGACGTTCGGAAACTCCGGTGCTTGGTGTCGGTGTTCAGCCGAAGATGGGTTGGTAAATTTTATAACTTTTATGCTAGGAAAACCTTCACAAACATTCCCACACATGCCTGGTAACTGGTATAATAAAATGGTATACCTTTTTTACTTGTTAAACACTTTTTATTGTCTTAAAACATTAAGTTTTATGGAGCACAATTTTACCCAAACTTGTCAATTTTCAGGAATTATTTCTTATTGTTTGACAAAACAGCATCGCGTTGTTTAGTAACCGCGATCTGAATTTGTTTAAAAGAAATTAGTTTTAGTTACAATTTTACATCAAGGAATAAAATTTGATAACATGCTTCTTAAATCTAAAAATTGTCATTATTTATTATAAATAAAAATTGTTCTTTCTCGTCATATAAACGTTTTTATAATCACTGCTCTGCTATAATCACTTAATTTTTAAAATGCACTGGCACTTGAGTTCAATTTTAAACAAGTCACTGGATTTTCTTCAATTCAGTTGCCCTCGTTCTCTATTGCTTTTTGCAAATTTTATATTATCTTTCTTCGATTTCCATCTACCTTTCAGCTTGCTTGCTTTTCACTGGCCTGTACTTTTATTACTAACTCTACGTTCAAATTCATTATCTACATAACCAACATTTTGTATCATTTAATGTCATTTGATCTGGCTTCAAATATGCTCAAACCTATCATATTACGAATATTATATTAGCCATCTTAAATCTTTCTTTTACTCAAACTTCAAATTCAATCCTTCTGAAATCTGCTTTGCTTATGCTTGCCTTTATTCCTCAAATGATGCTTCTTGCATCTCATTTCCAATGCATTTAATAACTTGAAGTACTGTTTGAATTGCAATTAAATAAAATATTTCAAATCTGTGGTTTAATTGACTTTTTTCAATATTTCTCACTGCATACAGAGCTAAATTGTGAGCTTTAAACCATCTCAATATGTATTGTAGTGACAACAAGCACCACATTAAAAAGCTAATATTTATATAATAACTTCTTTTTTAGTTAGCCCTTATTTAATTCTCAAATCAATTATGTATTTTGAATAATTATTTTAATTGAGTTCTCTTATCAGGGAGGTTCGCCAATCTAGTGATCTGTTAATTGAATTTTCAATTGTATTTTTAAAATCTTTGACTACTAAATGACATTTAATGTCAACTTGACTTCTACACCTTTTCAAACCAGGTATTGACAATTATACTTTACATTGAAACACATATCAATCAATTCACCTATGTAAGGACTATATTAAGTTTATTTTTACACTTTCTTTTACTGATTGTTATTCAAATAGCTTTTATAAATTCTTTACACAAACCTTAAAACTTCTCTAGCTTTCATTGTAAAAATCCAACCAACAACAGCTTCCGATGTCGACAGTCTGCAACGCCTACCGCTTATTCCTCAAACAGTGACAATTATGATGGTTTGTCAACCCTCGAACTGCATCTATCATGTCAATAACTTCTATTGTTCTTAAAATCCAGTTCTGCTTTCTTTTAAAAGTCACCGCCACACCAATCGACTCCAGGTAAGTTTTAGTATTATTGATGATCCAAATCTAACCTTGTTTATTCTGCAGATAGTCCTATGTCTCCAGCAACACCCAATAAAATTATCCAAATCAATCAGCTAATTATGACAACCTTCTTTCAAATGCTTGATTTGTCTTCCATGCAACCACCAATGTCACTAATAAATCCTTATTATGTCTTGTATGTATCAATAAATCCAAATCCCATTCAAATAATATAATCTTCTGTGTTATTCAGTTCCGATTCACTATATGGTACAATCTCTTCACCGATTGTATATCTTTATTAAATCCAAGTTATATTCTCACCTATTACACCACGTAGATTTGTTTATATCCCCTTTTAATTTGCATTTACCAAACAATGATACAAATTAAGGAATTAATTTCCCATTTTTTTCCAAAATTCGTTATTTCAAAAATACATGTACATTTTTCATGAGTTGTTTCAGTAACTAATTAAACAAAATTCCTGTTAGCTACAATTCTTATTGCATACTTATTTATTTTAAATATCCTATTATTACATGCTATTAATTCTTATCATTCTAACAAATACATTTGTCAATTGTAACCTTGGCTTGAACTCTATTAAAATTAAACTCAACCATCAAATTTGTATACTCAAATGTTATTTCATTATCAAATTACGTCACTCATTGTCCCAATTAAATTTCATTATTCATTTCAAAATTAACACCCAATTCTATCCAAACACTTCAAGATTTGATTGTAGTAATCTTCCAAATTTATTAGTTTTATATTTTTAACTTTCAACCACTTTTAGTGTATCACAACATAATATATTGTAATGGTATATTGCTAACAGCAATTGTGGTTGCATAACTAACACACGAACAATGAAAAAAAATTCAAATGGGCACAGAATTAGTATTTTGTTTATTGCAACAATAAGTCATTAATATACATTAATACATACACAAGATATGATTAGCAGTAACTGTAATTTGATTAACAGAGGTTAGCATAAGAAGAAACAGTATCGGGGGGGGGGGGGTTCGTTTAACTTATTTTTCCAATATTTTGCTCGTTATGGCAGATGCACCTAATTTATGTTGACTGGCAGATTAGATAGGTGCTGTAAACGTTAATACAATAGTGTGAATTTGCTTAGATGCAGAAGTGTTTGCGGAGTCACGAAGGTTATATGCAACGTTGGTAGTAAAATTATCATGCCAACAATCGGTAATGCAGCTGAAAGGTAAAAAAGCGGTGTAAGGAAGCCCAGAATGCAAGAAGCATTGAAAAGACAAGCTACGATAGAAAAAAGGCAACAGTGCAGTGCTTATAAAACTTGTGATACCAGTGTTTATTAAAACTAAAGTGCAAAAAAGCAAGCAAATGAGATTATAGTGCTATACAGATTGACATTTATGCCAAACACATTTTAGTTATTAAGAAAACATTGTACAAACTTACGTGAAAAAC
Organism: Agriotes lineatus; assembly: GCA_940337035.1. Classification (NCBI taxonomy): domain Eukaryota; kingdom Metazoa; phylum Arthropoda; class Insecta; order Coleoptera; family Elateridae; genus Agriotes; species Agriotes lineatus. The sequence goes on from CALNHX010000142.1 coordinate 410,759, forward strand.
AATAATTGTAACACGTTACTAGGATACTAGATGTGCAATTATTAGTGTTTATTAGCGAAGCCAAGCGAGAAGCTTGTTGTAAAAATTGGTCGCAAAGGTTGATTAATTTTGAATATTAAAAGCTATTATTTTGTGCCAAGTGTTGGTTTTTGAAAGCAGGAGCAGAGAATATTCCACAGATAAATTAGAAAATGTGCTCCAGATTCCAAGCCCACTTTACGAGGTCGATTTGAAATAGAAAGTGGCTCCGAGGGGCTTTCAGCATCGTGGAGCACCTAGAAAAGACATCGTACTAGGTCCAGAATGAGGTTCCAGCCGCCGGGAGAATTCCAGAAGATAATTACAAGCTTGACGACCCTTGATTTTGCAGTCGACGACTTTAGATTCAGAAAGCAGGAAGTAAAACAGTTGCCAGTCCGCGTCTTTTGCTGACGTCAGAAAGGAAACAAAAACAGGTTAGTAAAACTATTTATGCCATTAATTGGATTGCTAATAATTACCTGAGGTGAACTTGTTGCTAATTTGTAAAATTTGCGTTCATTTACGTTGGATTTTGTTGTGTTTCAATCATCTCTGTTTTTGCCGTCAATCATCATAATCGTTACAGTGTCGGGGTGCCAGGCGCACCGAGCCGCTGAGGGTGTGTGCATTTTAAATTCGGCGGAGGTACTTGGGGTAGTGGAGCCTGTCTGGCTAGAACACTACGCCCGCTCTCCAGCTGGTCACCCATCCAAGTTCTGACCGAGCAGACTGGTGCTTAACTTTTGCAAGTGCCGTGAGAGATGCATCACCACTCAGCCGTACTGCCGTCAATTAGAGGTTAAACTGGCAATAGCAGAAAAGTTGGGCGTTTGCCACACAAGTCTAAAAATCATACTCAACAGTAAATTTTATACAGGATGTTACAGCCTAAGTACTTGGATGGGTGAACATCTGGAGAGCGGGTGTAGTGTTCTAGCTTAGACAGGCTCCACTACCTCAAGTACTTCCGCCGAATATAAAAATGACATACCCTCAGTTGCTCGGTGCGCCCGGCTCCCCGAAACTGTGTAAACGATATAAGGGGTTACAGATTATGTATGTTACAACCTAACCCTCGGATTTTGAGTTTTCTCATGCTAATCCGGAGCATTTATTTAGCTTTGGTTGCCAATAAATAAAATAGGAGTGGCAATAAACCATTTATTTTGCAAATAATTATTACAAAGCATAATTTTAATAAGCCCTGAGATCAACATTGAATTCTTATTAAAATTATTTAATTTGTTGTGATATTCCCACACTTTATTTATTTATATTATTACATATTTGTCTGACGTTCATAACAAACTTGTCACCATACAACGTATGGATATCATTACGGGCACTGACGCACATCGGGTCGCATACGCTTGCAATTTTCGAGTTCATACCATTCCGCAAAACGTCACTCGACACTAATCAAACGGACAATATTCCAATATTGAAAAAACACACAGATTGGAAACATACGTACTCAAGCGTGCATAAATATTTAAAAATTGTGGATGTCGTATTTTTACGTATCATGGTGAATAAAGGCTTAGAATATTATTCTATGAGGTGTAAAGTGGAAAATATGCCAGAGGTAATTGTCTCACATGCAAATATTGTGAAGCTAGTTAGAGAGGTGATCTCTCGAACAATGGAAGAATTTTTGGCCAGTTCTTCAGACTTTTTAACATGGACATCAACAGCATTTCTTCTCAAATTTGACATTTAACTGATTATGCAATAAAACTTCTATTTTAAAAATAATCCGTCGTTTAACTCCATTAGTTATCCAGAACTCAATTAAAGCACGATAGAACGATTTTACCTAGTTACCGCGATTGTTGCCAAATCAGTAATTTATGTTTACCGTTCTAGAACGGTAAGTAAAAATTCGAGGTTAGCAGGTTAGGTTTTGGTTCAGTTTCGACACAGGCTGACGCAAAATATAACCTGCTAACCTCGAATTTCGCATAGACTTACAATACAACCAATATATTATTCTGTGGTATAATGTGACATTTTTCTGACGTTTTAAGGAAAATACATTTCTATCGTGAAAAAACGTCATAAGCCTCACGAAGGTTAAGGAATTACCGATCTCAGACAATAATTGGAGTCGCCGCTTCGCTCCTTCTCCAAACAATTGTCTTAATACTTAATATACTATTACTTTTTAAGTTGTTAAATTCTTCTTTGTGAGATTATAAATACTTACCAACATAGTTCAAAAACGTTCTTCAAATTTCAGACGATAATTTAGTTTAGTTTCAATGATATCGATATATTTCTTAAGAACCGTGTGGAATGTAAATAAGGTAAAAGCTTAGGTTGCTTAGAAATATTTAATTTATGTTTTTGCTTTCGCTTAGATGTACATATCGTGTGTTAAAAAATCATTTAGGGTAGGCCTTGAAAAGATAGATAAAAAATCTAGTCATGTCTTAACTTAAGTCTGTAGGTGAATGTCAGATTGCATTTTGTTTATGCAAACATCTGTAACTGTGACAGGTAAAAGTTTGCACTGCATTAAGTTTAATTGCATCAAGAAAAAATAAAAATAAGATAGCATGTACACAACAACAACGAGTGTAATAATCATATACATACATACATAATCTTAAAGTCCTTATACCTTTTTTTATACAGTAGTGGGCCTGTCTAAGCTAGAACATTACGCCCGCTCTCCAGATGTTCACCTAACCAAATACTGACCAAGCACACTGAAGAAGTTAAGTGTAACAATCATAACGGTCAATAAAAATTGTTTTTGTTAAGTGTTTTGTATATTTTTAGGAAAATAGTTCAAGGTTAAGACGCAATTTAGTTCTTTCTGACTTATGGTAGTTAATTTGCTTCAATGGGCATCTATCAACTTATGGCAAACTTCAATTAGATCATGGCATGCTGCGAATGAATTTTTTTGGAACACGATATTTTTAATGTAGTGCACATTAATTGAAGATTGAAACATGAAAGCTTATAATAATTTTCGATAAATAATTTTCCCATGCCCACAAACGAAAGTGGTAGTTTCAATACAGTCAAACATCCACGCAAAATGAAAATATCATTCATTCGGTCGTTGTCATAACGAACGTGTTTGTTATGAAAATACTGCACAATTCAAAGTTATACAGTAGGCTAAATATGTCATTTTAACCCAAACGCTACTGACAATAGCGAAAGTTGTTGGTTACTCTAATAAAATACTTAAAATAATTTAATAACTAGTTACTTATTCAATTACTTCGATATGGCCTACAATTTCTGGATGGTGTCAGTTCTATTCTCCAAGTGGATGGTATTTCTTTAGCTGCTAGGGGCCCTTCAACATTATTGAAAGTTTTTTTATCTAGATTTATCGAATTTCATTTAAAAGAGTCGTGGTCACTATTGTCTTCAATGTTATTGAAGTTATAAGTAGTATAACTGGCAGTAAATTCTTCTTTTTGAAATACAATCTAATAGCCATAATCCAGGTGTTTTGAAGGGTTTTCATATATTCCCAAGAGTAAATGCAGACTGAAAGGGAGTTGTGTTTAAATAAACCATTTCTTTGATTTTGAACGATATGAATGCGAAGTGGTTTATGTATGTACTATCACGAACAAATGTATTTGCCAGTCAGGTCTTTGCAAAACTTTGCTATAGATGTCGCTAATGTTAAGAGTAGCCAAGGTTGGTAAAACTGAAAGCGTTCAGTTTTACCAACCTTGAGAGTAGCAAAGCGTTGTGTTTATAAATTCTAACCGGTTTTTATCGAAGTTGGCAAAACTGCAGCAAGTCCTTAAAATTCCTGCAGAGAAACGGCGCGAAGTTAGAGTAGGCGTTGCGTCTACAAATGCTTCGCTGTGTCATTCAGAATTTTACATTTTATTAAGATAAGTGTAATTTCAGAGTAGTCTAGATACCGTGTGTAACTGGATTCCGGTAGACCTCAAATATATTTTACAGTTATGCTACTATTTTGGTGAAATGTGGGAAAACGCTATGTAAAGTAAGATACACAAATATTTATAAATATATATGTGTAATGTTACTCTTTGGTTTGGTTTTTCAATTTTGGTCTTCACAGGATAGGTGCTCGTTTGTGGTATGGGTTCTGGGTTGTTGAAAGTTGAATGATAGGGACGTCTTATCACAGACGGTTTCCATATTCTCTGGTGTATCTGTATGTATTCTTATTGGATAAAATTCCTCTTTATTTAAAAAAAATTCCTTTCCGGTAAGGGGGGAGTTTATTACGTGTTAAAAGCATATTGTATTAACGTTAGCACACAGTCGAAGTGTATGAAAATTAACATCCGAGTTGCAAAGGTTTTTAAGAAAAGAGGGTAGAAATAACAGGTTTTTGTTATCAAATTGGTGACAGAATTTAGCTGTGCATAAAATGTTTTGTGGTGAAAATGTGGTAAACTCGGGATTTCTCGTTCTTCGTTAATAGTATGTAGATACTAGCGAAGCTTGCTTCAGGCAGATTTTGAGAGCGGTACCAATTTCCAACGGACTTAGCTCCAGGTCGTATCGACTGATTTAGGAATGACGGAAAGCACTGAATATTCTTTTGCCTGTTAATACAGGGTATGTATAGTTGATTTTGGATTTACCTGATTCTATTTTTGTAATTGAATTAGCAACAACTTTGAGGTGACGGAAACGCATTAGTTTGAACATCTGTGCATAAGAATTTCACTACGAAGATTGCTTGCGGTCAAATGACAGCTGACGTTTAGCGATTGTCAGAGTAGCAATTAGGAGAGCAGATCAACCTGTTGAACATTGTTACAGGCTGATTAAACTCATGAGAAGCTAGTCTTCGATTCGACAATCGTAACGAATTGTCAGATAAGTAAAGTAAAGATAATCTTGTGATATTTCGCATATTCTCAAGAAGTGAGAACTGTTTATAACCCCTTAATTGTACACTAGCTATTATATACCAGTGAGTTAGTGTTAACGTCACATGTAGTAGTTAGAAAGTGAAATTGACGTAAACTTAAGTGGGGTACCCCGTTTTATCATACAAACTATTGCTTAGATAAAAATTAGAAGTCGATAATTGTTCCCATAATTACAATGAGAATAGACTGGCCAAAACTAGAATTATCAATAAATCTATATAAAGGATTGCTTCTTTCATTCAAACTTTAAAGTTTCAAGGGTTGTATTGTGCTGTATATGTATATGGCGAAGTGTTTATAAGTTTTATTTTACCTATATAAGTGTACTTGGCAGTAATTAAACTTGTTGGCGCTCAAATAAATTTGGACAATTTGGATCAATAAAGGAAACACACCGTCCTTCATTGTAGCTAGTGACGGGCTCCAAGCACACTTTTATAGCGAACAATTATTGAAGTAAAATATAGAGACTGACCTAAAGGTAAGAGAAAAGCTAACAGACTTTAACGCAAAAATAGGAAAAAACGACGAAGACACAAGCCAGTATATTGGAAAATACGGATTAGGCATCAGAAACAACAGAAGAGAAATTCTAGCAGACTTCGCAGATGGAGAGGAAATGTACCTTATGAACTAATTTTTCAAGAAACAGGATAGCCGAAGATGGACATGGATAAGTCCAAATGGGGTTACAAAGAACGAAATTGATTTCATAATGTCATCACATAAGAACATAGTCCAAAATGTTAACGTGCTAAACTCCTTCTCAACAGGTAGTGATCACCGAATAGTAAGAAGCACAATAAAGATAAGTGATAAGTTATGAAGAGCAAAAAGATAAAAAAAAATTAAATATAAATGGAACACTATTAAGATCAAACAAGGATGAATATAATAAACAACTAATGACAAATTTCAATGAGGATCCGGGGAAAAGCAACGGGGATATTAATGAAGCAAATACCAGAATTTCAAGAATCATAAAAGAAACAACAACGAGAGTGGCAAACGATAAAGCAAGAAAACAAGAAAAACTTTTTCGAAAACCAAAGATATGCTGGAGAAACGAAGGATATTAATAAAAAGTGGAAAAATAAATTCTATTGAATATGTAGAACTAAACAAAGAAGTTGGAAAAGTCAGCAAAAAGTGACATCACCAAATACCGCACGCAATAAAGTGAGGAAATTATTGAAAATAACAGAAGATTCAACATCTTTACGAAAAAGAACGCACTGAAGAAGAAAATTTATAAAATCAAAGACGAACCAGGAAATATAATTACAGACAGGAATGAAATACTACAAATTGTCGAAAAGTTATATGTCAAACTGTACAAAAAAACTACTCCAAACCCAACAGATATCCAGAAAAACAACAGCAAACTGAAAGCTCGAATCATCAACGTTAACTCGGAGGAATTGCCAACAATAGTAAGCGAAGAAGTAGAAATACCATTGAAGCAGATGAAAAATAATAAAGCTGGGGGCGAAGATGAAATATTACCCGAAATGCTTAAAGAAAGTGATTCATCAACCAAACTAGCACTTCAAAAACTTTGTAACAACTGTTTATCTCAAGGAGGAATACCAACAGATTGGGAAAATTTCAGCACAATACTTATCTACAAAAAAGGGGACCCCACTGACCTCGAAAACTGCCGACCCATAAGTCTCCTCTCCCAGATATACAAGTTGTTTATGAGGGTCATAACTAACACGCAAGAGAGAAAATTCGAACTATACCAACCAAAGGAACAAGCTGGATTCAGAAAAGATTACAGTACAACGGAACATCTACACGTTGTAGGGCAACTTGTAGAGAAAAGCAGAGAATATAACATACAATTATGGTTAGCTTCTATAGACTTTAAAAAAGCATTCGATACGATAGACAAGAGAACCATTGTTAGCGCAGTGAGAAATGCCAGAATTGACCAAATATATATAGACCTAATACACGAAACTATGAAAAAAAAATTTCATGAAATAACTATAAAATCGAATTACAGCGAGGAGTTAGACAGGGAGATATAATACTTATCGCCGAAGTTGTTCACTCTGGTGCTGGAAGACACTTCAAGAACCTCCAGTGGGAAGAAAACGGTGTCATGATACAAGGCGAAACATTTAAGAACCTAAGATTTGCCGAAAATATTGTAATTTTCGCAAGAAATGTTTCGTTACGTTCTTTATCCCTTCCCTCGAGGAGGCTGGCAAATCTGTCTTTATTTCCTTTACGGGAATCTTTTGTATTTGTTGTGTAACTTACAACTTTATGTATCAGCCTGTCTGAAGTTTCCGGAGGTGAGTTAACAGGCGAAACTGGATGAAAAGCCGTTTTCAATTATTATAGATTCAGCTGTACCCGTCGATCTTCTGAAAATGCATTTGGACTGCTGGCCCAAGTTTTCAGGATCTTTTATACACCAATCAATATACCTACTCCCTTCACGAGTCGATGATGTAATTATAGTTTCCTATTGCTTACACAACCTACTCAGAGACCACTACCTCGAAACTCGTGAAATAGCAAATTATGACTTTGACACAGCTCAAGACCTCCCAGTTGAAAATCTGATTGGCTTGGCACGGACTCGTGGATTTGCAAATCAAGAAGGATTTTCAGTGAGAAATTCATTTACAAACAATTTTTCTAGAGGGAGTGTCGGGTGGCAGAGCCTACAGTGGCTATATACAAGACAGTGTGGCCATACGATTGTTGGCCGCCATTAACAGGCAAATTTGAGTTTAGAGATATACAGTGCCTTTCGAAATAATCGAACGTTTTTGAGTGGTCATTATTTTGGCGCTAGTTATTTTAACTAGTTGATGTTAGTTACACGTGCAGTGTTATTTTTGGACATTGACATTTCTCATTGGCGTTCGTTCGTAGTGCTTTAAGATGTTACATGAAGTTTACAACCGGTTTCAGTTATGCTAGTTTACAATACAGCTAAATGCCGTCTTCCTGTTCCCTGTCTCCAAACCTTCCTGTTCTGTGCTTGGTATTCTTTCATATTCCTCCATGGCTCTCCGAATACCCTCATTCCACGGTTTGCGTGGTCTACCTCTTTTTTTCTTAACCGGCGGCGACCATTTAAAGATCTTCATAAGCCACGTCGTCTCCTCCATTCTCCAATTCTGTCCACAACTGATTCTGGTGCCTCCATTCTGCGTCTTATTTCCTCGTTCGTCACTCTATCTCGTCTCGATACCTTTGCGCTTTCTCGTCCATTTGAACTGTGCTTAGTCTTCGTTTCATTTCCGCTGTTACAGTCCATACCTCACTGCCATAACATAGCACCGACTCTACCATTACTTTACCTCTTCTTTTTTTGTTTTTGTTAGAGATAGTATTGTCCCATCAAATTGATTTTAAGTAGGTACTTTGTACTATTCGAGTTCTGATCTCTTCTGTTCCCAAACCTTTTCCATCGATTGTATTGCAGCACTGAGGTATTTAAACCTTTCTACTTGTCTTACTGCGACATCTTCATTTATTAAGACTTCATATTGTGCTTTCGAGTTGACTACTAAATACTCCGTTTCCTCTAAACTTATGCTAAGGCCCCATTTATCGTAGCACCGATGTAATCTCTTTATCATATATTCCAAGTCGAACGCATCTTGTGCTATTACAACAATAGCATAATTATAAATTGTCACATTTAAATACTGTGCAGAATATTAGTTTTTCGGGGCAATAGATGATAAAATTTGACCCGCTTGTGACGCTAATGAATTATTTGACACTGACAATTTACAATTCTCAGATTTGAAAGGTTTTATTTTCTTTCATAACCAAATTAACAGGTTCTGCCAACCTCTTTGAGAACAACTTAGAAGTAACTAAATATTTTGCCTGTTAATGGCGGATATTCGCGTCGACCAATAGCGGCGAAGACATCCCTATGGCCACACTATCTTGTATATAGCCACTGTAGCAGAGCCCAGAGCCAGTAGATATAGGAGAGTACCGCCATTCTTTGATCCGTAAAAATGCCGCCATCGCCGCCATTTTTGTTCCCATCAGCAATGACTGATTGAGTTATGTCTAAAATTTTACTTGAAATTGGCAAGACTGTAAGTCTATGTTAAATTCGAGGTTATCAGGTTATGTTTTCCGTCAGTGTGTGTCAAATAACAAACAAAACCTAACCTACTAACCTCGAATTTGACAGAGACTTACAGTCTTGCCAATTTTAAGTAAAATTTCAGATTGCCAATAAATGTCACGTTGACGGAATTGTGCTACAAACCTCAAAGTGACGCATATGACAAAAAAACAAACATGGCGGACGTGGCGGTATTCAAGGGTAATACCACAAGCAGTGGATATATTTTTGACAAATATTTTGTCATTTCCATGTAAATTATTGCGTTTAAATTTCACGATACAAAATCACATCAAAAATGTCACGAGCCGAAGGCGAGTGACATTTAAATGTGATTTTGTTGAGTGAAATTTGCAATAATTTCTATGGAAATGGCAAAATATTTAAAAAATATATATCCACTTCGAGTGGTATTTGGGACGACTATTTAACAATATTAATACATAACGATGAACTTTATTGAAAAACAATCCAACAATTAATATAATTATTCATTCTCAATTAAATTCAGCGGAATACTTCCAAAACACAGCATTTTAAAATTTTTAAAACAAGCCACACAGTTTGTTGGGGTTAGTGTTACTTAACCTAGCGATATCACTAAGGACAGAACATCGTTGCTAAGCGATACTTCGCAACAAGGCTATTTATTTTTTGAGTACGAACATTGTTTTGTGAATATTTTGCATGGTGCCCAATATTCAGTGATATACTGCTGTGATTGGTTGAAAAAAGCAAATGTCTGCAATGTGATTGGCTTATATGTTATAGTGTTGAATAGTCTCCTATATCTACTACAGTGGCTATATAAGGACAGTGTGGTCAATTTTAAAAACGGCCTGCTAAATTGTAAGACAATAAGACAAACGTCACCCTGCTAAATTATGACATAAACGTCATTTTATACGGACTGGACATATGTGAAGTTCCGCGATGCTTTACAGAGCGGTGTATACCCACTATCGACAAAATGTGTGCAATGTGAGGTGGTCAAATATGCAGTGTAACATTAATTTTACAATAATGTCAATAATATTACGTAAACAGAATGAAACGGCAAGAGACGCCATGAAACGTAAAGAATCGCTGCCAGCGATTAAAAATCCTCGTTAACGAGCAACCTAATATCGGAATATAAGTCAATGTGTCCTTTGTTATCTTCTTTATTGTGTTTTTGTACATAAAAAACGAGAATTTACAACATTTTGCATTGGTCGACACAGAGATTACGTACAAAAGCTCAACAAAAACTGATTTTTTTGATATTCATAATCAAACCGTTCTATTTATACCACCAGTTAATTTAGAGGAATATAATATTCAGTGTTAGATAACCCATAAATTCTCTTTAATTTGATGCAATAAGCTTCGCCATTAAGACATTTATATAGTATATTATAGCTCTTGATTTGGGCTAATGGGCAATTTTCGCAAAAAGTATTTTATCCGCAAACGTCACAAAAGTGACAAGTTATTTGTCTTTATTGACAAGGTAAAAGTGTCACTTTATCTGCCTAAGCAGACAAAATAGCGACTTTTTCATACTTTATCTGCCTAAGCAAACAAAATCGTTGCCCTCTTTCTTTCTATGTTTGTTCGTTATCTCCTCCGAAGATACTGGACCGATTAAATTGTATGATGGCTTAAAATTTTGCTAATTCTTAGACTTAGATCCGTAGGCCGGTTTTATTTTCAAAGAGTACGAAAAAGTTTTAATTTAAATAAACCTTTAAGCAGCGGATCGGAGCATCTGTCGCCGTGGTTTATGGTGTGACAGCTGCTGTGGCCGTGTGCTATTAGCTCGGGTGATTCAGTATGTTCATATATCATTACAGTAGCGCGTTATTTGAACAAGATCGGTTGGCGCAGCGGTACAGTGTTCGCCTGTCACGCGGGTGGCCTGGGTTCGATTCCCGGCCGATGCATCCTTTTTTATTTAAATTTATATTAATGAAATTTACCTGAATACGTTTGCGGGTAAAATAGTATATGTTATTCGGAGTAAAAGTGACTTTATGTGGCTTAGCTGAATTATTTGCCTCACTAACGTTCGGCTAAATAAACTTCAGCTTCGCCACATAAAGTATCACTTTTACTCCTAATAACATAATCTACTATTATTTTAACTCGTTGACATTTACTTATGCAAACGAAAATTCGGCATTCGCTTAGACAGAACACTGTTGAATTTTATGATGATTATTTCATTCCACTTCATGTTGGGGCTGCTTTCAATAATAAAGGACTTAGAAGCAGTTTTGTGTGACTATGTGTAATTTCGTAAAACGACTCTTAATGCCGGATTTTAAAACAACCAATCAGAAACATGACCAAAATTGACCACACTGTCCTTATATAGCCACTGTAATATCTACTGGCTCTGGCAGAGCCTACAGTGACTATATAAGGACAGTGTAGTCAATTTTAAAAATCTGGTGTGATACACGTACACAACTTCCTTTTACAGTGATCTTATAATTAGCCAAAAATTTAATTTTAAATTTTTAAGCATTTGTCAAAAATTTTCAAAAATTACAAATTCTACAAAAACGGTGCAAAATAGAGCGTTAGGTGAAGAGACAAATTTTCTCTATAATCTTAAGCTGAATCCAAAAATCTAATAATATACCGGGTGTTCTATTTAAAATAGGAGTTAATAAAAAAAAAGAACAAAAAACAAAAGAAACCCATTTTAGAAGTATTCAACTGGAAAATCACCTATCCCACATCAATGCACACTAAAAATGTAATAAAAATGAGAAGTTTGAGAAAAATCGTTAGAGTCGTTTTTGAAAAAATCGAAAAAAACTGAAAAATCACAAGAGTAAACACCTACTTCCGGTTAAGCGATTTTCTTCAAAAGCTTGCTGTGGCATCTATATAGTACACAAAACTTATATATGAAATTTCAACCCCATACCTCTTTTCGTTTTTGAGATATTCTGTTCACAGACACACAGACAGACAGACCAATGTAAAAAAATATGTTTTTTGGGTTCAGGAGACTCTGCAACGTGAAGATCTGTTGATAACTCAATTTCGAATTTTTGGGGTGAATCCAATACTTCCTTTATTGTAAAAGGAAGTAAAAAATCTGGTGTGATACACTCACACAACTTCCTTTTAAGGGCCCCACAGACGTTCTTTTCTGCAAGTTTTGTCTGCACGGGCAAAACTGTACGGGTAAAAACGAACAACGACTTCAGCCACACACGAACGGATTGTTTCGTTCAGTTTTTCTGATACCACCGCTTGATCAACTGTGATGGATACTACGACCACGTTGGCAGTGGCGGCGGAAGTGGCTATACAAGTTTCAAAAAGAAAACGTTCAAAATGGGCTTAAGAATGGTTGCTTAGACGAAGGCAATTTTCACACGTAAATCTTTTAAACGAATTACAACTAGAACCAGGAGACTGGTTTAATTACCTGCGGATAGATAAACAAACATATTTAGAGCTAGGTACTTACCTTAGTAACACCGTTAATTAAAAAGAAAGACCGATTTATGAGACAAAGTATTTCACCACATGAGCCACTGCCACGTTAAGATTTTTAACAACAGAAAGGAGCTATGAGGACTTACAATTTTCTGTAGCTATAACCATGTCTTGGTAGGCTTTATTTTTTTCCCCTCTGTCAAAGCATTCTTTGGACTTAACTTTTCAAACACACGGATGACTTCTATAGAGTGCTATAAACTCAATAATAAATTGTTTATTAAAGTTCTTTAAATCACTCATGGTTTATTATCATTTATTATTAAAGAAACTATTCTACCAGCGAAAACCAACCCGACGGTACTGATTAAAACCGTCCTTCTTAACCGTGGTGACACACACACGCACAGACTTGAACGAGCACGTTCAAAACGGACGGGTTAAAATCAAGCCGCGGCAGATATTTTTGAACGCCAGCAAGAAGGACGGTTTTCGGTCACACACTAACCGTTTTACCCGTACAGTTTTACCCGTGCAGTCAAAACTGCCAGAAAAGAACGATGTCTGTGGGGCCCTTTACAGTGATCTTATAATTAGTTAAATATTTAATTTTTAATTTTTAAGCATTTGTCAAAAATTTTCAAAAATTACGAATTCTACAAAAACGGTACAAAATATAGCGTTAGTTGAAGAGACAAATTTTCTCTAAAATCTTAAGCAGAATTCAAAAATGTAATAATATACCGGGTGTTCTATTTAAAATAGGAGTTAATAAAAAAAATAGAAAAAAAAACAAAAGAAACCCACTTTAGAAGTATTCAACTGGAAAATCACCTATCTCACGTTAATGCACATTAAAAATGTAATAAAAATGTAAAGTTTGAAAAAAATCGTTAGAGCCGTTTTTGAAAAAATCGAAAAAAACTAAAAAATCACAAGAGTAAACACCTACTTCCGGTTATGCGATTTTTTAAAAAGCTTGCTGTCTCATCTACATAGTACACAAAACTTATATATGAAGTTTCAACGCCATACCTCTTTTCGTTTTTGAGATATTCTGTTCACAGACAGACAGACAGACAGACACACAGACCAATAAAAAAAAATATGTTTTTTGGGATCAGGGGACTCTAAAACGTGAAGATCTGTTGAAAACTCAATTTCGAATTTTTGGGGTGAATCCAATACTTCCTTTACGGTAAAAGGAAGTAAAAAGGCAGCCATTAAGAGTCGTCTCTACAACAACCAGCCACGCCCTTAGGTATTGTTCTGTGCACGGCCTGCTAAATTGTAAGACAAACGTCACCCTTCTAAATTGTGACATAAACGTCATTTTATACGGACTGGACATATGTGAAATTCAGAAATGGTTTGCAGAGCTCTGTATACCCACGTTCGCGAAAATTTGTGCAATATGAGATGGTTAAATGTGCAGTCTAACATTAATTTTACAAGAATGTCAATGATATTACGTAAACAGAATTAAACGGCAAGAGACGACGTGAAACGTAAGGAATCGCTGCCAGCGTGTCCTTTATTATCTTCTTTATTGTGTTTTTGTACATAGAAAACGAAAACTGACAACATTTTGCGTTGATCGACACATAGATTACGTACCAAAACTCAACAAAAAAACATTTTTTTTTTTATATTCATAATCAAACTGTTGTATTTATTCCACCAGTTAATTTAGAGGAATAGAATATTCAGTGCTAGGTGGCCCATAAATTCTCTTTAATTTGACGCAATAATCTTTGGCATTAAGACATTTATATAGTTTATTATAGCTTTTGATTTGGACTAATGCGCAATTTTCGCAAAAAGCATTTTACTTTAACTCGTTGATATTTACTTATGCAAACGAAAATTCGCATTCCCTTACACAGAACACTGTAGAATTTTATGATGATTATTTCATTCCACTTCATATTGGGGCTACTGTCAATAAAAAAGGATTTAGAGGCAATTTTGTGTGGCTATGTGTAATTTCGGTAAACGACTCTTAATGGCGGATATCTCAACAGCCAATCAGAAAGATGACCAAAATTTTACCACACTGTCCTTATATAGCCACTGTAGCAGAGCCGTCATGTGAACTGAAGAGACAATAATTAATAATTAAATTACTTTAGCGACTGTATTATACTGTATATATTAAATTAAACTACAGATTCTATATTTGATTGTTTTTCACCTCTCACCTGATCTTTCCACATATTCTGTAATTTCTCTCCAAATATTGTCCACTCGTGTATCACAGTAGAATGCATGTTGCACATCATATAATGCTGGATGTTTTCTCGCTGACTCTGTGAGCTTTTCGTCCTTTTCAGCAGAAAAATGCAGCGTTGCATTCTGCGCAGACATTTTTCAAAATGGCCATGTGCACAATTCACAAAGATCGCTAGCGACTCCTCCAAGAACAGGTGACTACAGTTGCCCACGATCAACGCTGGCGGTCGTCACGGGGAGAAAAATGATAACAAACTCGGAATAGGAGTCCTCCGCAATGATCACTGTAGTCGCTTCTAAGAAAAATTACCTTTATATTAGAAAGAATTCGATTGTACTCTAGTATACTGACTTTTGAGAAAGTCGAAAGGAGATCGTGTTTAAAATGTGATACTAAGGAAGGTACTAGATATCATGTTTATTAAGTAGTTGATTTCCCCTGTACCAATATTGTATGAAATTAGTAGTTAATCTTTTACCATAAAAGTTATGCAACAGTATGATGCCGATTCAAAATCAAAGATAAATGATACAACCACTAAAATGTGAAAATCTATTTCTATACTTACTTAAGTGATACTGTAAAATAACTTGTAAATATGCAGTACCGTACTAAATAGTTAAACCAAACATTAAGATTTCATTGTCAATAAAAAATATTACATAATTTACAATTAAAGAACAGTTTAAGTTTAAATTAATGATTACAACTTAGATCTAGAGGGATATTCATGCACCACAGAATGTAGGTATGCCTTAGTAGGCCCTTGCTTGTTATAAGGTCAATATAATGATTTTAAGTTAAAACGATTCCAAACGCATCATTAATATCACCATGTATGATTATATAGAAGTGTATGTAACTCTTAATCCTGAGCTCCGCAACAACTTATGTATACTTGTAACATGACATTTAAGTACCTATGACTGTACAATCGCTGGTTACGTTATTCGAGTAAAAGAAAAATACGAGAACAGATGAGCTGGTGAGAACACCGTGACTGCTTGTAAGTGTGAGCAACGACAAATCAGTAATCAGGTCTATGCTATCATAAATGTCCTTATTTGTTAATATTCATGATGTGTATGAGACCTGCTTTTAAAACATCATTGTTCAATTTTCGCACTGTTGATCCATTCTTATATTATTTCATAACTCATATCATTCTAAAGTTATTTTTCTATTTTAACTAAATTCAGTGCCTTTCATTCTAATACGTTTTACAAAATCCAAAACCTGTAGGTTCAACATTAATATTCCTTTTTGAATGATTTCGTATGATATAATTCAATAACTTCAAATCTTTATCTTATTGTTTTACATAAGATTTTACTGTAGTTCCTTATCCATATGCCTGACCAAATCAAGCTTTTGCGCTGGTTAAATTCACATACAAGAGAACAGTATTTTGCTCTTGTATGTCATATGTACTATGTCTCGATAAATTTCTCCATGGTATTTTATACAGGGTCCGGCAGAATGACCGACTCTATTTAAATTGTTAATAACTGTTTCAAATTTTAAAATATTTTGAATTTTTTTTTTAAAACTGTAAAGTAAAAGCTTGCCAATTTTTGTTACCATATAATTTGTTTATTAAAAATATTAGGTTTTGAAAATAACATCACTCAAACTCAAACTTCAGTTTCACACTAATACAGATTACCCTAATCCTTAATGTGATTAAATTCATCAAGTTGGGCAATTTGATTAAATTCATCAAGTTGGGCCTATCAAACAGAACTCTTCGCCATATTTTAAAGGATTTAAAATGTCATCCTTACAAAGTTCAAGTCGGTGCACCAATTTCTACACGAGATTTAGAAGTTGGGGTTACGTTTTGTGAACAATTCCTTCAACTACTGAATAATAACCAAATTAGTTTGGAGCAAGTGCTAATATTTTTAATAAATAAATTATATTGTAACTAAAATTGGCAAGTTTCTACTTTACATTTTTGAAAAAAATCAAAATATTTTCCTAATTTGCTGTCTTAACAAAGCCATTACCGCATCCATTTTGAGTGCGGTCATGAACCATTACCAAACCGAAATCAACTTTTTTCAGTTGGTGACATTGCACGAAATGTCAGTGTGGGTTTAAGGTTATAGCCAATGACACTAATGACAGTAAAATAACCGTAGCATTTTCGGCAATTTGCCGTATTTCTGGCGTGTACAGGAAATTTCTGTATTCATTGTGAAACACTAATCCACACTAATTTTACAATTTTACGAACGACCGCTTGCGAAAAATGACATTTATGGTGAGTCTACTTGATTCAAATTTAAAATTTTGCTTTAAATATATGCTTTGCAATAAAACTGTTAGGTATCAACTGTTACAAAATTCCCTAAATTACCAAAATTGATTTTATCTGTAGTAAAACGGTATTTAACTTGCAAATTAGAAAAAATTACATAAAAAACTCATTTTATAAAACTTCCGAGCACTCGTACTTCACAGCACTCCTGCCTTCGGCAGTCGTGCTGCAAACTGGACTCGTGTAGAAATACAAGTTTTATAAAACTCGTGTTTTAATATACTATTTAAAATTTGAAACAGTTATTAACAATTTAAATAGGGTTGCTCATTCTGCCGGACCCTGTATTTACTGATAGAACAAAAATAAAACTATTCATAATGCCAGTTTCTTCTATGGCTAAGTACTCTTTTTAGGTAAGTTTAAAGCAGTCAAGCTTTTGGAAAACGACAACAGAGCTTCAAATTCTAAGGTATTTCTCCAGTATGTCTCTGTATGTTTAACTAATGTAGATTTTGTTGCTGCTTTGTAGACAGAAATAGAATATGATTACCGTTTTTCTCCTGCATGCGTTTTCATATGTTGAACTAAAGAACCTTTTTGTGCTGTTTTATACTTGCAAATAGCACATGAATAGGGTTTCTCTACTGTATGCGTTTTCATATGTGCAACTAAAGTATCCTTCTGTGCTGCTTTATATTTGCAAATAGAACATGCATAAGGTCTTTCTCCTATATGCGTTTTCATATGTGTAACTAAATAACTTTTATGTGATGCTTTATACTCACAAGTAGAACATGAATAAGGTTTTTCTCCTGTATGGGTCTTCATATGTATGATTAACTGACTTTTATATGCTGCTTTATACACACAATTAGAACATGAGTAACGTTTTTCTCCTGTATGAGTTTTCATATGTTTAACTAAATAACTTTTTACTGCTGCTCTATACTTACAAATAGTACAGGAATAAGGTCTTTCTCCTGTATGCGTTCTCATATGTGCAACTAAATTATCCTTCCATGCTGCTTTATATTTGCAAATAGAACATGCATAAGGTCTTTCTCCTGTATGCGTTTTCATATGTGCAACTAAATTACCCTTCCGTGCTGCTTCATACTTGCAAATAGAACATGAATAAGGTCTTTCTCCTGTATGCTTTGTCATATGTATGACTAAATGACTTTTAATTGCTGTTTTATACCCACAAATAGAACATGTGTGAGGTTCTTCTCCTGTATGCATTTTGATATGTTGAACTAGAGAACCTTTTTGTGCTGCTCTATACTTGCAAATAGTACAGGAATAAGGTCTTTCTCCTGTATGCGTTTTCATATGTGCAACTAAATTACCCTTCCGTGCAGCTTCATACTTGCAAATAGAACATGAATAGGGTCTTTCTTGTGTATGTGTTTTCAAATGTTTAACTAAATAACTTTTTTGTGGTGCTTTATACTTGCAAATAGTACAGGAATAAGGTCTTTCTCCTGTATGCGTTTTCATATGTGCAACTAAATTACCCTTCCGTGCTGCTTCATACTTGCAAATAGAACATGAATAGGGTCTTTCTTCTGTATGTGTTTTCATATGTTTAACTAAATAACTTTTTTGTGGTGCTTTATACTTGCAAATAGCACAGGAATAAGGTCTTTCTCCTGTATGCGTTTTCATATGTTGAACTAAAGAACCTTTTTGGGCTGCTTTATACTTGCAAATAGCACATGCATAAGGTCTTTCTCCTGTATGCGTTTTCAGATGTATGACTAAATGACTTTTATATGCTGCTTTATACCCACAAATAGAACATAAATAAGGTTTTTTCCCTGTATGCCTCTTTATACGGTTCAATAAATCACCTAGAAAATAAATAAGATTTTTCAATTGTGCAGATCACCACACGGTTAAATAACTTACATTTCCCTGCAGTTTTATCGGTAATTGTATGAAATTGTTCCGTATGTGTCATATGTTCCAAGAAATTACTCTCATCTTTTGCTTCATATTCACAAACCCTGCAAAGTAATTGTTCTTCAAAGAAACTTCCACTTGCTGCACACGAATCAAGCAATTCATCCTTTATCTCAACTTCCTCCTGTTTAATATCCAATTCGTGATAAGTCGTGTTGTCGATAGTATCTTGAACGATCTGTTGCTGAACATGTAACTTTGCGACTACTTCACTTTCATTTTTTGTCACTGGTTCATGTAACATGCTGACTACTGCATTAGACAAATTATATTCAACTGATTCATGTTGCACGTCCATTATTGTGAAGAATCCGGGTGTAATAAATGCAATATCTGAAAATAAAACGTAAGTACAACAAAGTTCGGTTAGGTGAGTAGGTCATGCTTATTTAAAAAAATATTAACATTAAGAAGCTTCCTATTCTGAGTCTTGCTTACATGGATAACATTTTAAAAAGTAACTCGTTTAGAGGATGGCCTAGCGACAAAGACAACATTGGATTACAACATACCATCGCCGGCCATTGCCTTCTGGCAATATCGGTTAGATCCAATGAAATTCAAAAGAACTACTGTGGCATACAGTATGTCCCACAACAAAATCGTAGATGTTCTTGAGTATATTTTATATAACACGTTTTTACAAAAACATATATTTGACTGTTTGTCCAAACAATAAAACTAAAACTAGTCGTTTCATGTCTTCTGTCTCTCAGCTGTAAATCAGGAACGAGTATCTTCATCTATCCGAGTATTGTAAGGTTTAGTCTACGTGCATTTTCGCATCTCCTTTCCACACATGGTATTACTATAATTAATATTTTTAACAGGGGAAAAACTTGAAAAAGAAAGAAAAACAAACTTATGGTGCAAAGAAACCCTTCAAATAATAAACTTTGATAGAAGAGAAAAAGTTATCCTAAAACTTCTAGATACATTTCCAACATAACTGACTGGAAAAATGTGAAAATATAAAATTTGTGAGTGCAGGAATGCAGAAAATAAATCTTATAATAGACGCAATGACTCCACTTAGAATAAAATTGACAGTGAAATATGCTGCCGATAAGGGCCAGTACTCTGGATTCTGGATTAAAAATGGAGAGTGAGTTACCTCACACGCACTTAGGCCGCATTAGGTGGGCCCATTGTGCTACCTCCCAGCAGCTCTCCAAGTTGGGTATCACTCAAGCCATCCAATCTTTTGAATGTACTTAAGGACGACCGCAACTGGAATGTTGCTAATTCTGGCCATATCGGGCCAGAAGTCCCCCAACATGGATCCTCTGACTCTTGCGAGAGCTGGACAGTGACACAGAACGTGTTCTGCTGTCTCGTCATCCTCGTTGCATCCGCGACAGTTTGGGCTGTCCACCAGTCTCATCCTGTGCATATGTTGGTTTAGAGTGCAGTGTCCAGATAGGATACCCACGACTAGTCGAAGGTTCCTTCGGGACAATTGCAAGCAATATTTGGCTGTCTTTGGCGAGGGCGCTGTAATAGCAGCCCGTGCTTGACGACAGCTTTGCATGTTAAGGTTTTTTGATATAGCATAGAGCTTAATATTGTCAGGGATATGGGGATTACGGGTTCTGGCCCCCAGAGAGGTTGTCCGGAAGCCAGTCTCGCAGTCTCATCAGCCTCCTCATTGCCGTAGTTACCGTCATGTCCTTTCACCCATACAAGAGAAACAACATTATTTTTTGAGATATCTTCGAGAGCTTCACGGCACTGCAGTACCACACCTGAGGTAATTGTGCAACTGCCCAGGGCTAGTAAAGCGGCTCTACTGTCACTGAAGATACCAATACATTGATTCTCGATTTTCCTTTCAAGAATTGCTTTTGCACCATGCACTATTCCAATTACTTCCGCTTGGAAGACAGTGGCCATTTTGCCTAGTGGTATGCTTTGGCGGAGGTTCAGATCGTCAGAGAAAACTCCGGCACCTGTTCCGTGCTTTGTTTTAGATCCATCAGTAAAGATGGATATATCTATATGCTGGGTAAACCCGGCATTTTCATAAACGTTAAATTGTCTATTGAAGGCATATTGCAGAGGGAGGTAGTCCACCATGGCGTCCAGAAGAGGGATCTTGTCGACGGCCTCATTCAGAATGCGGGTATGCCTGCCTCCCTTGCCTGCTGTGTGCCACAGCCCCTTGTAGCGCAGCCTCAAGGCGGCCCTTACGGCTACTTCCTCCACAAAAAGATCAAGTGGTGGAAGGCATAAGATCACCTCTAAAGCGGCTGTAGGGGTTGAGCGTATAGCACCTGTAGAACTAAGACAGGCAAGACGTTGCACATGTCCTAGTTTACTTGCTGCCGTAGCCTGTCTGACCCTGGGCCACCAGACAAGTGCTCCATAACATAGCATGGGCCTAATCACGGCAGTATACAGCCACAAGGTAATTCGGGGAGAGAGTCCCCAGGATTTACCTAAAGTGCGGCGACACTGCCAGAATGCCATGCATGCTTTTTCAGTTTTAACTTTTAAATGTTTCTCCCAATTCAGCTGTCTGTCAAAAATAACTCCCAAGTATTTGACATTGTCTGAAAAGCTGAGAGAAGTGTTGAATAGGAGAGGACTACGTAAAGGTCCCACCTTCCTTTTTTTTGTGAAAAGTACCATTTCTGTCTTCGAAGGATTGACAGAGAGTGACTGTTCATTACACCATGTTTCTGTTATTCGAAGAGCTGTCTGCATCAAGTTACAGAGCGTGCCCTCGAACTTGCCAGTAATGAGGATGACGATGTCATCCGCATATCCAGTAGTATAGAATCCAGCATCATTGAGTGTGCTTAGAAGGCTGTCTACCACTGTATTCCACAGTAGTGGAGACAGAACCCCCCCTTGCGGACAGCCCTTCGTCACAACACCTCTAATGGAGTTGCCTCCTATATTAAATTGTACTGCTCTCATCGTAAGCATGCGTTTTATCCACTCACAGAGAGTGGGTGCCACACCATGCCTGCGTAAGGCAGAGTTAATGCTCTCAAATGAAGCCTTGTCAAAGGCTCCTTCAATATCAATGAAGACTCCCAGAGTGGACATTTTATTGTCTAGCGATCTCTCAATGCGGTTCACTACAGCATGTAGCGCCGATTCAGTAGATCTCCCTGAGATATAGGCGTGTTGGTTCAGGTGCAATGGGTGTAAAGCCAGCATCCTTTCCCGCATTTCTCTGTCGCAAAGTCTCTCAAGCGTCTTTAGTAAGAAGGATGTGAGACTAATGGGACGATACGATTTGGCCTGGGTATAATCCGTACGCCCTGGTTTAGGTATAAAAACTACCTTCACTTCTCTCCAGCTCTCCGGTATATATCGAAAAGCGATACACGCCCGGTAGATGCGCACCAGGTGAACAAGCATCAGGTCCAGTCCCCACTGTAGTAGGGCTGGAAAGATACCGTCCACTCCTGGCGACTTGAAGGGGAGAAAGGAGTTTATAGCCCAGGTTACCTTGTCACCGCGTACGACCTGGTTTGCCACATTCCAATCCTCCTCTGAGGGAGGTGGAATGTTGGGTCTTGGCCATACATTGTCAGGGGTGACAATACAGCCTGGAAAATGTGTTTGAATTAGCACTTCCGCTGTCTCTTCGGGTTTGGTTGTAAAAGAACCATCCCCTCGCTTGAGACAGCCTGGCTGTTGGTTTGGATCCTTAGAAAGGATCTTCTTCAGCCGAGCCGCGGAGGCAGTGGTCTCTATGGAACTGCAAAACGTTTTCCAAGAGTCCCTCTGTCTCTGGCGGATTTCTTTTTTGTATAAACGTTTTTGGTCTTTATAGACCTCCCAGTCACTAGTAATTCTAGTTCTTTTTGCTTTGTTAAAGAGTTTGCCCAATGTTGATTTCATCCTATCGAGTTTTGGACACCACCAGGAGGTTGTGCGACTCGCTTTGGATATCTTCAATGGGCATGACGATTCGTAAGATTGTAGGATCGAGTTCTGCAGGATATCCACACTGATTTGCAAGTCCTCTACCTGATCAATCTTTTCTGGGAAAACCGAATCCGCCAGATGAGCTTCCAGATCTGTCTTGTAAGATAGTCTGTCAGTCCGCCTAGGGTTTCGATATTGTTTTGGTTGAGCTATAGTTCCAGATAATTTGAAACAAAGCCATCTGTGGTCTGACATAGACACAACAGGTGATACCTGCCAGCCCACAATATTATTGGAAATATCTGAAGAGGCCAGAGTGATATCAATCACGGTCTGGCTACGCGTTGTGACAAAAGTTGGTTCACATCCACGGTTCAGTATTTCTAAGTTTGTACTTATTAGGTACTCAAGTAAAAACCTACCTCGGGTGTTAATGCCACTGCTACCCCACGAGACGTGGTGAGCATTTGCATCACAGCCAATAATTAAGTTTTTGTTGTTCCTCTCACAGTAGTTCACCAATTCGATCAACTCCGCGCTAGGTGGAGGGTCAATTGAGTCACTGGGGAGGTATACCGATGCGAAAATTACATCTTCCTTCCCTTCGTTTATACTACAGCTCATCTGTATCGCCGTAATATCACGCGTACAGAGGTGTGGCAAAGCAAAGGCTTGTAAATGCTTGGGACAGTAGATGCACGTCCTTGGTTTCTCATGGGTGCTATCTGTAAAAACAGTGCCATTACGGTTAATTAATCCACAGATCTTTGATTTTACAATCCAAGGCTCTTGTATTAATGCAACAGTGTCCTGCTGGCTGTCGAGCTGTCTGCGTAGAGTAACAGCAGCCTCTCGACAGTGTTGCAGGTTAATTTGTATAATGTTTAGTCCAGGTTGGGTGGACATGAGGTCGACAATAAATTATTCGACCTCGGTGTCCGACCCGGACCCTAGAAGCATACTCATCAGCTCCCTCTCCTCCTCAAGAGTATCCATGGGGGTGGGGGGTTGTGAAGCTTCTCCTTCGGATGGCTGCTGCGGTAGCAGCGGCTCTCCTACTGGCGGTGGAGGGGTATCCGAGGACGCACCCTGGTTTGCAACAACAAGGGGTTTAGGGGTATCCGTAGACGCACCCTGCCCTGGGGGGTTGGAGTCTGGAGGTGCATCTCCAGGCCTCTGAATTTTTAATTTTAAAGTTGTAAACTGATAGTGCAGTTTACTACCTTTACTTTTGACTGCTGTTTCAGCCTCTTGGTTTAGCCCAAAAACTAGGAGTCTGCCAACGGGCTCCTCCTTTTCGGCTGTGTGGAAGAGGGGCCAGTCCCGAACACCTATCCCGGGGTTCTGCACTGCCAGGCGGCGAGTAACAGTCTCCGTAGATTTAGGTTTCCCTGGAATCCACAGAGCTGCCTTCGCCAGCCTGGGCAGCCGATCCACCTGGACGACATTGAGACGGGCGCCCTCCCATAAAGTGGGCAGGTTTGACACTGCTTCTGTTAGCCACTTCAGGGTCTGGTCATCCTCGCAGGTGATTCTAAGAATCTCTCCGGAGTACTGCCAGCCCTTAAAAGTGGGTGCAATTTGGCCTTCAGCTAGGGCGAACATATGGTTGTCCAGAGCCACCAGCAATTGGGCTTTTATTAGGTCCGCTTGGACCTGGGTGATCTTACCGAGTGGGGTCCTTAGATCCACGATGGCCACGCGGAGGTGCCTCGTAAGGGCCTCTTTGTAACCACCTGTCCTTTCGGTTACCTTTTGGTCTGGCTTGACCTTCTTTTTCGGATTAGAGGTGGAGGGCGTGCTTCCATCCGATCTAATCCTTTTACTTGTGGAGGGTGTAGGCCTACCGGAACCAACCGCCTTGGGGCTAGCTCTGGGAGCCAGTCCCTTGGTAGTGGTTGAGGAGGGCCCACGTCCCTTCCCACTTCTATCCTTCATTTTGCCTGAACCTGCCACCTTAGGGTTAGCTTCAGGAGCCAGCCTTTGGGTGGAGGTAGAGGCAGTAGCGCCGGAGTTCTCTGCGGTTAAGCGAGCCTTCCTCCTGCGCTTCTGTTCGGCACCAGAGATCCTCTTCCTCTTTGGAAGAGTCTGTTGCTCCTCCTCTGTATTTTGCTGCTGCTGTTGTTGCGGTCCTGCTTGAGGGGTATCCGAAGACGCGCCCTGTACGGTTTCTTCAAACTTCTTATCATCCATGCTGAAAGAAAAATTCATCTCCCTAACTCCCCACCCACCACGGAGCCCAACAAGGGGACGCCGAACTTCGACGCCAAGGATACTAAGGAGATATAGCTCCCAGAGATGAGTTGCACACGAGCAGGCACCTTTAGGCGAGCCCCAGGGTATCAGAAACCGGAACCCCTAGGGACCTCAAGGACCCACTGCATGCACCTTCACCCCCAAAGAGCTCACCCTTCCGGCGGTCTTAACCGACGGAACAGCCGATTGATCGAGGTGGGTTAGTCTCGACCTCCCGTCTAAGTGAAATCAGGGCCAAAGAGATGTGTTACTGCGCTCCAGGAAACCAAACCGTCCCAGAGGCAGCTCAATCCCCAGGATCCCTTCATCCAACCGACACGGGTCGCCTCGCACGGCACAAACACGAGGGTAACCTAAAACCCTGTGAAGTTCATTGAGCGGCCACAACTCAATGAAGAGGGGGGATGGTCCGCGGTGGCAGCTTTCGTTCCATCACACAGGAGTTTAGGCCCGGGATATCCCTACTAGCTAACCACTAACCTTAGTCCGGAGGACCTCGGCCGTTCTCCTATCCGCCACCTGGAGACGCGCTCGGTAGGTGTCCCAACCCCCGAGGGGCCAATACTCTTTAGCTCGTCTGCGGGAACCAGCAATAATAAATGCCATCAGGTTGTACAGAACCTATCTACATGAGCAACCGCAATCAGTACCTATGTCACGACGGCTTCACAAATGCTTCTCTAAGGTTGTTTTTGGTCTCTGAGGGTCTTTCCGTCACTGAAAAAAATATATATCAAGTACTTTGAAGCATATGACATAGGAACTTCTACTGGATTGGCGGAATTTGCAACTTACAAATCATTTATCTCCTCCCAACGTCTAATACGGTAACAACAATCCAGGAAAAGCCATGGAAAATACTACTCACCAAAACGAAATTTTTAATGCTACCGACGTGTCAAGAAGAGCAAGTATCTTCTATCTTTGACGAACATTCGGTGCGTCTTTTTTGTAATAAAAAAACACTACCAATATTATCCTGCATGCTAATATTCAGTGTATTAGAAATAAACATAATTATCTTGAATCTATCTTAACTGAGCAACATTTTGACGTGGTGATGATTATTGAACTGAACATTGGCTTAAGGATGAAGAAAAACATT
This sequence comes from Agriotes lineatus, assembly GCA_940337035.1. Taxonomy (NCBI): domain Eukaryota; kingdom Metazoa; phylum Arthropoda; class Insecta; order Coleoptera; family Elateridae; genus Agriotes; species Agriotes lineatus. The sequence continues at coordinate 436,940 of CALNHX010000142.1, forward strand.
TATATACACCAAATAGTTGCAATCTAGCTTCTTGTTTCTGCCCATTGAAGAGTGAATGTAGAGGAGTGTGTATTTTTACTTCCTTTTACAATAAAGGCAGTATTGGATTCACCCCAAAAATTAGAAATTGAATTTTCAACAGATCTTCACGTTTTAGAGTCCCCTGAACCCAAAAAACATATTTTTTTATTGGTCTGTCTGTGTGTGTGTCTGTCTGTGTGCCTGTGAACCGAATATCTCAAAAACGAAAAGAGGTATGGCGTTGAAACGTCATATATAAGTTTTGTGTACTATGTAGATGCAACAGCAAGCTTTTGAAGAAAATCGCATAACCGGAAGTAGGTGTTTACTTTATTGACTTTTCAGTTTTTTTCGATCTAACGATTTTTTTCAAATTTCACATTTTTATTACATTTTTAATGTGTATTGATGTGAGATGGGTGATTTTCCAGTTGAATACTTTTAAAATGGGTTTCTTTTGTTTTTTTCTATTTTTTTTATTAACTCCTATTTTAAATAGAACACCCGGTATATTATTACATTTTTGAATTTAGCTTAAAATTTTAGATAAAATTTATCTCTTCAACTAACGCTCTATTTTGTACCGTTTTTGCAGAATTTGTAATTTTTGAAAGTTTTTGACAAATGCTTAAAAATTAAAAATCATTGGCTAATTATAAGATCACTGTAAAAGAAAGTTGTGTGCGTGTATCACACCAGATTTTTTCTGTATTCGATCACGTTTTTACAACAATAAATTTTATTAATGAGTTTAATAACGAAAAACATATTGAATGCCTGCATTAAATTTACTGATTTGAATTGTGTTGAAGTGGATTTATATCGTTCTCCCAGTGGCAATATCGATATCTTTAAAAATAAACTTAATACCTAAAAAGTTTAAAAACAGTAAACTAATTCCTGATGGTGGTATTAGTAATATAAATCTTCCAGTTAAATTTAAGGAAAGCATCGAAATTACTAACATATCCCATTCATTTGGATTTGGAAAAATTCCCAGTGGTGTATCGACAACATCTTCACAAATTTTAAAATACAGCTTGCGACTGTGGCTGAAATTCATTTATCTAATCATAAATCTAAATAATTGAATTTAATACTATTCAAAAACGTTTATAAAACCGTACCAAATAAATATTCTAGAAATAGAATAAAAATTTCAAATGAACTTTTATCTAAAGATTAGGTAGAATTATATAGAGAGTCTGATCCAAATTGTTCAATCAATACCTTTTATAAAAGTGTTTCATATTATCACGATTGATCTTTTTTCCCCAGTAAAATAAATAATGTACGAAAACATTTAACAGTGAATTGGATTTAAATAATTTAAGGTGTTAATTCAAGTTGAGATAAAAACTGCAAGCACCAGAACGCGAGAAATTACTTATCCGGGAAGTTAAGAAACAACAAGCTCAAGTTGCGTTTGCAATGTTTTCTATCTTGCACGAAGTAGCAACGAGTCGAGAACCCCGGAAATGCAAAGCTCGTAACAGAGTCGTAGGTGCATTCTTTGAAATGAAGAATTAGTGAATAGACAAAACATGAATTTCCGAAGGCAGTTCGGAATAAGCGATATCACATTAAAAAACAAAAATTTGCGGGACGCGAAAAGGACTTTAGTTCGTCACAGAATTTCGGACAAAACGCGCGACAGCGGCTGGTATTCCAGCGTGCTTCAGTAAAGGGCACATTAAAGATGAAATATTAACAACATTGATTACTTCTATTAATTCAAAAAGCATGTGCGTGTGACAGTGCTAAATTATTAGGAAGAGAAGTCGCCTCTTAAATTGTAAAATTCCAAATTAATCTAATAGCCATGTGCAAAATACGAGTATCCGTCGATTCGTGTTTTCGTAGTTAAACAAAAAATGTGTGTTCACCGACGACCCCAAGGTTCATCAACAAGATTTGATTTTAAAACTAATATTCCTAATTCGCTTTGTCTTGCAATATGTATCTCAGTTTGGAGCAATTCCGAAAACAATGTATTTAAACTACAGCGGATGCCGGGACTTGATACCTTCGACTTCAGTAGGTCGCTATTAGTCCGCGCGCAGGATATGGATTTTTGTTTCATATTAGGCGTATTCAACATGTTTTTGGCAAACTAATTTTTGTAATGATTTATTTTATGTTCTTATTCTTTTTAATATAACTAGTTAAAGAGCCTCCGTGCTTTATTATTCAGCCATATTTTTATAAATGTCTATGTTTCGCGTACTTTGTTGCGACGGGACAACAACGGACACCTACCTAGAAGCACGCTACACCTAAATGAATCACAGATAGAATCGGTTGTAGTACAAATAACAAATGTAAAACATCAGTATATTGAAATTATATCTGATAATCGTACGACACTCATTAATGACCAATAGAAAAATTAGTTCACGAGCCGTATCTAAGACAACAAAAACATTTCTTGGAAATTTTTTGTAGGTAGACATTACTTCTTTTTAGGGTTTGTGTCGTTACGAATTTCTTACCGAATCTGCATTCGAGCATTAATTCATAACCGGAAATTATTTTTCGTGCATTCAACAACGTCCAATTTGCCCTCGCGTCCCGCTCAGGCAAATTAATACGACGTTGTTGGAACGCACTCAAAAAAATTTCCGGAAAGAATTAATGCTCTTATGAGATTATATGTGAAAACTTAGAGACCCTTAAATGAGAGACTGGACAATTTGTCGCCAAATTTTGATTGGTGCCGCCATTTTATATTTCATTTTTAAAGTTGATGGTTTTAATAATAACAGAGTGGTCTGTGATAATAATGAAATGTCAAACATGTCATTCACATGCTGCTGAATAAACAAGACATATTAGCGGTTTTACAGATAATTATTAAACACAATGACGGGTTCTTGTGTACCTGGGTGTCATAATTCTACCAGAAATGGTATTAAAATGAGAGCATTCCCTCGAGATACAAATAGAAGAAGATAATGGTCAGATAACATTGGGATAACGAATTGGACCCCTAAAGATAGTTCAAAAATGTGTGAAGTACCTTCATGGAATTATTTCAGTATTAGTTGATGTTAATCAAATACATTTTTAGACACATTTTGCTCCTAACATGTGGGAAAAACCAAGAGTAGATGGTAAATTGGCGTTAAAATGTAATGCGGTTCTGACAATTTTTGCAGAGCCCGATGTACAGAATCAGGAGTTACCGGTTGAATTAACTGGAAACTCTAAACATAAATCTGATATTAACCAACACGTACAAAAAGAAATACTACATGAGGTAGAAAATGTTTTTGATATATTTATTTATATGAAACTATAAGTTTTTATCATTTTATATACCTCCAGGTGATAATATTCCCAGTACCAGCACCATGATAAGTATTAGGGAACAGCATAATATAAATTCACCAAGTCCTGAATCCGAAAAATTAGAAAAGTTACTCAAAATTGTGAGAACACAACATTGTATGATTGAAACAATGAGGAAAAAATTAACAGCAGCGCAGTACCTATAGGGAAAAAGAACTGTTGAAGAGACTTTGAGGAACAAACCGGAAAAGACTTCAAGACATTGCTATGCGTTTTTAATGAAGATCAGATTCGAGTTTTGCAAGGATATTGTAGCAATAAATTGCCATAATTTAAAGGACAAAATAGTTAAAAGGTTTGTTCGGTTTAGATTAAAAATGTCTTGTAAGAAAAAAACACATGGGAGTAAAAGTGTTGCAATGCATATGTTAATAAAGTAATTGTTTCTAACACGTTTGTTTTTATTTTGCTGTCTTTTTAGTAAAAAGTCCACTGTTATGTTGTATTTCACTATTTTGTTTATCAAATACCAATCATTTTGTTAAATAAAAATCCTAAAATAGACAGTAGGTCATAATTTCAAATTTCGCGCATTTATTGTGATATAAAATGGCTGCCTTGTCCAGTCTCTTATTTAAGGGTCTCTATGAAAACTATGTTGTTAAGGCCATCTGTTGAAGGCTACTTGTAAACAGCGATAATGGAAAATACTCAGTTGTTAAGTACAAAGAATAAAAATAGTCTGTTCTAAAAACTCAACCGCAGTGGTTTCATTTTCTAATAGGTTATGGGCTAAATGTTTCAAACACTGAGAAGTTAATGTAAATAGCGGTGAGTTGCACAAGAATGGCTATCAATTATATGTCGAGTGTGCCGAAGTTGTTAGGTCGCGAAAAGTACGAAGAATGGGCATTTGCTGTAGAAAATTTTATAGTGCTTGACGGGTTAACAAAGTGTATTGACGGAACAGAGACAGCTACCGAAAGAAACGCGAAAGCAAAAGCGAAGTTGGTTTTGACAATAGACTCTTCCTTATTCGTGCATATAAAAGAAGCAAAAAGTGCTAAAGAGTTGTGGGATAAGTTAAAATCCCCGTATGACGACTCTGGTTTCGCGCGAAAAATCGGTTTTCTTCGTTCGCTCTATGAGATTGGAAAACTGTGAGTCAATGGAAACCTTGTCAGACCATTTTATATTTCCCAGTAATTTAATTAACTACACAAAGTACATCGCGTAAAACTGCAATGTTTCGCATCTAGTATAATAATTCGCGATCCTTGTACACCCCTGGCCTCCAAGCGAAATAATTCATATCATTTGTGCATCCCTGGTTTCGTGCAGCTGTTGAGTTCATCGCATTCAAGAGCATTCAGTTTCGACCCATTTAAAATTCACTCAACGGGAGCAAATGAGAAAGCATCTCTTTATCCCTGTTGCTCCGATGCGGCTGTCGTCACCGGGCGAAATCCCTGGCTTGTGATTGGCGGTTTTCCGTGCAGGTGGCCGTTAGCGGTCGAGCCATTCAGCCCCGGCCTGTCGAAGAGAGTGTTGATATTTTCGATTTTGTGCGGGCGTCTCTGCGCTTTGCGCGGGGACGGCTGTTTTTCGATTCCCGTTTAAGTTGTGACAGCAAGTTGTGGAAGTTCCCAATCAATGGTTACGCTATTAGGCGTGATGGCCGGGGTGGCCCGTGACGCAATTAGCTCTTGAGAGAGGATCCCAGCGGACTCCGTCCTCTTTCGAACTTTGTCGCACGCACCCAGGTGCGAGCTAATCACAGACACTGCGGGAATGCCACCGCTGCAGCAGACTGAGCCGATGAACAGGTACCAATTGTGTAATAAGTAAGTTCGTTTGCATGTTCTTACAACTTAACCCTTTGAATCGGCGCCCGACGCTGAAATGATGCCAGAGTACACTCTGTTTAAAATATAACGTTGTGAACTAACATTTCGTGCTGCAAGCCAGCTGTGTTCTTTTGCCAAATTACTTAATAACGCTAGAGTACACTCTGATTAAAATATAACGTTGTGAACTATCACTTTGTGCTGCCATACAGCTGTGTCTTTGTCAAATTAATCGTAAATATGTGTGTTTGGACACTCAGTGCCGCAGGGCCGTGTTGTTAGGCAAATTAGACATCTGAGAGTGCGCTCGAGGCTTGAAGAACGTATGGTACACTCTAGCGCAAATGTAGCGGTCCCTATTCTTAAATGTGTTACTGTAAATCAGGTCGTTCCGGTGACTCGAACGCAAGTTCAGGCTTTATACTCGCGCGTCATGCCTGTTGAGGCCTAAGTCGACGTTTTACCTCATTCGGCCTGGACTTGGCGTTCGGCTCAGTTCTGCGTCGAAACCTTTATTTAAAGCGCATCCCAGCTGGACGTACCTTTTAAGTGATTCTTACGATTCGGCCTAAGTGCCGAATATACCTGTATTTTTTTTGTGTATGAAGATTGAGAGGTCACTTGGAGTGGCCAATAGATGTATTAACCATACAGTTGTATTCTTTACCCTTTGGTGTTTTGTGCATGTTTGTTGACAGGGCGACTGTGTCACTGTGTTACGACCATCGTAAGGTGAGGCCCGGACGTGGCGGATAAGCATTCCAGGTAGGTATTTGTGTCTGTAGCTGCACCGGGGTTCCCGAAATAGTTATTTGATTACTTCTCGCTCCGTTTAACCCTTCAGGTCCGCTTGAACGTGGGTATCTTGAGTTGGATCTGGTGGCGCCCATTTCTTTAGCATTACCCTGTATATTCATCGACACGATTGCCCTGCGGTGTACTGTTTTGAACCACACCCATCTCCCTGAGCACATTCTCAGGGTGAGCGTGCCCAGTTCCCGGATTTGTTTAGCTTTCGATACTCGCCCATCGGTGAGTGTCGCAAGGTCAATTTAATACCGTAACAACCTAGGTAAATCAAGTGATAGAACTTTCACAGAAAATGAATAGGACGGGTTTCAAGGTAGATGATCAATGGATCATTGCTCCTTGCAGGGTTACCGCAAAGGTTTGAACCCATGATAATGGCCATCGAGCATTCGGAAATTGAAATTAAAACAGATTCCATTAAGGCAAAGCTGTTGGATATGTAGTTCGGTGAAAACTCAACTGGAGGCGCTTTCATCGGCAAAACATCGAAGTTTTAGAATTCAAAAAACAAACAAGAGAATGGCGGGACGAATACGAATCGAGAGCGATCGGACGTTAAATGTTATCGGTGTAAACAGTTTGGGCACTTTAAAAACAAGTGTCCAAACAGCTCAAGTGATCAAATGCTTTTAATGCAGTATTTTTAAGTGGTCAGTTTCACCACACCGATTGGTATATCGATTCGGGGGCCAGTGCGTATTTAACTGCAAGAAAGGGTTGGCTAGAAAATGTGCATGATAAACCAAGAATTTCAGAAATAATGGTGGCAAACAGAGCAACAATACCAGTACTTCTTGCAGGTGAAAGTAACGTTACTACTCTTGTCGGTAAGCAGATACATAGTATCAAAATTCGGGATGTTTTATTCCTACCACAAGTGACAACGAATCTGTTAAGTGTAAGTCAAAATATAAAAAATGACAATAATGTATGTTTTGATGGAAATAGTTGAAAGACAAGACCAGTTGATTGCAGTGGCTGATTTAATTAGGAATGTGGACAGGTTACACATTGAAATATCAGAAAAATGTTTAATAGCAACCTCGATAGCGACAGATGTAGTATGGCATCGTAGGTTTGGACATTTAAACTACGGTGACTTAAAACTCATGAAAGACGGTGCTGTGGAAGGCATGAATAGCAGAGGTGATTTTAGGAGCAACAGTATTTGTCAACTGTGTTGTGAAGGCAAACAGTGCAGACTACCTTTTAAACATAAGGGAAAGAGAGCTACTTCTTGCCTAGAAGTTATTCATGCGGATCTATGCGGGCCCATGGAGGTAAATTCGATTGGCGCGGCCGGTCAAGATATTTCCTGGTGTTCGAAGATGATTTCAGTCTGATAACCTTCGTGTATTTTCTGAAGACCAAGGATGAAGTAATTAACTATTTTAAGAATTTCAAAAACCTGGTAGAAAATCAAGAGAATGTTCAAATTAAAAAGCTCAGAACAGACAACGGTGGTGAGTTTTGCAACCACGTTTTGGAAAATTTTCTTAGGCAAAGTGGTATAGTTCATCAGAAAACTAATCCGTACACTCCGGAGCAGAATAGAATGCTGGAAAGGCTGAACAGAACCTTGGTTAAAAAAGCAAGATGTTTACAGTTTGAGGCTAAGTTAAATAAACGTTTTTGAGCAGAGGCTGTAAACTGTGCTGTCTACTTGAGAAATAAATCTGTCATGAGTGGGCTAAAATGAAAAACACCTTATGAAATGTGGACAAGCTTAAAACCTGACGTGAGTAACATTAGGGTTTTTGGAAGTAAGGATATGGTACACATACCAAAACAAAAACGCAATAAATGGGTTTACAAGGCAGAAAGAATGATTTTGATCGGTTTTGGTGAAGATCCAAAAGGATATAGGTTTTACGATCCAAGTCGGAGCAGTGTTATAACAAGTAGAAATGTGCTAATAATTGAAAACACATTTGAAAAGATTGACATTGTAGTTACCGATACTAACAAAGACACGAACAAAACTGAGAGAAATGACTCAGATTCAGTGGGGGTAGATCAAACCCCAGAAGAGCTCGATGAACAGGATGAAATAATTCAAGGAAGTGAAGAGGATTCCAGTAGCACCGTAGAAGAGACGACGGATAATGATTTTCAACCACCATTAGAATAGAAACTCCAGTAACAGTTCGAAGATCAGGAAGAGAAGTAAAACCTAGAAACTTTGAAGATTATGTGACATATATGTGTGTTGATAAATCAGTTTTAAACGATCCTCTAACAGTTTAAGAAGCTCTGTCAAGGCCTGATGGAAATAAGTGGAGACGAGCAATGTTGGAAGAAATGAAAAGTTTTGAAGAAAACCAAGCATGGGATTTAACAGATTTGCCAGAAAATGGAAAAGTAGCAAAGTGCAAGTGGGTGTTTAAACGGAAGCTTGACAGTGAAAATCAAGTGCGGTACAGAGGGCGTCTAGTAGCTAAAGGGTTCACGCAGAGGGCAGGTATCGAATATGATGAAAAGTTTGCTCCAGTAGTGCGACACTCAACTTTACGTTTGCTGATAGGTTTATCTGTTAAGTGGGTTCTAAAAATTACCCATCTTGATGTCACAACAGCTTTTTTAAACGAGCATTTAGAAGAAAATGTGTATATGGAACAACCGGAAGGTTTTATAAAGACAGGTACCGAACAACAAGTATGCAAATTAAAGAGAGCAATGTGTGGTCTTAAACAGGCTTCAAGAGCTTGAAATAAACGTGTTGACGAGGTTTTATTAGGTTTAGGTTATAAACGGTCAGATTCCGAGCCTTGTGTTTATGTTAAAAGAAATAATGATTTAATTACTGTTGTAGCTTTGTATGTCGACGACTTTTTTGTGTTTTCTAACGATTCTGAAAATACCAATTTTTTGAAATGTTATTTAAATTCAATGTTTAAATAAAAGATCTAGGCGAGGCTAAACAGATCTTGGGTATGCGAATCAGAAGAGATCACAATGGGTATAGTGTTACATTAGATCAAGAACAATATGTGAATCAGGTCTTGAAATGTCAGACTGTAAAAGTGTTAATACTCCCTTGAAGTGTAATAAAAATATTGTTGATCAGCATGTAAAGATATGTGATGATAATTTGCCGTATCAGAAATTAATCGGTAGTTTAATGTACCTACCTAGCTGTACTAACTCGTCCGGATATAGCATTTTCCGTTAGTTATTTAAGCCAGTTTAATAGCTGTTATACTCAATATCATTGGCAGCAGGCAAAAAGAGTATTAAAATATTTGCAGAGTATAAAAACTTGAGGTTTAGGATTTAAAGAAGAAAATGTGGACCTAGAGGGTTTTGTCGATGCCGATTGGGCAAGCAATAGTAATGATAGAAAATCCTACATAGGATATGTTTTTAAATTCTCTGGTTCTGCAGTTTCATGGGAAAGCAATAAACAAAAATCTTTAGCGGTGAGTAGCATGGAAGCAGGAAGCTGAATATATGGCTTTGACTGAAGCTTACAAGGAAGCTATATATTTAAGGAATTTATTAAAGGAATTAACCGGTAGGATTAATTGCATTACTTTGCATAATAAATCCTATTCATCATAAAAGATCTAAGCACATAGATATTAAGCATCATTTTGTTCTTGAAGTCATATTTAATAATTATGTAGAAGCAAATATCTTTGTACAGATGAAATGACTGCTGATATTGTAACGAAGGGTTTGAATACTGTAAAGCATGTTAAATTCACGAAGAACTTAGGTTTGGCTCCATTATAATATTTTTTAATATAGTGGGAGTATTGAAATTATATCTAAAAACTATGTTGTTAACGCCATCTGTTGAAGGCTACTTGTAACCAGCCATGATGGAAATTACTCAGTTGTTAAGTATAAAGAATAAAAATAGTCTGTGCTAAAAACGCAACCGCAGTGGTTTCATTTTCTAATACAGTAGACATTTTGAAAACCGATAATTAACAGACAACAATACGAAAAATTATAATAATAAAGGTGTAAACAATAAGAAAGCAATAAAGTGTCAAGTGTGCTTTTCCCAGAATCTCACAATGACTACTTTGTGAATGTAGCCGACGATTTATTAGGAAATATTCCCTAATCAAAGTACACCCAGAACGTTTAACTAAGGAAATTACCAATAAATAATGAACAATCACTTTTCTTACATGCCGTTGAAGAATCCGCCATGCAAAATATAAAGGCATTAAAATGTCAAAATTACTAGACCTATGTAATCAATCGGTTTATATTTACAAAGATAACGTTTTATGTTTATATGCTTCAATAGCTCATATTGCAAACATCGTATTAAACACGAGCATATTTCCTAATAAATTAATTACATACATACATAATCTTAAGCCTTTCTCCTGTGAAGTGTAAGGCTTGAAGTTGATTGGGTTGTTGTCACTCTTTGTCGATTGGTGTTTTTTTGGCACCACTTTTTCCACTCCTTTTGATCTTGCGCTATTTGTCTCAATGTATTCCATTCTAGTCGTCTCTGTTCCGCTACTACTTTTACCCCTTCTGTCTATGTCTTCCTTAGTCTTCTCACTCTGTTCGTTTCTTCTGGTCTTGCTTCCAGTGCTTACTTCAGTGTTTACATTACAAATTCAATCAACGCTCACGATTTTGAAGGAGTTAAATAGAAAATCTGTTCAAGTAAGGAATTCTTGAAATGGGTATTTAGAAGAGAGCATGGTGGTTATACATTTACTGCTTATTATGGTAGAGGGCCTGATTTTTACAATTTATTTTAAAATATTTTGTAGACACTACTATTAAACCGTTTATAATATATCCTGCGTTTTAAAAACCCATTTAGGGTAGGCCTTGAAATGAATATATCACATTTAATATAATTCTACTCAAATTAACTTGAGAGTGTTTTAAAAAGTACTCACTTTGAGGAAGCTATGATTAAACTGAAGGTACTATCTATCCAAGGCGTACCCTATATACACGACGTAATAATGTAAAAATTAATGTTTTTAAAAATAAAACAGCTAAATGTGAGAATAATAGACAGTAATAATGTTATACTAGAACCATTACATTTTTTATTCGTTAATAATTCAAATGATGCTCGTATTCGCCGATAATATTTATCACCAGTTTGGTCCGAGTGCTGCAAGGACATAAGTTCCAGGCTGTTGGCTCCCTTTGTAAAAGCCACTCAAAGCACCTTCCTGTATTTTTCTTCAATTCCATTTTACGGACTTGAGGAAACTTGCTTCCCGCGTCTTATCACGGTCGCCAATATGTCGCATCCAGCACTATGCAACCGCGTCGTAAAGTGGTAGACGGTTCGAATTAGAAATCAAAAGTACTCACTATTTTTATGCATTTAATTTCTTACGCGGATACAGTAGACGAAAGTACAAACATTCAAAACAGCCTGAGTCACCTTTTGTGGCCAACGAACTTCCACGAACTACTCTATCACACAACTAAAAACATGACCATTCTGGACCAAATTCAGACGCAGTGTTGCCGCGTTGTGCACCAACCCTTCAGCCAATGGTTTCCGTCACAGGTAACTGAGATTTTGTGTAAGAATAGTGGCGTACATACTGTTTCCTCTAGAACAGTGGTCGCCAACCTCTTCAATGTGTTGAGCTACTTGTTAATTTTGGAATAAACAGCGAGCTACCCACACGGAAGCCACGTAACGCAACGTAAATGAAATAATCCACAATTAATTTATCATTATATGTATTTATTTTACTATTTATTTAACTGGTAATACATAATACATAGGTACTAATAATAACTACATTCCTACCTACCAAACGAAGTTGTTTGAAAAATAAACACAAACTTTTATCCAGCCACAACGGCATGTCACGTAAGATTTAAAAATAGTTAATAATAACAACAAAAAAGTAACGCACTATCATGAACATAAACATTGAAAAATAAAAAAGCACGTTCAATGAGAAGGCTGACACTCAGACTCATCGATAATTTTTTTAATGTTTGCAGTATAATTTGATACAGCCATTCGAATACAATTATCCAAATGTTCATCTGTAAGTCGATTGCGATATTTGTTCTTTATAAACTTCATATTGGAAAAAGAAGATTCACACAATTAGGTTGAACTGAATAATGCTTTCACTTTCAAGGCAACACGGCATAGAACTGAATATTTGTCTTTACTTACAATAGGCCAGATACATTTGGTACTTGAGACTAACGATTTTAAGGCTAAATCATTTTGAAAATCAATTACTTCCATTTCTGTTGCAGCGATGTCTTCGCCAAAGTTCTGCATAACACAAGTTGCAAACTGTTGGATATCAATTTCCATAAAGGGTGAAACAACAAACTGCGCTACTAAAGCCATTTCGTTGAAATCCTTAAAACGATTTTTGAAGTTATTCTTCAGGGTAGAAACTATTTCTACATGATATTTGCTGTCATAGGGTTCTAATGGATTTTGAGATATTTTTTCTGAAAGAACAGGAAAATGCTTGGCATCGCTGTTAATTAGGTTTTGTTCCCAAAACTCCAGCTTTTTGATAAATGCTTTTATATCAGAAATCATTTCTGCTAGTTCTTTGTCTCTCCCCTGAAGCTGCAAATTAAGTTCGTTTAATTTCTCGGTAATGTCCACGAGAAAACCAAAATCTCTAAGCCAGATTGAATTTTCTAGTTCCGGAGTCGGTTCATCGCGTTTTTTGAAAAATTGAACTATGCCAGATAGGACATCATTAAAACGTTTCAGCACCCGTCCTCTACTTAACCATCGGACTTCAGAGTGAAGGAGTAGGTCCCCGTATTGACAGTCAACCTCATCGGCCAAGGTTTTGAATAATCTTCTTTGTAACGCTTGAGCTCTAATCTTGTTCACAATTTTTACCACCAGTTTCATAACGTTGTTTAGTTTCAGGAAATTTCCACATAATGCTTCCTGATGGATAATGCAGTGGTAAGAGAGAAATTGCGGAAAAGTTTCATCTTTACGACATAACGCCACCAGACCCTTATCAAAACCCACCATAGCTGGAGCGCCATCGGTTGTCAAGCCTACCATTTTCGATATTGGAATTTTCTCGGAAGAAATAATATTTTTTAAATGAGAAAACAACTCCTGTCCAGTAGTGTGTCCTTTCAGTGGAATAAACTTCAAAAGATCTTCTTTAATCGTAAAATCACTAAAAACCATCCTGACGAACACGGCCATCTGGACAGTGTCAACGACATCTGTTGATTCATCCAGTTGAAGTGAAAAATAAACACAGTTATCTAAGTCAGTTCTTAACTGTAAAAAAATATCATTGCTCATTACTTCTACGTCTCATCACTGTATTAGCAGAAAGTTGCATAGATTTTATAGCTGAAACTATCTCGTCTTTGTTTCTAAAGTTGGCAAATAACGAGTCAGCAGCTTCTAAAAACGCCTGTTTTATCATTTCCCCGTCTTCATAAGGTTTCTTTTTTTGTGCAATTATCTGGGACACACGGTACGATGCTTCAGTTGCAGCCTTATTTTTGTCGATTGTTCTTAAAAATATTGATTGTTGTCCAATTAACTGCTTTTTTAACTGTTTCAGTTTCTCCTTTCGGGCGGCAGAATGTAGTGGGAATGATTTTTCAAAATTAGAATGTACAGTTTTATGATGTCTCTCAATATTTCCTTTTTTAGCAACGGAGACCGAAGTATTACATAACAAACACACATTTTTATCTTTAACTTCTGTAAAAAAGTATTGTTCTTCCCATTCCGAATAAAAGTGGTATGTCTTTACCTTCTTACAACTGCTTGCCATAATATTATTTTTTGTTGTTCACTACTAACCCAACCGCTGGACGTTGGTTACGCGTTCAGTTTTAAACTAAGCGCAATGTCGCCGCGCCGTGCGTATTTATCCCGTTCAAAGCAATCCAGATCGTTCTCGAACACTAACGCACTGGTCCGGCTGGTCGGTTCTAGCCGATTCTAGCCGATTCTAGCTTGATGGCGTCAGCTGCAGATTGCTCGCCGCAACGTTGCCGCTGTTTATGTTTAATATTATGACAATTAGATTTTTTTGTGGAATTTTAGGAAGCTTCTCTGATTTTGTATTTTTTAAATTAAAATCGTTGTGAGAGCTACCAGAATTGCCCCCGCGAGCTACCGGTAGCTCGCGATCGACAGGTTGGCGACCACTGCTCTAGAAAGTAGTATGTTTTAACTTTCAAGTGGTACAAATTAACGTTTAAATTTTGCACTTGTGCACTTACTTGTGGTAATAAGATCAGTGCTTCGTATTTTATGGGTAGGTATTTTGAGAAAACTTGTTGTTTATTGACAATCTGACTGTTAAACTACTAGTTTTAGGGCCGGTTGCAGAAAGCAATGTTAAGTCTGGTGTTAGCTAACGTCGCGTCAAAGTGAACAAAATCGCATCAAATTTTGTTTACTAATGTATTAGTTACCATAAAGATTTGAGATTTGATTCGTTTTTGTTCACTTTGACGTCGCGTTAGCTAACACCAGACTTAACATTGCTTTCTGCAACCGGCCCTATATAGTGCTTTTGTTTGGACAAACAATCAAATATATGTCTTTCTAAAAACGTTTTAAATAAAATATTCTCGAGAACATCATAGTACGTATATTTGAGTTCGCTCGATGCTACACGCAGTCCGTGAATGCCAGACTCTGATTGGTCCGTGGTGCGCCGCGCAATGCTTGGTCAATGCCTCGTTTTCCTTTATGTAGGTAATTCTGTAGGCAATAAGTAAAATGATTGTTCAATAGATCTAATACCTGATTTTGTTTACACCCGGACTAGCTCTGATACGTACCTACTGTCAACACCTAATTGCAACTTAAAATTGAGTAACATTCCAAAAATAATATGAACATATTACAATTGAAAACAAAATATAGGTTATAACAAAAATACATTTTCATAAATCTTTTGAAGTACATCAACACAAACTGCAGCAGCTCTGCAAGAAAATAATATAAGCAGCGACTCCAACAAGTATTAAAAGACTACGAAATTCAAAATATAGTCTGTTCAGTTAACACAAAAACATTTTAATTTTTATGAAGTTGGCATATGCATACAATTTTTGTACTAGGGAATCGGTATCTTGTTTTGCATAGGTTTCCACGCCTGCATAAAGACAGGTTTGAATTTAAAAGTGACAATCATTGACAATTAATATTTCTCACTATTTCAGTATGAAAGCAGATATTTTTCTGGAAATTTGTCGCCAAAGCTTTATAAAATGTAATAAAAATACCTATTAATTAATTCTACGTCAATAGTATTCAACACAGTATTTGAATAATATCCTTAAAAGTAATTACTTATAACATTATGACAGATGTCACACCCTTAACCTATTTGTTTTAGTAAGTTTTTGTAAATGCATTCCTAGACAAAGATCAAATTTGGAAGTACACTCATGACATTTTGCAAATCAAAGCCCACTTTGTGTTTTTATGTTTACTGAACAGACTATAACAAATAAGTATAACTACTTATTTATTGTTTCATACAATTCAGCTTAAGTAGTTTCTGAATAGGATGATTTCTTAACACCAAAACAGGGTAAATCTTGTCTGTTCATCTATAGATAGATAGATATTTATTGGTGCTAATATGCAACAAGTGCACTTACGTAAGTAAAAAAAAGATTACAATAAAATTAAAACTAATAAAAATCATCGGTTCAAATTCAAACGTCATTCAAGAAGGACACGAAGTTGGCGACCAATCAGAGCCCGGCATACCCGGTCCGAGTTGTGGCATCGAGCGAACTCAAATATGCTCATAGTACCTTATGGGGATTTTGTTGGGGGTCATACTGTATACTACAGTAGTTCTTTTGAATTTCATTTGATTTAAACGATATTGCCAGACAGGGCCGTTGTTACAGCAGGTGCGAGCGTGCGGCCGCACCGGGCGGCCGTTTTTTGAGGGGCGGCTATTTTTCTTAACAAAATATTATACTATTTTTTTATTATATGATATAGGAGTAGAGTTAGTAAATATAATGTACGACTTAAAGACGTAATCATACTCAAAAGAACGTCAATATTTGCTATTTATTTTATTCTTAAACCAGAATATCACTCAATGTGGAAGCAAACTTTACCTTAAGTTTTATGCAGAACAAACTCTGTTTGTATACCCAACACCCAATGTTTTCGTCAAGAAAGCGCCACGTGATATGTCTTCTACAAAATATGCGTACATACTTATCCGATACTGATAGTTTAAATAGTGGCATAAACGGTTTGGAGCTTAAAGATGACTGCTCTCATTTATGACTTTGCTTGGATCAAAGGAACATGAAACCAATAATCCTTTCCCTAATTTAGTAATATCTCTTAGAATCTTATGCACTTTACCCATGCTTCTGGGGAACGAAGTTTCTCGAAATTAAAAAATAATCGAAAATTATTTCAGATCATATATGTCACAGGAACGTTTAACTGGTTTGGCATTAATCTCCATCGAACATGAACTTGCCAATAATTTAAATTATGATAAAATAATAGGTATGCTTTCTGAAAAAAAGCTCGAAAATATATTTAGTTTTTTATGTACCTATGTATTTGTGCCTGAGTCAAATTTTTTAAAGTTTTATTTTTGTGTATGTATTATGTATGTGTTACTATGTAGTATATAGTATATGTATTGTTATGATACGACATTAATGTAGTTAGAATCAAATTCATTAAAATTAAAGGGATTACAATTGGTCAATAAAATAATTTGGATTTATTCAGAGATAAGGTGAAAATGTGAATGAAAAATAGCTATTGAAAAACAGGTGGATTTAAAAACAAGATAATATTGCATAAATTACAGTTTGAAAACGAATGACAAATGCTTAATTTGAAATAAAATAAAATTTTAGTAGGTTTAACTCAAATAGATAAGACTAGAGTGTATAAAAAGGAAAATGAGGTAGTTAAGAAATTTTCTTCAAATTATTGATAACAACTTGTAAAAAATATAACGAAAATGATTTGGAGTAATTAAAAGTATTGAAAATTAACCCTATTTTATTATAAATCTGTTTGGAAAATAAAAGGGTAATTATAAAATTTTGCGTGGTTAAAGATATAAGAAGATTTAAACATATAAGAAGAATAACAGATAAAAAACTAAGGATGGTTACAAGTATGTGGTTAAAAATAATAAGCAAGTAGAATTAATCTATAAAAGTGAATAACTGGAGAAGAATATAAAGTCAAGTTTATTGGAAAAATACATTTAACGTCAGACATTAATTGAATTGGATTACATCTAGCTGTTGAGTGACAAGGGAGAGTTCCAGAGGAGCACCATCAGTTAAGAGGACACGTTCCGGGAAGTTTGCCAGCGGCAGTAAAAGAAGTTTGGCAGCGGCAGTAAAGGAAGTCAGTATCTGCAGATTTGGACGGTTAGCTACATTCTGTGGGAAGGTTAGAGTTACTGATTTGGGACAGTTGGCGACGTCTTGTTTATAGGAGGAACCTTTCATTGCGGGAAGGTGCGTCAGATATTGTATCAGTAGGCAGAGAAAAGCAGGTTGGTTTACATCCTAAACGTTGTGGAGATCATTTGAAATGTAATTACTAGAAAAAAGCAAATAAAAGACTATATAAGTGAATTAGTTTTCAAAGAATTACTTACTGTGTTTTTAATATTGTTGTGTAATAGGGAAACAATCTGTATTTGTCATATGAATTTCAAATCTGTTTATGACGTTTGGTTGACATAAGTATTGTGACTTATGATGCAAATGAGATTTAAAATATTAGAAAATCAATCAACAGAAAACAAGTAACTAGATAAAAGAATCCACCCCTGTTGAGTTTTCAGGAACTATCTATAATAGTAATTATTGACATTATAATACAAAATAGAGCAATTTGTAATTTAAAAAACTGATCCAATACTTGAAGGTTCAGTACAAATTTAAGGCACAGCAACGTGTATCCAGTGCATATTAATGTGGCAAACTAATAATTAAAAGTAAAGAAAGACACCCTGCTCTTAGCCAAAACAGTATATTTAACCATGTTATATTTTTTAAAAACATTTTTTAAATTTAGGCATTTTTTTAATACATACCTACAAACATAAGGGCAACAATTTAAAAACCTGCACCGGGCGGCCAGAACTCTAGCGACGGCCCTGTTGCCAGAGTGTAATGGCCGTCGATGACGGTTGTGTAGCAATTTAATGTTGTCTTTGTTGCTAGCTCATCCTCTAAACGACTTACTTTTTAAAATTTCGTGTTTATCCATGTAAGACTCAGAATAGGAAGCTTGTTGTAATATTTTTTAAATAAGCATGACCAACTTCACCGCACCCAACTTCGTTGTAATTACGTTGTATTTTCAGATATTGCATTTATTACACACGGATTCCTCATAATAATGGACGTGGAACACGAATCAGTTGTATATAATTTGCCTAATGCAGTAGCCAGCCTGTTACATGAACCACAGACAAGAAATGAAAGTGAAGTAGTCGCAAAGTTACATGTTCAGCAACAGTTAGTTCAAGATACTGTCGACAGCACAACTTATCACGAATTTGATATTAAACAGGAAGAAGTTGAGATAAAGGATGAATTGCTTGATTCGTGTGCAGCAAGTGGAAGTTTATTTGAAGAACAATTACTTTGCAGGGTTTGTGAATATGAAGCAAAAGATGAGAGTAATTTCTTGGAACATATGACACATACGGAACATTTCCATACAGTTACCATTTATGAAGATAAAACTGCAGAGAAAAGTGAGTTATTTAACCATGTGGTGATCTGCACAATTGAAAAATCTTATTTTCTAGGCGAATTATCGAACCTTATAAAGAGGCATACAGGAGAAAAACCTTACTTATGCTTTATTTGTGGGTATAAAGCAGCATATAAAAGTAATTTAGTCAAACATATGAAAACGCATACAGGAGAAAGACCTTATGCATGTGCTATTTGCAAGTATAAAGCAGCCCAAAAAGGTTCTTTAGTTCAACATATGAAAACGCATACAGGAGAAAGACCTTATGCATGTTCTATTTGCAAATATAAAGCAGCACGGAAGGTTCATTTAGTTGCACATATGAATATGCATACAGGAGAAAAACCTTATTCCTGTGCTATTTGCAAGTATAGAGCAGCAGAACGAGGTTCTTTAGTTAAACATATGAAAACGCATACAGGAGAAAAACCATATTCATGTTCTATTTGCATGTATAAAGGAGCACAAAAACGTTCTTTAGTTCAACATATGAGGATACATACAGGCGAAAAACCTTATGCATGTTCTACTTGCAAATATAAGGCAGCATGCAAACGTTCTCTAGTTTATCATATGAAAATGCATACAGGAGAAAGACCTTATTCCTGTGCTATTTGCAAGTATAAAGCAGCACATAAAGGTAATTTAGTTGGACATATGAAAACGCATCCAGCAAAAAACCTTATGAATGTTCTATCTGCAATTAAAAAAGCAGCAGAAAGAAGAAATTTTGTTAAACATATAGGTGTAAACCCTTATTCGTGTTCTATTTGCGAGTATAAAGCAGCACAAAAAGGTGCTTTACTTCAACATATGAAAACGCATGCAGGAGAAAAACGGTAATCATGTTCTATTTGTGTCTACAAAGCAGCAACAAAATCTACATTAGTTAAACATACAGAGACATGCTGGAGAAACACCTTAGAATTTGAAGCTCTGGTGTCGTTTACCAAAAGCTTGACTGCTTTAAAATTACCTAAAAAGAGTACTTAGATAGCCATAGAAGGAACTGGCAGTATGAATAGTTACATTTGTGTTCTATCAGTAAATATAAAACAACATAGAGACATTTAGTGAGATATAGTACGTATCATGACATACGAGGGTGGGATGATAATTAGTTAGCCTCTACATATTTTAAATACATAAATATAAATGTATATTCAAAAATGTCAACTTCCATCTTTGTATTGGCAATACTGAAAATATAAAGTTGATCTGTGAAATACTTTGTTGTTAGCAGCTGTTTAAAGAAAACGTGTGTTGTATTTGTTTAACAATGGAAAATACTGACCAGTGTGTGGTTATTTAATTTTTGAATACAAAAGTTTTAAAAGGTGCG
Source organism: Agriotes lineatus (assembly GCA_940337035.1). NCBI lineage: Eukaryota > Metazoa > Arthropoda > Insecta > Coleoptera > Elateridae > Agriotes > Agriotes lineatus. The sequence continues at coordinate 456,969 of CALNHX010000142.1, forward strand.
AAGATTTTTGAATAGACAAAAACTGTGCTGGGTGTGTGCTCCACCATAAAGGACCGAAAAAAATTAGATGGTTAAATTTAATAAGGCAGTACCAACGTCCAAGACGAGCACCGCTCTGAACGCCAAGGAAATGTCACTACAACAGAAAGGGTTACCAAAATCCATGATATGGTGTTGAAAGACAAATGACTGAAATTGAGTGAAATGGCTAATGTAGTGAACAACTCAAAAGAGCTGGTGTGCGATATTTTAACCAAAGAATTGGGCACGAAAAAGCAGTCCGCGTGGTGGGTGCCGTGTTTGCTTTTACCAGCAAAATGCATGTTCTCACACTAGTTACTGCAATGGGTAAAGTCATCGAATTAAAGCACGATTTGCTTCCGCATCCACCTTATTCACTCTATTTGGCTCCCTCGGACTTCGACTTATTCCCTAAGCTCAAAATTTTCTTCGGTGGATAAAAATTTTAATCTGTTGAAAAGGCCACGGCCACTGTTGGAGCCTATTTTGCAGACCTTGAGAAAAGCACTTTTTGTCATGGGATCAAAGCCTTAGAGCATCGCTGGGCAAAATATATTGAATGTCTAAAAGGCTATGTTAAAAAATAAAAATAATTTTGAAAACATAAAACCGGTCTTTCATTGTTAGGCTAACCAATTCTCATCCCGCCCTCGTATACAAGAGCGAAATCCTATGCGGTTGTTGTATGTGAATTTAAACCAGCGCAAAAACTGGATTTTGTCAGGCTTATGGATATGGAACTAGAAGTAAAATCCTATGTAAAACAGTAAGGCAGTAGATACATATAAGATTTGAAGTTATTGCATTATATCATACGAAATCATTCGAAAAAGGGGTATTAATGTCGATCCTACAGGTTTTGTATTTTGTAAAACGTATTAGAATGAAAGGCACTAAAATTAAGTTAAAATAGAAAGATAACTTTGGAATAATAGGAGTTATGAAATAATATCGAGAGATCAGACACAAACTGATGCAAAACCTAACCTGATAACCTCGAATTTGACATGGACTTGCAGTGCTACCAACATATTATTCATACATTTGAATTTCCACAGCCCCCTGAGGATCAGTTGTTTTTGGATCTCTCGATATAAGAATTAATTAACAACGAAAATTTAACAATGATGTTTAAAAGCAGCCGTCAGACACATGAATATTCACAAATAAGAACATTTCTAATAGCATAGGCCTGATTTGTCGTACTCAACTTACAAGCACTCACTGTGTTCTCACTAGCTCATCTGTTCTTGTATTTTTTCCTTTACTCTGATAATGTCACCAGCTATTGTACAGTCATACTTAAATGTTGTGTTACAAGTATACATAAGTTGTGTGAGAGCTCAGGATTAAGAATTACATACACTTATATATAATCATACATGGTGATATTAATGATGCATTTGGGACCGGTTTTAACGTAAAACCATTGTCTCCCTTTATAACAAGCAAGGGCCTACTAAGGCATACATTCTGTGGTGCATGAATATTCCTCTAGATCTAAGTTGTAATCATGCATTTAAAATTAAGCTTTCCTTTAATTGTAAATTATGTATGTAATATTTTTTATTGACAATAAAATCTTAATGTTGGGTGTAAATATTTAGTAGGGTACTTCATATTTATAAGTTATTGCTTATTTTACAGTATCACTTAACTAAGTATAGAAATACATTTTCACATTTTAATTCTCGTAAAGTTGTATCATTTGTATTTGATTTTTCGTCAGCATCATGCTGTTGCATAACTTTTATGGTGGAAAAGATTAACTACTAATTTCATACAATATTGGTACAGAGGAAATCAACTTGTATTTAATAAACATGATATCTAGTACCTTCCATAGTATCACGTTTTAAACAAGCTCTCCTTTCAACTTTCTCAAAAGTCACTATACTGGAGTATAATCGAATTATTTCTAATATAAAAGGTAAGTTTTCCTAGAAGCGGCTACAGCGATCATCGCGGAGGACTCTTCCGAGTTTGTTACCATTTTCCTCGCCGTGATGATCGCTAGCGTTGATCGTTGGCCGACTAGTCACCTGCTCTTGGAGGAGTCATAATCGCACTCGCCAGCGATCTTTTGTGAATTGTGCACTTGCCCATTTCTTGAAAAATGTTTTCGCAGAATGTTACAGTATAAAACAAAATATTCCTACGAAGGCTCCCTCCTGCGTGTCCTTTCCAGACCATTTGGCTCCAGCTAAAACTCAATCGGCAAAGGGGTTCGAAAGATTGGGCACAGTTCAGGGCGAGGTACCACGATAGGGCTAGTTGATAATTGCTTAAAGAAAAATCGATCGGCGCCACGACTTGGGTATCGAGATCTAAAAATCCGAAATCCAATCGCCGTTGCGTTGCGTTGCTACCCCCAGGAGGCGCTCCACAGATGTAGAAGTTTACACCTACTTTTGGGTGTCCCTCTTGCAGTTGTTTAGGCCCTGTACAAAGGAGTATATACAACACTACAACAATACCAGTTTCTGTCACTTTAAATGAACACACAAATAAAGTACAAGCATGCAATTAAAATAAGGTGCTTTATTAACTCAATATTTACACACATTTTCGACATGTAGTATGTAATAAAATCGGGGTTAGTCAACGTTTTTACAATAATTAACTAATGTAAGGCTGGGACAGCACGTCCACTAAATCTGTTGGTACCTGAATCCAAGAAGGATTAGTATAAAATGCCAATTTAGGTTTTCCTCGGTACTTGGAGACAAATTACCACAGCATCTTTAAGCAAAGCTTCGTAAACTCAAAAGCGGACGGTACCTAGTTAATCTTGTAAGGTACAACATAGCATGCATTGTTCAACGAATTTCTAAAATGGGCACAACACTTTATAGAACAAGTAGCATTTTTAAAACGACAGTTTACAATACCTTTTTGTTGGCGTAGGAGCCCAACAACTGCATTTACTAGGACAACAGGCGGAGAGCGCCGCCTCACTTAGGATACTCTGCGATGTTGCCTGATACTATCGCATCGCTAGTAGCACAAAATAGTTGGGCCAACGTTGGCTCATTGAAGTGTCCTACACAGTTGGCCAACGGTATGTAATGTCCTCTTTTACACTCAAACCCCAACCATCGATTTCCCAACTGAGGGCCAACTATACACATGAAAGTATTCCCAACCAGCATCCAACAATTGAACAACCAAAAGCCAACAAATAATCTAACTCAGCTTTCTGTATTAATCGATAGGTATGAAAAGACAAACAAGTGTAAATAAAAATGCCATTTATTATACATAAAGGAAAACATAAATACAATACTTACAAATCTTGTATAAAACAAGTAAGTTATAATATATTTGAAAAACGAATAATTTTCAGCAATATTAAAAAGCACCAAGTATATCAACCTTGCAAGGTTCAGAAAATAAAGTTTTTGTAAAATCGTACTAAAATATGGTCATTTATGCATTAATTTGCGGGCGTAAATAGTGCCGTTTGCGCCCTAAGGCCTAAAAAAAATTTGCGGGCGTAAATAATGCCTTTTGCGCCCTAAGGCTTAAAAAACCAGCATCACATTGGCAACCAACAACAATTTGATTTTTGAGAACGAATCGTGCCATTTATTTTTCAAAGCTTTATGGTGGATTTTACAAAAAATCTTGTTTGCATTTCGGGCGTGAACGGCGATTTTGGCCCTTTGGCGTTTTATAATCCTTCGGCCCTTCGGGCCTCTGGCTTATAATTCCGCCGCGGGCCAAAATCGCCTCCTTCACGCCCTTAATACAAAAATAGCTATTATGTTATTTTATTTTATTTATTTCGTCCCCACTACATCACTGCTCTATAAAATTCTTCTCTTCGCTTTCCTTTTTCTCCCCTCGTTTCTTCCGATGCAGAAACTAGTTCTGATTCACTTTCGGCCTCCTTTAGCGTTTCTCTTACTTTTAAAATACTTTCTGGAAATGCAAAGACAAAATTAATATTAAATCCACGTCATTTAAATTTGAGCCGCTACAAATATAAATCGCACTTCAAAATACAAATATAATTATTATAGTTGAGGCAAGGTTTATAGATTTTAAAACTTTATATTGCTATGGCATTATTTAGTTTAAAGTAGAATTAAGGTTGTAGTGTGGGGTGCTAATAGTTATTAAAGTATCAAGGGCATTATGAGCAGTGGGCAGTCATAAATATTTATGACTGTCCACTTTTGACATTAGTCTGAAGATGGTTTAATATATAAGAAACATGTAGCGTATGTTAAATATATGTTAATTTTTATGAGGAAGACAGTGTTTACTTTGCAATAATTCTCCTGAATTTGTTGAGTTAGAGCATTTTTTTGTCATATAGATGTGTTCTTCAAATCTTTAAAAAGGGGTTTTAGGGTTTTTTGAATTTTACCCCTAAAGCTGTAAAAAGGGAAAACTGAAAAGAGGCAAGGGGTTAAAATACTTAATTATTTCCCCTCTGGGTTCATTTCAGAATAAAACCGCCTAAACAATTTTTTAGAAATATTTACCCCTAAGGGGTAAACTGTGTTTTTACTAGTTTCTCAATATCTCTTAGAATAAAATAGTAGAACTTCTGAAATTCCATTCCCCTGTAGTGGAAACGGGTATCCTGCTATAATTTATGAATGCAACATTTAATAAGTACATAAATTTTTGATTTTATCTCATTGTTATACTAAAACTATAGTTTCATCAATGTATACAAGAGTAACGACAATTACATACACATTTCCAAGGAGTACGTAAAGAATAAAGGAGTTAAGGAGAACTTTTTTCAGAAGAATATTGTTTGCTTTTTACCTACAATATTGTTTTGCAGCCTTTGTTCGTTTAGCGCAGGGGTCGGCAACCTTTTTCGGACGGCGGGCCATTTTCAAAATAAATTTTTTTAGGCGGGCCGCACATTCAAATGTAACTTAAATAGTGCTTTTATATCTATGCGAGTATAAATATTATTAAAAATAAATATAGACAAAATTTATTTTTTATTGACATGCTATAATAACAATAATGTTAGAGAATAAAAATTTTACAATTCTTAAAAGGAAAAAAATACAATTCCAATTAAATATGTAAGTATAAAATATATAAATATAAAAAATATAAAATATTGTAGTGAAACGTCATACGGCTGTCAACATGAACGCACATATGAACATACAGTAGCAAACTGACGAAATGAAAGAATTAGTGATGGGCCTATCCGGAATAAATAATCGTAAAGTTTCCGATTGTTCAAAAAATCGGAAGGTTCCTATTATTTCGAAACTTTCGGAATTCGATTATTTTACTATTCGGTACACAAAATGAGAAAACGAAATGCCAATTTGAACTGAACGGAATACGGAATGTTGTATTGACTCACTTGACTGCTATATGCTGGTTGGCGAATGTCGACGGGTCGCGCCGCGTGCGCACGTGTATGATACGTGAATGGCACTAATGGCAGTGGTATTTCGTAGATTAATTATTAGATAGTACACCTACAGACTTCAAATTCAAATATTGTTTTATACTATCTATTATGTACTTTATGTGCTATTAAACTTTAAAATATCACTACCATTTTCCGAAAGTCTATTAACGTAACTACCGTAATAATTTGAAAAAATATTTTATTTCCTCATATCCCACTGTGCGACTCAAACTCATAAATTGTTTTTTAGGATACTGCATTGCTAACTAGCGTCTACATAGTTACAAACGAGTCCGGTAGATAAAATTTACCGGCCTAGACCAGTAGTAATAGAACCACTACTGGTATAGGCCGGTAAATTTTATCTACCGGACTCGTTTGTAACAATGTAAACGCTAGTTACCAATGCAGTATCCTAAAAAATCTTATACGATACACGACCGGTAGAATTCTTATGGCCTTGCCAAACATACAAGTCTCGCCCTACGGTTCGACCTGTAAAGTATTGGCGCGGCCATAAAAATGTTGCTACCGGTCTAATAACTTAAATAGCTATTACTGACCTCCCTACAAACCCAAACAATAGATGCCAACTCAGATAAGGGCTTACGGCGCGACGGCGAGTGCTCTCATCCTAATTTGCACGCACTTTATCTTCCTTCCGCTTGTTGTTATTTCGCTCGTTTTCCCTTGCTTGCATTTACGGAATGTAAAATAATCGGATGATATTCCGATTTTATAAACATTCCGAAATGGAACATTTCGATTATTGAAATCATTCGATTATGCCCATTACTAGAAAGAATGCTACACTTGCTAAGCGAGACGTCGTATTCGCTGGGGAGTGGGGATTAAACTTGCGCAGTAAAATAGGTTTCCCACTATGCTTCTGTTTGTCGCGCATTTTTGTCACCGGCCACATTTCGGCACGCTTACGCTCTAAATTTGTTGATTTTTCCTAAAGTTATATTGGTGCTTTGGCGGGCCGCGCAAAAAGTTGCAAAGGGCCGCAGGTTGCCGACCCCTGGTTTAGCGTAATGAGTGAGAGAAAGGGGGAGGTACTCCAGAATTCATTTAAGATTTAAAAGAAAAAACAAACATTTGTTGTCCGTACGAAGAAGAGGCACCTTGCTAGTATTTCCCATATTAATTACTCGCTTTTAGCTCTCTTATAGTATCTTTTAGAATAGGACTTTTTGTCTCGATAATTACCCTACGAGGGAATACCTCGCCACGAGACTTCTGCGCTCCTGCAGTAGGCGAACAGAACCCAGTCGTTTTCCAAATTTTCCCGCAGCTCAAAAAGCACCAAGTGTAGCAAGCCGCCGTTATCAGAATTCCTGTGTATGGCCGCTCACTGCCTGCATCGCCGTTTGATTACCCGCCAGAGCCAGAGGTTAGTGTGTGGAATTTTATTCATTCGCGACGGCAATACATGAAAATTGCGTGCGTTATTAATATATCTATATTTCATAAAATTTAATTACTGTCACAACATTACATGTTTTAATCGATTGTAAAAGGGGCATTTACGTTTGGGTTATCGGAGACCTGGTATTAAGGTTTTTTCTTTACTGATAGCGATGTGCACATCTCTCGATTAATCCGACGAATTCAATGTTTTAAAAAACCCGCAAAGGGGTTTACTAAGTTCATGCGTGTGAACACCTTCCGTAAAACTTTGCGATATTGTTGTGTATTCTAAATAATTTGAGAAACCATTTAATTACACCGTTTTGGGATTCAAATAACATTTTATACTCAATAAATGCTAGTCAACCGTTGTTGATTTATTTCCTTTAGAATCGCTTTGATTCCTGGCTCCCTACTGTGTTTGTAGCTGATTGTAGGTTGCACCGCTGATTTTAGTATCCACGACATAAAAAAGCTCCGAAAAGAGCTAGTTCGGCCCGCACGGTAAGTGTGGTTAGATCATAGAGAATCAGTCAATCTGCGTTGTGGCGGTTCAGATTTTGTTTAAACTAGCTAGGACGCAGGTTGGCTCTTTTTTTGTGACACCAAGAGGGTCGTTTGGGTTGAACCAAAATTAATGCTTGAAGCATTTGTCGCAATCGGGTAAAATGATAGAAAAGTCTTACACCTGCATACGTCTTCGACCAACCTACCAATCGAACACAGGGATCAATTCCCAAAGTGGTAATATAATACCTACAGAGAAATAAGTCACTAGTACGGGTTTGTCAAAATCGGGAAAAAGTCTTACACCTGCATACGTTTCCGACCAACCTACCAATCGAACACAAGGAAATGTTTGTAAAAATTACATGCATAAAAAATAAAAGGGGAAGAATATATGACAGCTCAAGATTCCCTCCACGGGTTACCTGGAGAAGACACCCTGCGCGTCACAAGATCGGCGCATTGTGTGAATCCCACTCGTGAGCAAAGAATGCGCGACCCGGGGGGAGGGGGGAAAATGACCTAAGGTCAAGATTATTAGTACCACGAAGGCCTAAAAAACAGACGACAAGGGTCTAGTCGTCCTCTGGATTAGGTTTTAAGTCTTTAGCATGCTAGACGCCTTTATGAGCGCCAGTTTGCAGCGCCGTAACTAGGTATAGGCCGAGTATCCCCCGCCTACAGGCGCAAGCGGCAAGGGTTGCCAAAATTCCACTGAAAAAAGAATTTCTTTCGTACCAATGGTACAAGTGGCCAATTTTACAAATAAATATTAACAATTTTAGTCCATACATTACATTGACTTGCGCAATTTACAAAGGAAATGTTATATTATAATCATTGGAATGATTAGCTTGTTAGCCCACCGCCTAGGTGGCCTTATTCTAGTTATTATAAAAATGTTTCCATTTTTAAAACAATGTAATACAGCAGTGGCGACAAACTAACTTAAATTTTTAACCACTGTTGGAGCGGGTCCACTGATATTACATATACATTCACTGCTTTGGACTCATCGCTGATACAGTCGTCCATTGCAACAATCAGCAGAACTCCACAGACCGATTTTGAGAGCTTACTTGTTCCACTACTATGGTAGTTTTCGCTACAATCACTTTCCCGGTAGAATTTGTTCAATTTAAAACACTTCTGCGACCCTATACGATGGTAGCTTTTATTTAAAAAAAGATATATCGAATTTGGCCTGATGCAAGGCTTATACTACGTGCCGACAGAAAAAGTTTGTTTTAAATATATTAATTATTACAAAAGAGTGTGACAGTGTGGCTGCGAATACATAACCTTATTCTACGTTCATATGTTACTACGCATAATAATATGTAATTATTTGTTTATATTGCACTATTTTAACATATAGATATGTCTTCACTAACTTGTACCACGAGCACCACATAGGTGGTCTTACACTAATTAAAATAATTTTTGCATTTTTAAAATAAAAAATACAAAAAAATGTTTTCAAGGTCTTTAATACGGAAAGCGAGCTGCAAGAAAAGCAACTTTTGCTAGATCAAATTATGGTTGAAATCTTCAAAATTCTCTACAAAATAGGTGAAAAAGACCTCAATGCTGCTAATAATACAGAAACAGTAAAGCGAATAACATTAATTTGGAAATTAAAAACAAAACATTGCAGCCAGTGGAATCAGTGTTCACTGATAAATGCATATGCATATCGTTGCGTTATAAATGACGCAGTGGCGTTCCGATTTAAAGTACAAACACTCAAAACATGATAACTCCTACCTTTCAAATCTGACCGATTTTCGCTTCCTAGCTAGTGCAAGGTGGCGCTGAGGTTCTAACTCGCTTGAAGTCGCTTCCCTGGCAGCAAATGTTGTTCCTGAATGCTCGTACACAATTCCCTGGCCTGTTGAAATTGCGACCCCTGGCTTCTGCAGCTTAAATGGTCCAGTGTCGACGTTCGGAAACTCTAGGTGCTCGGTGCCGTTGTTCAGCCGAAGATGGGTTGGTAAATTTTATAACTTTTATGCTGGGAAAATCTTTAAAAACATTCCCACACATGCCTCGTAACTGGTATAATAACATGGTATACCATTTTTACTTGGTAATAGCTATTAACATATCTAGGAATGTTATGAGTATCATAACTGCCGCAGATGTTTTGAATTCCGAGCTCGTAGAGCGAGGATTTTAAAACTTCTAAGGCAGTTATGATTCATAACATCCGTGATTTGTTCAATAGTTTATCGGTTGCTATATGGTTATGGTTGCCATGTAGGGTAATATTCTTTAACCCTACAGATAAGTTATGATCTAGTTACCAGCCTACTTTTGTATATGTAAACAAAGGCTTAATATCCTGAAACCGATAAACACTTTTTATTGTCTTAAAACATTAAATTTAATGGAGCACAATTTTACCCAAACTTGTCAATTTTCAGGAATTATTTCTTATTGTTTGACAAAACAGCATCGCGTTGCTTTGTAACCGCGATCTAAATTTGTTTAAAAGAAATTAGTTTTAGTTACAATTTTACATCAAGGAATAAAATTTGATAACATGCTTCTTAAATCTAAAAATTGTCATTATTTCTTATACATAAAAATTGTTCTTTCTCGTCATATAAACGTTTTTATAATCACTTCTCTGCTATAATCACTTAGTTTTTAAAATGCACTGGCACTTGAGTTCAATTTTAAACACGTCACTGGATTTTCTTCAATTCAGTTGCCCTCGTTCTCTATCGCTTTTTGCAAATTTTATCTTATCTTGCTTCGATTTCCATCTACCTTTCAGCTTGCTTGCTTTTCACTGGCCTGTACTTTTATTACTAACTCTACGTTCAAATTCATTGTGCACATAACCAACATTTTGTATCATTTAATGTCATTTGATCTGGCTTCAAATATGCTCAAACCTATCATATTACTTATATCATATTAGCCATCGTAAATCTTTCTTTTACTCAAACTTCAAATTCAATACCTCTGAAATTTGCTTTGCTTATGCTTACCTTTATCCCTCTAATGATGCTTCTTGCATCTCATTTCCAATGCATTTAATAACTTCAACTACTGTTTGAATTGCAATTAAATAAAATATTTTAAATCTGTGTTTTAATTGACCTTTTTCAATTTTCTCACTCCATACAGAGCTAAATTGTGAGCTTTAAACCATCTCAATATGTATATATTGTAATGGTATATTGCTGACAGGAATTCTGGTTGCATAACTAATACACGAACATGAAAAAAATATTCAAATAGGCCCAGAATTGGTATTTTGTTTATTGCAACAATAAGTCATTATTATAAATTAATACATACACAAGATATGATTAGCAGTAACTGTAATTTGATTAACACAGGTTAGCATTAGATGAAACAGTATCGGCGGGGTTTCGTTTAACTTATTTTTCAACATTGTGCTCGCTATTGCAGATGCACCTAATTTATATTGACTGGCAGATTAGATACTGTAAACGTCAATACAATAGTGTGAATTGGCTTAGATGCAGAGGTGTTTGCGGGGTCACGAAGGTTATATGCAACGTTGGTAGTAAAATTATCATGCCAACAATCGGTAATGCAGCTGAAAGGTAAAAAAGCGGTGTAAGGAAGCCCAGAATGCAAACAGCATTAAAAAGACAACCTACGATAGAAAAAAAACAACAGTGCAGTGTTTATTAAACTTATGATAGCAGTGTTTATTAAAATTAAAGTGCTAAAAAGCAAGCAAATGAAGTTATAGTGCGATACAGATTGACATTTATGCCAAAAACATTTTAGTTATTAAGAAAATATTGTACAAACTTACGTAAAAAACAATAATTGTAACACGTTACTAGGATACTAGATGTGCAATTATTAGTGTTTATTAGCGAAGCCAAGCGGGAAGCTTGTTGTAAAGATTGGTGGCAAAGGTTGATTAATTTTGAATATTAAAAGTTTTTATTTTGTGCCAAGTGTTGGTTTTTGAAAGCAGGAGCAGTGAATATTCCACAGATAAATTAGAAAATGTGCTCCAGACTCCAAGCCCACTTTACGAGGTCGATTTGAAATAGAAAGTGGCTCTGAGGGGTCTTCAGGATCGTGGAGCACCTAGAGCAGACATGGTACTAGGTCCAGAACGAGGTTTCAGCCGCCGGGAGGTTTCCAGGAGATAATTACAAGCTTGACAGCCCTTGATTTTGCAGTCGACGGATTTAGATTCAAAAAAGCAGGAAGTAAAACAGTTGCCAGTCCGCGTCTTTTGCTGACGTCAGAAAGGAAATAAAAACAAGTTAGTAAAACTATTTATATCATTAATTGGATTGCTAATAATTACCTGAGGTGAAATTGTTGCTAATTTGTAAAATTTGCGTTCATTTACATTGGATTTTGTTGTGTTTCAATCATCTCTGTTTTTGCCGTCAATTAGAGGTTGAACTGGCAATAGCAGAAAAGTTGGGCGTTTGCCACACAAGTCTAAAAATCATACTCAACAGTAAATTTTCTAATGGATGTTACAACCTAGGTACTTGGATGGGTGAATATCTGGAGAGCGGGTGTAGCGTTCTAGCTTAGACAGGCTCTACTACCTCAAGTACTTCCGCCGAATATAAAAATGCACATATCCTCAGCGGCTTGGTGCGCCCGGCACCCCGACACTGTGTAAACGATATAAGGGGTTACAGATTATGTATGTTACAACCTAACCCTCGGATTTTGAGTTTTCTCATGCTAAACCGGAGCATTTATTTAGATTTGGTTGCCAATAAATAAAATAGGAATGGCAATAAACCATTTATTTTGCAAATAATTATTACAAAGCATAATTTTAATAAGCCCTGCGATCAACATTGAATTATTTAATTTGTTGTGATATTCCCACACTTTATTTAATTATATTATTACATATTTGTCTGACGTTCATAACAAACTTGTCACCATACAACGTAAGGATATCATTACAATATATATTAATAGATTTCATTTCGGGCACTGACGCATACGCTTGCAATTTTCGAGTTCATACCGTTCCGCAAAACGTCACTCGACACTAATCAAACGGACAATATTTCAATATTGAAAAAACACACAGATTGGAAACATACAAATGAGTCAATAAAAAACTCCGTTGTGTAATTTTTCTTTCTATGGGTTTTCATAATTCTGCTACTGTCTATGTACTCAAGCGTGCATAAATATTTAAAAATTGTGGATGTCATATTTTTACGTATCATGGTGAATAAAGGCTTAGAATATTATTCTATTAGGTGTAAAGTGAAAAATATGCCAGAGGTAATTGTCTCACATGCAAATATTGTGAAGCTAGTTAGAGAGGTGACCTCTCGAACAATGAAATAGTTTTTGGCCAGTTCTTCAGACTTTTTAACATGGAAATCAACAGCATTCCTTTTCAAACTTGACATTTAACTGATTATCCAATAAAACTTCTATTTTAAAAATAATCCGTCGTTTAACTCCATTAGTTATCCAGAACTCAATTAAAGCTATTATTACTTTTTTGCACGATAGAACGATTTTACCTAGTTACCGCGTTTGTTGCCAATTCAGTAATTTATGTTTACCAATCTAGAACGGTAAGTAAAAATTCGAGGTTAGTAGGTTAGGTTTTGGTTCAGTTTTGACACAGGCTGACGCAAAATATAACCTGCTAACCTCGAATTTAGCATAGACTTACAATACAACCAATATATTATTCTGTGGTATAATGTGACATTTTTCTGACGTTTTAAGGAAAATACATTTCTATCGTGAATAAACGTCATAAGCATCACGAAGGTTAAGGAATTACCGATCTCAGACAATAATTGGAGTCGTCGCTTCGCTTCTCTTCCAAACAGTTGTCTTAATACTTAATATACTATTACTTTTTAAGTTGTTAAATTCTTCTTTGTGAGATTATAAATACTTACCAGCATAGTTCAAAAACGTTCTTCAAATTTCAGAAGATAATTTAGTTTAGTTTCAATGATATCGATATATTTCTTAAGAACCGTGTGGAATGTAAATAAGGTAAAAGCTTAGGTTGCTTAGAAATATTTAATTTATGTTTTGCTTTCGCTTAGATGTACATATCGTGTGTTAAAAAATCATTTAGGGTAGGCCTTGAAAAGATAGATAAAAAATCTAGTCATGTCTTAACTTAAGTCTGTAGGTGAATGTCAGATTGCATTTTGTTTATAAAAACATATGTAACTGTGACAGGTAAAAGTTTGCACTGCATTAAGTTTAATTGTATCAAGGAAAAATAAAAATAAGATAGCATGTACACAACAACAACGAGTGTACTAGTCAAGGGTAATACCACAAGCAGTGGATATATTTTTGACAAATATTTTGTCGTTTCCATGTAAATTATTGCCTTTAAATTTCACGATACAAAATCACATCAAAAATGTCACGAGCCGAAATTTGCAATAATTTCTATGGAAATGGCAAAATATTTAAAAAATATATATCCACTTCGAGTGGTATTTGGGACGACTATTTAACAATATTAATACTTAACGATTAACTTTATTGAAAAATATTCCAACAATTAATATAATTATTCATTCTCAATTAAATTCAGCGGAATACTTCCAAAACACAACATTTTAAAATTTTTAAAACAAGCCACACAGTTTGTTGGGGTTTAGTGTTACGTAACCTAGCGATATCACTAAGGACAGAACATCGTTGCTAAGCGATACTTCGCAACAAGGCTATTTATTTTTTGAGTACGTACATTGTTTTGTGAATATTTTGCATGGTGCCCAATATTCAGTGATATACTGCTGTTATTGGTTGAAAAAAGCAAATGTCTGCAATGTGATTGGCTTATATGTTATAGTGTTGAATAGGCATATACATACATACATAATCTTAAACTCCTTATACCTTTTTTTATACAGTAGTGGGCCTGTCTAAGCTAGAACACTACGCCCGCTCTCCAGATGTTCACCTAACAAAATACTGACCAAGCACACTGAAGAAGTTAAGTGTAACAATCATAACGGTCAATAAAAATTGTTTTTGTTAAGTGTTGTGTATAATTTTAGGAAAATAGTTTAAGATTAAGACGCAATTTAGTTCTTTCTGACTTATGGTAGTTAATTTGCTTCAATGGGCATCTATCAACTTATGGCAAACTTCAATTTGATCATGGCATGCTGCGAATGATTTTTTTTGGAACACGATATTTTTAATGTAGTGCACATTAATTGAAGATTGAAACATGAAAGCTTATAATAATTTTCGATAAATAATTTTTCCCATGCCCACAAACGATAGTGGTAGTTTCAATATAGTCAAACATCCACGCAAAATCAAAATATCATTCATTCGGTCGTTGTCATAACGAACGTGTTTGTTATGAAAATACTGCACAATTCAAAGTTATACAGTAGGCTAAATATGTCATTTTAACCCAAACGCTACTGACAATAGCGAAAGTTGTTGGTTACTCTAAAATACTTAAAATAATTCAATAACTGGTTACTTATTCAATTACTTCGATATGGTCTACAATTTCTGGATGGTGTCAGTTCTATTCTCCAAGTGGATGTTATTTCCTTAGCTGCTAGGGGCCCTTCAACATTATTGCAAGTTTTTTCATCTAGATTTATCGAATTTCATTTAAAAGAGTCGTGGTCAGTATTGTCTTCAAAGTTATTGAAGTTATAAGTAGTATAACTGGCAGTAAATTCTTCTTTTTGAAATACAATCTAATAGCCATAATCCAGGTGTTTTGAAGGGTTTTCATATATTCCCAAGAGTAAATGCAGACTGAAAGGGAGTTGTGTTTAAATAAACCATTTCTTTGATTTTGAACGATATGAATGCGAAGTTGTTTATGTATGTACTATCACGGACAAATGTATTTGCCAGTCAGGTCTTTGCAAATATTTGCTATAGATGTCGCTAAAGTTAAGAGTAGCAAAGCATTGTGTTTATAAATCCTAACCGGTTTTTATCAAAGTTGGCAAAACTACAGCAAGTCCTTGGAATTCCTGCAGAGAAACGGCGCGAAGTTAGAGTAGGCGTTGCGTCTACAAATGCTTCGCTGTGTCATTCAGAATTTTACATTTTATCAAGATAAGTGTAATTTCAGAGTAGTCTATATACCGTGTGTAACTGGATTCCGGTAGACCTCAAATATATTTTACAGTTATGCTACTATTTTGGTGAAATGTGGGAAAACGCTATGTAAAGTAAGATACACAAATATTTATAAATATATATGTGTAATGTTACTCTTTGGTTTGGTTTTTCAATTTTGGTCTTCACAGGATAGGTGCTCGTTTGTGGTATGGGTTCTGGGTTGTTGAAGATCGAATGGTAGCGACGTCTTATCACAGACGGTTTCCATATTCTCTGGTGTATCTGTAAATTCCTCTTTATTTAAAAAATTTTTCCTTTCCGGTAAGGGGGGAGTTTATTACGTGTTAAAAGCATATTGTATTAACGTTAGTACACAGTCGAAGCGTATGAAAATTAATATCCGAGTTGCAAAGGTTTTTAAGAAAAGAGGGTAGAAATAACAGGTTTTTGTTATCAAATTGGTGACAGAATTTAGCTGTGCATAAAAGGTTTTGTGGTGAAAATGTGGTAAACTCGGTATTTCTCGTTCTTCGTTAATAGTATGTAGATACTAGCGAAGCTTGCTTCAGGCAGATTTTGAGAGCGGTACCACTTTCCAACGGACTTAGCTCCAGGTCGTATCGACTGATTTAGGAACGACGGAAAGCACTGAATATTCTTTTGCCTGTTAATACAGGGTATGTATAGTTGATTTTGGATTTACCTGATTCTATTTTCGTAATTGAATTAGCAACAAGTTTGAGGTGACGGAAACGCATTAGTTTGAACATCTGTGCATAAGAATTTCACTACGAAGATTGCTTGCGGTCAAATGACAGCTGACGTTTAGCGATTGTCAGAGTAGCAATTAGGAGAGCAGATCAACCTGTTGAACGGTGTTACAGGCTGATTAAACTCATGAGAAGCTAGTCTTCGATTCGACAATCGTAAGGAATTGTCAGATAAGTAAAGTAAAGATAATCTTGTGATATTTCGCATATTCTCAAGAAGTGAGAACAGTTTATAACCCCTTAATTGTACACTAGCTATTATATACCAGTGAGTTAGTGTTAACGTCACATGTAGTAGTTAGAAAGTGAAATTGACGTAAACTTAAGTGGGGTACCCCGTTTTATGATACAAACTAGTGCTTAGATAAAAATTAGAAGTCGATAATTGTTCCCATAATTACAATGAGAATAGACTGGCCAAAACTAGAATTAACAATAAATCTATATAAAGGATTGCTTCTTTCATTCAAACTTTAAAGTTTCAAGGGTTGTATTGTGTTGTATATGTATATGGCGAAGTGTTTATAAGTTTTATTTTACCTATATAAGTGTACTTGGCAGTAATTAAACTTGTTGGCGCTCAAATTTGGACAATTTGGATCAATAAAGGAAACACACCGTCCTTCACTGTAGCTAGTGACGGGCTCCAAGCACACTTTTATAGCGAACAATTATTGAAGTAAAATATAGAGACTGACCTAAAGGTAAGAGAAAAGCTAACAGACTTTAACGCAAAAATAGGAAAAAACGACGAAGACACAAGCCAGTATATTGGAAAATACGGATTAGGCATCAGAAACAACAGAAGAGAAATTCTAGCAGACTTCGAAGATGGAGAGGAAATGTACCTTATGAACTAATTTT